>CAHIKZ030005024.1:2347500-2432500 GCA_903632075.3 Acanthosepion pharaonis | reverse complement strand
ACTTGAGTGATCTTTCCAGAGAACAGGCCTGGGCGATTTGAACTGTCCAGACTACATCACCCCACCCCACCCTTGGCCGTACCGACAAGATCCAAAGAAATACAGGGCCTTATATTTGGTGACGGCTTAGCTGCAGGAGTTGCCAGAAAGTTGCCAGCCAAACGCCTTCGGGAACTCTGTTCCGGGATTTCTGTCAGAACTTACTTCCATAGACTTTTCCGTGTTTATGACCGTAAAGCAGGTGAAGCTTAAAGTCAATGTTTTTCTTCCTTAGATGGACTGCTTTCTTGGGTAGTCGAGCTCCATCTACCCGAATCAGCTGATTATGAGGAACCAGTTTTCCGCCTTCGCCTCTTCTCCGGCCTGGAGATTGACTTTTTGTCAGAGACCGTTTGCCACGGAAGCATTTTTATAGCATTTTTATAGTGGGAGCTGGTCTCCGGTCTGACCCACGGCTATGACGATCTTTGGAACATATATAATATACATATATAAATATTATGTGCAATACATGTTTGAGAAGCTCCAATATCCAGTGACTACTCAAGAGTCCGGTCCTACATTCATGTCTGGGAAAGCCTGTTTAGGAGTACAGCTGCTCACCTCGATCGAGGAAGGTCCTAGAAAATGTGGACTAAACATCGAAAGTCACTAGCAGTGCCTGGCTGGGAAACCACACTTGGCAGGCCATCCTTCATGCGGTCGAAACAACAAGGAACTTAAGACTACAAATATGTTCTTTGGAATATGAAATGTTAGAACTCTTTTCGACACTGACAACACCGACAAACCAGAAAGACGCACAGTTCTTGTATCAAAAGATGTGGCTAGATTTAATGTGGAGATCGCAGCCCTGAGTGAAACACGACTCTCAAGAGAAGGAATATTCGTAGAAACTGGTTCTAGCTATATATTCTTTTGGAAATGCAAATATGCAGGAGAGAGAAAAATCTAAGAAGTCGGTTTTGCTATTAAAAGCTGCATCATACGAGGCCATCACTTAACACCAACTGTCATCAACGTCTTATAATTCTTCGTTTACCATTTCCTAAAAAGAATTACACCACTCTAATTCTTGCTTATGCTCCAACTCTTGATGTTGATGAAGAAGCAAAGAATCAGTTTTACCAGTCTGTCCTGCTATTTATCCATAACAGGTAGAAGAAGAGTAGGATTCACGCCTTTCCCAAGTGAATTGTAAATGAATGTAATGAACTCAACTGCAATTCCAACCTTGTTCCCCCTATCCATCGCTTTACTTTGCTTATATATATATATATATATATATATATATATGTGTATGTGTGTGTGTGTGTGTGTGTGTGTGTGAAAAGTGTATATAAATGTAAATAAATATAAGTATGTATAATTATTTATATATTATATGCGCGGTGCTTATTAGAAATAATGACGATCGCTAAAGCGTGAAACCCAGGGTCACAAAACTCACATCTATCCAACCAAATATATATATATATATATATATATATATATATATATATATATATATATATATATATCTAATAGATATATATATATATATAGATTAACTAATATATATATCATAGGTTAACTAATATATATATATATTAGATATATATATATATATATTAGATTAACTAATATATATATATATATATATATATATATATATATATATATATATATATATATATATATATCATAAATTAACTAATATATATATATTAGATATATACACTGCGTGCCAAATTATTATCGAGATAACATTTTTCATATTTCAAAAACCGTCCAATCAATTTACACAAAATCTTCACTCAATGTTGGCAACACTGACCTGCGCAATCACTGAAATTTTTTTTAAACAAACTGGCGCCATATTTGTTATCAGCATGGTGATTTGAGCGTGCCAAATTATTAGAAAGGTTTAGTAAAATTCCCAGAATTGACCAAACAAAACGTTTATTAATGTTGAACGTGAATGTTTATGATCAAAAGAAGCTAATAAATAAGATAATCAAACAAATAATAACAGATACAAACAAAGGCACAGTTTTAAACAAATTAATAGGGAATGTGCTTTCCCTGTTTTGAAATTAGTTGAAGAAGTTGACGATCCATAGAATTTGTTAATTGTAGGATGTCATCTGCTGTAATGCCGCGAGATATGTCAAGAATTGCTTCTCACAACTCAGCATTGCTCCTGAATTGTCGTCTGTTGGCGTACAGTCTTCGCTTCATGATGCTCCAAAGGTTTTCGATTGGGTTCAAATCCGGAGAATTTGCTGGCCACTTCATTTTTCGAGGTCCATCGAAGCCTAACTGTTTCAAATATTCAGTAGTCTTGTGAGCAGCATGTGAGGGAGCATTATCTTGCATAAAATCAATGGCCCTTCTGGCAACTCTTTGCCTTTTCATCCACGGCTCAAGATGCTCTTTCATAAACGCTATGTATTCATCAGCAGTCATTTTGACGCCATCTGGTACTATCCATGGGCCCACTAATGTTTTTCCAATAATACCACCCCAAATCATTATGCCTCCACAGCCTTGTTGGCGTCTCAAACGCTGATGGCGATTCTGTCCATTCATTACCCAGCCTTTGCACCATCTATCTGGCCCATCAAGTGTTGCTCGAGTTTCATCTGTGAACAAAACTTTAGAGAAGTCAATCTTCATATTGTCCTCGGCCCATTTCAATCGATTTTTAATGTGACTTCTCGTCAACGGAGGCTTCCATACAGGTTTGACTGTTGTTGCTATTTCCCTCAGATACCGACACCGAGTACTTTTAGACACAGTAGGATCCCCAATGCGACTGAAAAGCTCTTGACTGGTAAGTCCAGGGTTCTTTGTCGCCCCTCGTTTAAGTCGTGACATGAGACGATGTGAAATAACCATCGGCTTGCCTTTATATGCCCTTTTGCGTACTTGTATAAGGTCGGCGGTAAACTTTTTCACTTTTAGATGACACCTCCCTATCATTTTAGAAATTTCTAGGGTAGATTTACCTTTTGAGAGTTCTGAGGTGATAGTTTTCTTTTCAGCATTACTTAAACTGCTTTTACAGCCCATCTTTTCACTAAATTCTTACACTTTTCTAATAATTTGGCACGCTCAAATCCCCGTGCTGATAACAAATATGGCGCCAGTTTGTTTACATTGCTCAGATCAGTACGAAAATTTCAGTGATTATGTAGGTCAGTGTTGCCAATATTGTGTGAGAATTTTGTATGAATTGATTGGACGGTTTTTGAAATATTATAAAAAAGTTATCTCGATAATAATTTGGCACGGAGTTTATATTAGATTAACTAATATATATATATATATATATATATATATATATATATATATATATATATATATATATATATATTAAGATATATATATATATATATATATATATATATTGGATATATATATATTAAATTAACTAATATATATATATATCATACATTAACTAATATATATATATATCATGGATTAACTAACATATATATAAATATATATTAGATAAATATAGATTAGATTAACTAATATACATATATATATCATAGATTAACTAATATATATGTATATATATATTAGATATATATATATATTAGATTAACTAATATACATATATATATATATCATACATTAACTAATATATATATATTAGAGATATATTAGATTAACTAATATATATATATATATAGATAGATAGATAGATAGATTGATTGATTGATTGATTGATTGATTGATTGATTTTATTTTTAATATTACCACACATGATAATAAAAGGAAAAAAATGAAATACGAGTGAGCTAACCGGTTTCGAACCTCGGTCAACAGAGGTAAATCGAAGTTAATAATTATGTATATATTATTAATAAAAGGGATGGAATGTAAGGGGAAAAATATAAATTTCCTCTTAAGCACATATGAGGCTGGATAAAAAGTATATACATTTCTATTAACCCTCCATTGATACATTTATAATACGCTTGCTTTTCTTCTCCCCCACTTTTTCTTTCTTCTTTTCCTTCCTTCTTCGCATCCACCTCCTCCCTTTTTATCATACCCAACGTCGTGCGTTTATTTATTTACTTTTTAAAATAATACAGCATGAGTTAAATTTTAAAAAAATATATGGCGTTGGGAGGATACCGTAAGGTTGAAACCAAGGTAGCAGAATCAACTGATCTTCTAAATTTAAAAGTAAGTAAGTAAGTATATAATTTATAATAGAAGCCGTTGGTTTATACCAACGGCTTCCCATACATAATACTTCTCGTTTTTCACTCTCGCGTGGTCATGTGTGACGTCACGCACTGCGACGCTATTTTCGCTTCCAGGTCTCGTATAACACGAGTTTGTCGTTACTTGGAAATTTTCATGCAGCAAGGGTGGACTCTCATTGTTGCTTCTTCCGTTGTTGTTCGAATTATTGAAATTGTCATCATTGATAATGGCTTGTGTAAGCCTAAAGCTTAGATTGGATTTAAACATATATCAATATGGTGTTTTTCTTTCGTGTTTCAACGATAATGTGATTAAGCTTATCAGACAATATGAAAGGAACTTACATAAAATAAATCGACAAAACTTGTCTATATTATTTAATGAAACATGCATTAATATATATATATATATATATATATATATATATATATATATATATATATATATATATATAAGTCGCATCTAAGTGTTGACTTCTATGTTCACTTTTATATTTACACACGCTCTATCTCTGATATTGAGCACCTTATCCCATAAATATAGCACATCTTAAAACTATATTTCTTCATATATATATATATATATATATATATATATATATATATATATAAGGCTCAAACACTAATATTCCATGGTTATAATTTATTACATTGGAATCGTAATTACGATCTAATTCATCAGACCTACAAATTAAAAAAGACATTGGAAAATATAACTCCGGGTATAAAAAACAAAATTTTAGTGAGAGTGTATGTGTGGGAGTGGGAAACAAGTGTGAGAGGGAAATATATGAAAGCTCTAGAGAGAGGGTGTAATAGAAGAAAGAAGAACAGCCTAAAGGTGAAGGGTGAGGATTAAAATTTAAGAGAGATAAGTTTTAAAGAGAGGAGTTAAATATCGGTTTAAATGAGTGAGATACAGATAAATATGAATTATTTTCAGATGCATAAATCACTACCGATTCACTGACCTAAAATTAAAATTAAAAAACAGTCACCGGAAATGTGTGGATATATTTGAGCTGGACGTTGGTTTCTACCTGTATTCTATCCTCTTGGGAATTTATTTATATATATATATATATATATATATATATATATATATAAATATTTTATATATAAATATCTATCTATTTATCTATCTATATATATGGGTGAAAATGTGAGGAACTTGGAACTTAATAATAAAAGTGACGAAAATAAAAATAAATGAAAGCTTAAAAGTTCAGCATCCCTCTCATTAGTGCGCATGCGTAGATATATTGCTTTAGTCCTATGAGGACCTAAAGGACAAGACTCGTCACATGAACATTTTTTCAAATTTGTCATTAATTTTCCTTATATATATATATATATATATATATATATATATATATATATATATATATATATATATATATACATACGTGCTTAGATTAAAATTTTCTATATTTATCGGGGTAGTTTGTTAACATAGCGTTTATAAATATAGACAGTGTAGACATAGGGATAAACATGATATGGTGACTGTTAATTCCATTCTTTAATGCGATCTTCAGACCAAATATATCTCCTCAGAAGTCTTGTCTATCTCCAAAATCACCTCATCATTTTTTAATCGAGTTTACCCCAAGCAAAGAAGTAAAGCCAATAACAAAGAATGGGTTACTGGGTGTGGAAGTGAGGAACAGAAACATTACTAATAGGGAAGAGAAAAGAGTAATCATGAGGACAGTAGACAGCGACTAACATTACACATGAATTTAAATCATTTTTAAGGAAGAAGGAGAATAAAAGAACAGGTTTCAAGGAGACAGAAAATAACGATTGACATTGCATTTAAATGTTTGAAGATCAAAGTTGGCTGGAAAACATGGAGCCAAAATTAATGTCATCTCGACGTCAGTCTAGTACTGCGCTTAAATTCAAAATGTCTGGGCATCATAGCGAAGAGCTCATCTGAATAATTACCATAAAAAGTGGTTTTTGAAAAGACACAGGAAGGCAACCTGGGGTGGAAAAGTGACTAAAGCCGAGCCGTCAGATTGAGTTACAACAACACAGCATGTGATAGCGATTGGGCTATAATTAATTGTATTGCAATCTCAATCTAAATGCTGATTCATCGTAACTTTTATTGAAACACAATCAAAATGACTGACGGTAGAGCCGAGCATTGGATCCTTTTCAGCCATGCCTTCAGTAACGTAGAAAATTTATTTATTTTTTTTAAATTATGTTTTTTTTTTATTTTCTTTTTGTCAGTGGCCGTTTTACGTCACATGTCTTTCAGAAAAATAGATATCTGAAATAAATTTAAAGGTTCAAAGTTGACTTCGAAACCCTGTTGCATTTAACATTGTTAAACTTATCTGTCTATGTGCATAATTCTCCTCACAAACATTTCCCACCCTACAACTGCTTTCCTCACAGACGAAACGTCACTATGCAGGTTTGAATACACCGTCATGCATATATGAACACGAAGAAAAATGGCGCATTCACTGATAGAAACTGCTTCAAACGAATCGTCTGCTAAGATTAAAATTTTTCCTTCTTCATATTCTTGATGAAAAACTGAAAGATTTTATGTAATAAGCAATCAAGTAAAGTCGATTAATGAAAATAAACAAATATTCAGGAAATATATAAAAAAATCGAAATAACAACATCGAAGTTTTAAACAATCGAAAAAGATGGTAAATTCCAATCTAATTCCATTTGTATGTCATTTAGTCATCCTAAATTAATTTAATATTAACGCATCTCATTCTTTGTTAATGTTCATCCAATACAAGGCACAAGGGCAACTCAAGGTAGAGGGTTACTGTGTGGAGTTGTATTAACGTAAGAAAGCGCAAAATAACAGGAAAGATAGACAAACTAATTCTAGAATTGAAGAGGTCAAGATTTAATTAAAGAATGAAAATATAGTTTGAAGTATAGAGCTCAAGTAGACTTTAGGAGGAACCAGGGAACTAAACAGGAAATGAGGTATAAACTTCTACTCCTGTAAATAAAAAAGGGATAAAACAAACGCACACACAGACACAGAATTTCGTAATACATATATACATATCTCTCTGTGACTCAGCCAAGTTCAATCAACCAGGACTCTGTTGATTTCTCTAACACAACACACTTTCTGATCAATTGTATTCCTGTATTATCTATTCTAACAGCAGATTTGTTCTAACATTGATTCCTGAACATTTTTCTCTCACGAGAACTTTCTTTCAAACAATCAATTACAAATCAAAATACGGTAAAAGGGAAGCAACTTCTTTTCCCTTAATCTATACATTGAATACAAATTATTGTATATTTTGTTCTTGTATGTTATTTCAATATATACTTGTTGATTTACATTTGGAGTTGCGTTATTTTCTGGAATCATTAATAATACAAAAGATATATGCCCTAAAGAACATGCGCCATAACAATACCATCAGCTAACTACAGATAACGGATATGTTAGCAGAGAATCATGTTATTTCTTGTTTTGATATGAACTACAAAACCAGTTTTAAAAAGAAAATTCACATCGTAAAACATAAGTTTCATCAGAAATCTATTATTCATTTTCTATTAAACTCAACAGCCACGTAATGAAAACTCCCGAGTCTAGTTCGGCTTCATGTGCCTGTATTGAACGTAACTGAAGTCTCTTTCAGTTTTGGTTAAGATGGCGTGACTTATTTATACAACTCATAAGACCCTTACAATCTTCAAGTCTAGCGCCTATCGTTATCTATCCTACATACAATCTCAAATTCTTAACATAGCCCCATTTAGTAACCTTCTATCTTGAGTGGCTCTCGAGGTGTGTATTGGTTGAACTATAGCGTAAAAAAGCTACAAGATGCGCGGAATAATGTTATGCAGAATTCGATTTTTTGTACGATTGTATGCATGTAAGTATACAGGTCCATGTTAATGCCCAAGGAGGATTAACGCCCGAGGTGTATTAATATGGAATCTGAATACGATTGAGACATCACTTGTCTTGCAAAATGTGTTCGCTGTGATCCGTAATTTTCATTCCTTGACTAGCAGTGTAACCCGTCTTTGCCCAGGTCTTTCATTACTGGGAATTTTGACCGTTCAGTTGATGCAGTTTAACTTTAAAGTCATCCCACCCGAAAATCAATATTAGTAACAATAATTGGGTGCAACTGAGGCACATCCCCAAAGGGGGGGGTATTAACAATTTAAATAGGGGGGTGGCCCTGAAAAGGGAACTGTATAATAATAAATAATATTATTGTAATAATTTAAAGTATATATTTCTATTAAAGTTTTTATGAAAGATATATATTCAAGAACAGATAGTAAATAGTAAAACCTTACTGAGAGTTATAATGGAAAGGAAGTAGTGGAGAGCCATTGTCACCAACAATTTGAGCTCAAAACCGGCACTGAAGAATTATCTATCAAGCAAAAAATTTCATAAATCTGGAATAAAACACCAACCTTTGAAGCCGGCGTATTTCAGGCACCATGTAAGTCGTGTCTCTTAATTAAAGATAATTTGGAAAAAAGGATTATTTATTGTGTGAATCGTTTCCTGATTAGAAGGAACTGCAGCTAGTTCCATGTGTCATGAATGTCAGTTATCAGTTATCTCCTGTTAATTTTCCCTCTGAAAGTTCTCCACTGCCTTACCCGGATATCGAACTCACACTCTTTGGGTACTGTCACTGGATCTAACTAACGTCTTTATCCACTGTACCACGTGTCCTTGAGGAGCTAGAACAGTCTACCCCAGTGAGTGAAATAAAGGGTTCAGTTCGACATTACAACCACCTGAAGAAGGCCGGGGCGTACAACGGCCGAAACGTTGTAACAAATAATACTAAAAAATAATTACATATTTAAGAGACAATTCGATAAATCAATCAATTCAGCAGTAGCATTTGTCAAAACTTAATAGAGGTTCGACTTCTTTTATCCGGCACTATTGGAAGAAAGCCACTGCTGGACAATTGAAAATGCCGGATAACAGAAATATCGCTAGCCTAGGTAAATATAGTCTTGTCAGCTAATTCTACATCCATATTGTCGTATTATCAAAGTTCGAACAAAGCTTAAAAAATGAAATAAAGCAACCATTAATGCTTCACAAAAAGGTTTTTAGGCAATACAAAGACTAAAAAAGAAGCCTAAACCAAAATCATATATATATATATATATATATATATGAAGAAATATATATTGTGCTATATTTATGGGATAAAGTGTTCAATATCAAAGATAGAGCGTGTGTAAATATAAAAGTGAACATTGAAGTCAACACTTAGAGGCGACAGTCTGTTTCATGCTAGACGCAATCGTCAGGCTTGACTTCAATGTTCACTTATATATATAAGGAACCACTACAACATATTTCTTTTATATATATATATATATATATATATATATATATATATATATATATATATATATACTTACTATATTGTATACAGTTATATATAAAAAAATGAGCAAGACCGTATCACCAAAAACGGTCTGCTGCTGTCGGTTGCTGTGGAGAAGTTGTAAACAACGTCTGACGTAGTTTTAGGAGACGCTCAATAAACTAATGGCGGCTGATTTTTTTTTAAAAAGTGCAGGGATTTGCCGGATTACAGAGTACAGGATTAAAGAGGTCGGACTGTATTATTCATAAGCACGTAATGTCTTTAGCAAGAGTAATATGCAAGAGAATATATACACATTAGAAAAAATTGTACAAATAAGAAAAATTCTCTTTGACAGTAATCTGTCAATCTATATATAAAATTATTGTGACTTCCGTTAGTCCATCTGTTCGTCCGTCAGTCCATCACACCCTCTAAAATAACAATACATTGAGCGATCGAAACCAAATTTTTGGGTAGGAGTGCAAACAGCTAAGGGTTTACAAAGTACAGTTGGTTTTACTAGGGTGCATAGTTCAGTACAATGAATTTTCATTAATTTTTAAAAAAAATTAAAAGCTTTATTATTTAACATACAAAATACTCTCACCATTTTAAAAACAATTTAACGATTAAAATAACATACTTATTTAATTAAAATGCAATATTGTTTTTTGCATATCTCAAAGTTTTTGTATATACAAGAATCCAGTTTCCAGTTCGCCCTTTGTTTGCGAGAAATATAAACAAATCACAAAGTCAAACGCTTCAAAATGTTGGAATTTGGCTCCAAAAAGAAGATTTATGTCTGGCCAGTTTGTAAAGAAGTTTTATTAAAAGATATTGTTTACCATGAAGTCCTATAAAATTAAAGAAATTATTAAACAGCGAATTAGGGTTTTCGTCAAAGTATTTCTCCAAACAAATCAGCTTATTCAAATTTCATCGATTGGTTTACTAAATTGAACGAAACGTAAAGTTTGTAAATCTCGACAAAAATGTGAGCGATTAACTTTAACAATACTAAATACTGTTTGGATTTCAACGCGCGTTAGTGTTGCAAAAAAAACAAAAACAAAAAAAAACAAAGAAAAGAAAAGAAAAAGAAAAATAGTTACTTATAATATACATAATGAAACAGTGAACACATGTCAATAAAGTTGCTTAGAAAGAAGAAAAGGTTTTGATCGAAGTCCAAAGTATGAAAAACTCAAATTTTGCACGAGTAATACAATATTTCTGTTTTTTTATCTTTTGTCCGATAACAATATTCTACAGACAGTACGGCTATGAGTAAATAGCAGGACAGACCAACTTCTGTATCTGTCTATATTTCTGAGATGAGGTATTATGTACATTATTTACATTATTCGGACCATTGTCCTCATCTTTGTCGCCATATTTATTACAACGTTTCGGCCGTTGTACGCTCCGGCCTTCTTCAGTTGGTTGGAATGTCGAACTGAACATGGCACAGTGGATAAAGGCGTTAATTAGATCCAGTGACAGGACCCAAAGAGTGTGAGTTCAATACCCGGTTAAGGCAGTGGAGAACTTGGAGAGGGGAATTAACACGAGATAACTGATAACTGACATCCATTAAACATGGCACGTGGAACTAGAACAGTCTACCCCAGTGAGCGAAATAAAGGGTTCAGTTCGACATTCCAACCACCTGAAGAAGGCCGGAGCGTACAACGGCCGAAACGTCGTAATAAATATGGCGACAAAAATGAGGACAATAGTCCGATTAATGTAAATAGTGTAGACCGAGTTCTCTAGCCTTGCATGGGAACTGGTCTACCGCAGAAATAAATGGCAACCTACTGCGGGAAAAATCCATTACATTCACTTACGTGCAAATACCACTGGGAAAGGTATGAATCCTCTTCTTCTCCCCCAAGCTATGGATAAATAGCAGGATAGATTGGGTTCTATAGCTTTGGATGGCAACTGGTCTATCGCAGAAAGAAATGGCAACCTACTGAGGGGGAAAAATCTGCCGCGTCAGTCATGTATCGAAAGATACATGATCGTCTAAGCGTGTATCACGCATGGCATATAACTGAACTGAGGCAGATTGCTATGTAGAAATAGGTTAGAAAGATTTTTAAAAAAGGTACCGGGGTTTTACTTTACTACATGCTGGGGTTTAAGAGAGAAGGAGATGTATAGTGGGCTATGGCTAAATACTGGCTAATGGGAAGGTCATGGTTTTTCAATAGTAGCGCCAGTTCTAAAACAAATGATTTAATTTATATATATTATATTTTGGGAATTAGAGTGGCTGTCTGGCTGAATAGGACACAGTAGGTCTTCTGCGGCAAAATTTTCTATCAGTCGTAGTTAGGCCATAGAACTAAAATTATGAATCTTTCCGTCATCCGCAGTTAAAGGGTTATTCAAGAAGTAGGCAATCAAGGTTCACCAATGATTCTGCATTTTTAAAAAAATATCTTTGAACTTAAATGAATTGTAAATGATATAGAATGGTCTTTCGTTGACTTCTTCAAGGTTTTGAATTTATTGGAGACACAGGTATAGAGTCCAGTCTACTATGCAATTTAAGTCTTAGCTTAGGAGTAAAAGAAAATATGGATTCATGCCTTTTCTAAGGACATTAGTACGAAAATGAACACAACAAACCCGGACAAAATTTGAACTCAGCTCGCTGATCCCAATGCCCACGTCGATAACCTTTATGCCAATCGTTTATCCTGAATGTCTACAGCTGATACTTAACTCTTTTTAAACCGTAGGGTATTGTAAATCAGGGGAGATAACTATACTTCAGGAAATACACAAGCTATTAACTTAGCTTGGTCATCTACTAAATTTCATAGGGTTAAAAAAAAAGTAGGGTTCTGGCAAGTGAGTGTCCTGCAATCGTTTTGGAACAGTGAGTTTTTATGTGACATTTGGAGTAGAAGGAAATTAACGACGTGCATTATTTTATTTGTGAGTGGTCAGCCCGAATATATGGCGCAAAGTAAGGATTTAAAAATAAATAGATAAAAGATAAGTATATAATTCTGCGTACGAATGGGGTCCATGGTATTTATATAAAGATGTTATTCGGACAGAGTGAGAAAAAAAAACTGTAAAAGATTGAATAGAAAAGTGTTGTTAAATATGACATTTACAAAAAGGGTTTTAACTTCGACATTTAAACAAAGGAAGAAACAACAGCTGATCCTTTAGAGGGAACACAAGATACGAATTTAAAGGGGTTTTGCTTTATGGCGGAAATAATTGCTTATTTCCTTCTTGTTTCAGTGGTCAATGTTTGGATTTGCATAAAAAGCCGGGGTTTCGAATGCCGATTTTCCAGGCAAATAAAATGTTCACATTTAGAAACCTGACGTAATTTTCTATCTCACCTCCTTATTTAGCTGTGTCTTTTTTAACATTTCACCCAAAGGCAATGAAGCCACTAAGACGCAAGGAGTTACTGACTGAGAAAATATGAGAAAAAGAAAACTTTATTAAGGAGAGAGAACAATAAAAGAAGAGGAATTAAGAAGACAGATGACAACGAATGACATTGCATTCAAACTTTTGAAGATCAAAGTTGACTAGAAAGCTAGAAGCCGGAAGAATGTTCCACAAGCGAGAAGGGCGAGAGAAGAAACTGTTAGCATAGAACTTACGGTTACGGCTAGCCATTTCAACTTTAAAAGGATGAGACAATGTCGTTAATCTTGTCCTGCGCTTAAATTCATGTGATCTAGGTAAATTAGAGGAAATCTACGTTACAGTGAGGGGAAAGTAACTGAAGCCGAGATGCCAGGTCAGGACCAATAATATTGTAGATTCTTCTTTGTATTTTATCAAGAATCTCTAAATACATAACAGAAGCACCAGACCAGATGTGGCAGAAATATTCAATGCATAGATGAATGGTAGACTTAAAAATCTGCTCGACTAAGATATTTTCATTATATGAGGTTGGGCAAAATAGTTCATAGGCTGACTATGAAGGAATGATGCTAGAGCCGTGAAATATGGCATGTTTTAATTTCAATTCTTCTTATTAATAACTGGATTTTTATTAAAAAAAAAAAGCTTCTGATGTAACTAGTAGTGACTTTTCTTGAAAATGGACAAAAATTTGGCAACCTGGTGTTATCAAGTATCTTCAGAAGAAAGGTTTAGCCTCCAAAGTAACTTTCCTCCAAAGAAATTCATGTTGACATGGTTGTCACATTAGGGGAAGTCGCTAAATTTTTATCAACATTGTAAAAGTGGGCAGCTGAAATTAGGAGGCGGTAGGGAGAGTCCTGATGACAACTCATGATCAGGACGTCCTGCAACTGCCACCACCGTGGAAAACATTGACCATGTTCACAACATGCTGATGGGTGAAAAGCAATTGATTATGAATCAAATGGCAAATACTATTAGCATATCCCGTGAAAGAGTTGATAATATTTTGCACAAGGAACTTGGTATGACAAAGAATTCTACTTAGTGGGTGGCACGTCGTCTAACACCTGATCAAAAGCGCACCAGGCTGATGACATCACGGAAAAATCTGAGTTTGTTTGTAGTAGATCCAGTTGGTTTCTTTGAATGTTTCCTAACCCTGGATAATTACTATTTTGAGTCAGAGATAAAGAGACAATCCATGCAGGGGAAACACCCCTCTTCACCTGCACTAAAGAAGGCCAAGGTCGTTTCATCTGCACGGAAGGTGATGATCTCAGTTTTTTGAATGCAAAAGGCATTGTGTTTATTGATTATCTTCAAAAGGTTCACACTATTAATGTTATGCGTAACTGTGCCTTTAAACTGGTTGATCACCCTCCCTATTCTCCTGATATGGGCCCATCTGTCTATCATCATGTTCATCAACATGAAAAAACACTTGACAATCTCCTTATAGATGAAAAAGAGACTTGAAGCTACGGAAATGCGGTGATACGGAAGGATGCTTAGAATACCATGGACAGAACATGTGAGCAATGAGGAAGTTTTACAGAAACTGGAATAAAAAAGAGCACTTACACTTGATATCAAAAAGAGAAATTTTGATTATCACAGAACAGACCGAAGGCAAGAGGGACAAAGGAAAACAACATATAGCAACTTATCTAAAGAGCTTGTTTGTAAATGGATGGCAGAACAGGATTTAGGAAAGATAAAAATACATTTTGTTATGAGAAATTGTGGAGAGTCATGATCGCTAACGTCCTGAAGGGACACGGTACATAGAAGAAGAGGTTGTCTGTAAGGGAACTGAAGAGGAACTTCGGATGATGTGATAGTCAACGGATTTTGTGCAACATGATGAGGAGAATTTTAACGTTTGTCTCCACAAATAAATCTAGTTTCACTGAACTCTAAAAGACCTGAACCTAAGGACTTTTGGGTCATCAAGTGCAAACGGGCCTTGAGCGACTTCTACATTGCGAATCATTAGTCGAAACGGAAAGAAAAGGCAAATATAAAGAGAATGTATTTATATATATTTATATATATAAATGTGTTTATATATATATATATATATATATATATATATATATATATATATATGTAAAACTATATTTATATCTTTATATATATATATATATATATATATAACGCACATGTGCGTGTGTGTAAGGGAGTGAGCGAGATAATATGTTTGAAGCCAATACGAGTTTGCCACGCCTTGACATTATATATATCACACCCGTTACCTTAGTAACAGAATCCCGTTCCCTCGTTTTGGGGTCAGCAATCGAGTTGTAGGTTTTCGAAATATTCATCCCTGCTCCAAAGACATTTTGCAATTTCTCTCTCACTGCATTATTTTATTTTTGGCGAACGCTTTCTTCGAAGTGTAAAAAAAAAAAAAAATTATTTTCATGTTTTTCCCTCAATTCTGCGAAGTTTTTCTCGAAGAGACACTCATAAGTTAAAGACATTAATTTAAGGTCAAAGTTCAAATATCATGCCTAAAAAGGCAAAATTCGGTAATGGAAGATTTGAGAAGAGAAAATTCGGTAATTTTGACAAGGTAGGAAAATTCATTAACTATGAAATTGATTTTTAGGGCCGT
Source organism: Acanthosepion pharaonis (assembly GCA_903632075.3). Classification (NCBI taxonomy): domain Eukaryota; kingdom Metazoa; phylum Mollusca; class Cephalopoda; order Sepiida; family Sepiidae; genus Acanthosepion; species Acanthosepion pharaonis. Next base: position 2,416,874 of record CAHIKZ030005024.1, on the reverse strand, counting down.
TCTGGAGTGGGGATTTAGAGGCTAAGCCATCTCCCCTATATTTTTGAAATAAAATCGTGGCTATATTTTTTGCTTCTTTGAAAAGAAATAACTGTCTAAAACTTAATTTATTTACTACTTTAAAAAAATAAAAAATAAAAAAAATAAATTGAAAATTCAAGAACTTAACTTTAACTTAGATAAATCGATTTTATTTGCTTGAAAACAATAGAGTATGGTAATTAAATAAATAATTATTTTAAAAATATTTATTTAAAAATATTGTAGGGGGAACTTAGCCCTCTACCCCCGTATCCAGAAAGTACGGCTCTGGTATTGTTGCAGTGGGGTTTTATCTGAACTGGAACCTATGATATTTTTTAGTTAATACTTATTTAAACGTATTGAGGTGTGGGGGGGTATCCCCACCCACAGAAAGTATTGTTTTGGTGGGATTTTATCGAGACCCATATAATTAATAATACTTTAAAAAAATATTGGGGAAGGAGGCCTAGCCTCTTAACCTCCGCTTCTGAAAGTACGGCCCTAATATTATTGTAGTGGGGTTTTATCTGGACCCCACGGTCCTCAGTTATTTAAAAATATAGTAGAGGAGGGTGGGTGTTAGGTCTCAAATCCCCAACCCAGAACGCCCTTAAAATCAATTTTCAATCGACTTTTTTTTAAGTTACCGAATTTTCCTACCGTGTCAAAATTACCGAATTTTTCTTTACCCAATCTTCCATTATCGAATTTTCCTAACACACACACACACACACACACACACACACACACACACACACACACACACACACACACACACACACACGCACAGATAGTTCTTCGAATTCCAGTCGGGTTAGTTTTCTTTACATATGGGCTAATACCCTAGGAAAAGGTATGAATCCCCTCTCCCACCGCCATGGGTAAAAATAGCAGGACAGACTGGGTCTTATAACCTTGGATGGCAACCGGTGTAGGAGGACAACACTGAATTCAAAACCAGATGAGAGACGTTTACAGACCGTGCGAACCACTGTGCACCAGTTCTTTATAAATGGTACTTCCAAAGTTTGGTTAATTCTATGAAGCCCTTCATCGATATAAACAAATCATATGTGCGAGTAGTTCGTCTGTTCGGTTCTAAGAACTGAGTTACTATATATATAGCACACCCTAAAACTATATTTCTTTATATATATATATATATATATATATATATATATATATATTTATATATATAAATATATATATTTATGGGATAAAGTGCTCAATATCGGAGATAGAGCGTATGTAAATATAAAGGCAGCCTGACGATTGCTTTAGTATGAAACAGCCTGTCGGCTCTGAGTGCTGACTTCAATGTTCACTTTATATATATATATATATATATATATATATATATATATATATATATATATATATATATATACAAAATAAACTACGCACAATATATAAAATATCTCTCACCGCAGGAGACGGTATGTTGAAATGCGTATAGAACACGTGCTTATGTTAAAAGTTATCTGCACTTTCGCCATAAGATATCTTTAAGTTTGTTACATTGTCTTTTGCTCATGCGTGCTCATAGTTTGTACTATTGTGGTCACATGATCGACGTTTGCGCTTAATCGCGACAGTTTTCTTGCTGCTATTACAGTGTAAACATGGCCGCTCCGATGGCAGTGTGCATTAAGGGGTAACAAGCAGCAATTCTTGTATTCTTTGGGAAGCTTGGACATTTCAAATGTTTTCCCGGACGTCATGATTGACGCCTATTGGGAACAAGGCGGCACAAAATTAATGCGATTTATTTATTTTTTATTTAGCTAGTTTCCTTTATTACGAATATGTAAATTATTGTTGCTGCAAATTATTATGAAGGTTTAGAACATTCTATTGGTAAATTATATATACTTTGACAACTTTTACCTGGCTTATGTCAGCGGGTATTCACCCAGATGAGGCTCTGCCGAAGGGCAGAGTCTCTTTCTCGAGAAACTGACATACGTGGCCTATAGGGATTATTTGCCCGAGTCTACGGGCTCGGATACCCCACTTTAAACTCGGCGTTGTGCCACATCTTGCTGCGTCGGGCAGCGGGTAAATAATTATATATACTTTGACATTCACGGTTTAACTTTATTTATATTTTAACGTAGCGTTTTTTTGTTTTTTTTTTTGAAAGAGGACTTTTTTTTGAAGAAAAATGTGACGTAAATTTATTGGAAAAAGTTTGAACAAAGTAACTATAAACATAATTTATTTATTTATTTTTTTATTATTATTCTTAATTTTTATTCACCACAGGAAAAGGTATCTTGAAGCGCATATGATATATTTACTGTGTGCACATATTTTATCAGTATTATAAAATAAAAAATAATAATAATAAAAATTGTCTGATTTATCAAAAATCTTGTTAGGATTCTATATCCTACTAACACACACACACACGTCTGTGTGTGCGTGTAAATGTGTGTGCGGTCTATAAAACAGTTTGCCACTTTGACTTTTCAAATATATATGTGTGTGAATGCGGTTGCGTGCCTGTGTATGTCTGTGTGTATGAATTGCTAAACATATCAACTGAACTATATTCAATCAAACGCAGACTAACGTTGACTTTTTTTATATTCCAGTGCTCATCAATATCTCTTAGGCAGCGTCACAGACAGCGTAAATATGATAACATTTACTGAACAATATGCGCAAAAGCCCCCCCAAAACGACTGTATCAACAGACCCGATATATATATATATATATATATATATATATATATATATAGATAGATAGATAGATAGATATATATATATAATGTTATAAATATAAGCAGCGATACTCGTCCAGCAAAACCTTGGGTGTTTACGTTTGTAAATGAACAAACCAATATCCAAGAGGGAAAAAAAAAGGGGAAAAAAAGAAAGAACTAAGAACATGTACTTCCGGCGAAAATAATCGTCTAGAATCTAAGTTAAGAGTCCAAAAAAAAACAAAAACAAAAAAAAAACAAAACCTCCGACACGAGTAAAGTAAAAATAACTAAGCAAAGTGCTCAATACGCTAAGTAGAGCAAACTAAGTAAACCTACGCAGATCGTCAGGGTAAACTGGCTACCAGTTTAACCTGACGATCTGCGTAGGTGAAACCTAGGTAGGTTTGTCTGGCTCTTTAGGTTTACTTATATATATATATATATATATATATATATATATATATATATATATATATATATATATGTGTGTGTGTGTGTGTGTGTGTGTGTATTTTTTTATAAAGAAGTAATGGATACTTATTTATTAATCCGACAGATTTTTTTTATTACATAAGACGTTATTTTTAGTGGATGCCCATATTCGAGTAGAGGCTCCCTTTATTTTCGTCTACCGGCCTGAATGTTCGAGAAACCTTATTAAAGGAAGAGATGCTCCCTCTGGCGAGACTCGAACCTGTGTCTCCCTTTGCAGGAGAAACTGTCGTTAGATCCGACATGCTTTTAACCGACTCGGCTACGGTGGGTGTCACCGATCAAACTAAACCGAATACTGCCTTTAATCACCATTCTCCTCGTTCCAGATTTTCAAAAGTTCATATCTCCGAAACGTAAACAAAGCAATTTTAAAGAAGTAATCCACTTTTCCTTTATTAACACGACAGATTTTTTTTTCACTTTAAACGTTATTTTTATTGGATACTCATATTTGAGTAGACATTCCGTTTATTTTAAACTGTATTTTCGCCGACCAGTTTGGTTAGGTTTGGTTTGTTTACGGCATATCAACTTCAATGGTTTATTTAATGCCAACATGAGTTTTTAATGTTGGTAACATTTTTTCCTTCGAAAATGTATTTCTGGTAACATTTTTTTCCTTCGAAAATGTATTGCTGGTAATATGTTTTCCTTCCAAGATGTATTGCTGGTAACATTTTTTTGTTTCAAAAATGTGTTGCTGGTAATATTTCTTTATCAAAAATGTATTTTTGGCAAAATTTAAAAAAAAAATGTATTGCTGGTACTGAAACCTATTTTTATACTTTCATAGTGCTTGACCCCTTTTGAAGGGTTAACTATTTGCCCATTGCTGGTACCCTGAGAGGTGCTACTACCCCAGGTGAAGATGGACCTGGGAACACCAGTAATTAAGAGTTGGTTCTACGCACGTTTAAACCTCCTGATAAGAGGCCTTGTTGTCGGATGTAGTTTATCTTCCTACCCAGGACGCGGATGTAGTTTATCTTATTACCAGGATGCGGATGTAGTTTATCTTCTTACCCAGGACGCGGATGTAGTTTATCATCTTATCCAGGACGCGGGTGTAGTTTATCTTATTACCAGGACGCGGATGTAGTTTATCTTCTTACCCAGGACGCGGGTGTAGTTTATCTTATTACCAGGACGCGGATGTAGTTTATCTTCTTACCCAGGACGCGGGTGTAGTTTATCTTATTACCAGGACGCGGATGTAGTTTATCTTCTTACCCAGGACGCGGATGTAGTTTATCGTCTTATCCAGGACGCGGATGTAGTTTATCTTATTACCAGGACGCGGATGTAGTTTATCTTCTTACCCAGGACGCGGATGTAGTTTATCGTCTTATCCAGGACGCGGGTGTAGTTTATCTTATTACCAGGACGCGGATGTAGTTTATCGTCTTACCCAGGATGCGGGTGCAGTTTATATTCTTACCCAGGACGCTTGTGCAGTTTATCTTCTTACCCGGAACGCGGGTGTAGTTTATCTTCTTACCCAGGACGCGGATGTAGTTTATCGTCTTATCCAGGACGCGGGTGTAGTTTATCTTATTACCAGGACGCGGATGTAGTTTATCTTCTTACCCAGGACGCGGATGTAGTTTATCGTCTTATCCAGGACGCGGGTGTAGTTTATCTTATTACCAGGACGCGGATGTAGTTTATCTTCTTACCCAGGACGCGGATGTAGTTTATCGTCATACCCAGGACAGTTCGTCTACCAGCCTGAATATTCAAGATCTTATTAAAGAAAAAAAAATCATCACTTTAGAAAATACTTTGATTGCGTTTCAGATACGAAATTGAGAATATATGGAACGAGAAGTGTTTAAGGAGTTACGGAATGAGGTGTGAGATATGAACGTAAAAGGTAGCAGGAAGTGAAAAATTGTGAGGAGATGACGGATAGATAATGATTGACCCTAGACTAGAAGAAGTTAAGGTTGTTGTGTTCGGGGAAGCATTCACGAGGGAGTCTGTTCCACGAAGAAGTGGTTCTTGGGTAGAAGCCCTCTGATTGAAACGTCCTTCTTAATAATGTAATTCGAAATGGATGAGGCCGATTCAATTTTGTCATTTTAGCAAAGCGAGTCATGGATGTAAATGACTGAACTGGCGGCGTTAAACGGTTCAGCTCGTCTGGACATTTACCATTGAAGTAGCGATAGGCTTGCGACTTTTCGTCTGCGGGAAAGCGGCTGTAGTGTGGAAAATAAGTTAACCCCCGCAAATGCAGCGTATAAAGTGTAAACGCGGTCTGATCCTTAAAAGGAGTTTGGAAAAGGGAAAATTCAAGAATGATTCCAAGCTGACAGCAGCAATTCAACAAACGCCATGATGTTTTGAAGGCTGAAAGAAACTTGAGAAACGGTTTGCCACATATCTTGAGCGCGGTGATTATGCAGAATAGGAGGTGCATTTGTTTGCTGAAGGGCATTCCTTTCTTGGTCGGGCCGAGAACTTCTCACCATTGACTCATAATTGAACGAAGCATGTGAATGTCTTCGAGGCATAACACCTGCTTGCACTGGTGGGCCATCTCAACACGCCGAATCATATCGCAGCATGCTTGACCAACTAAAGCTCACACACAGGCAGTGCATCGGTATGAGTATTAAGATCTCCCAAGATAGGCGAAGATTTTTAGAAATTACATACGACTATCTTCTGCCTGCGTGCGTAGATATATTGGACTCAAATCAAAATTGCTATCGGCTCTGAGGGTGCAGCAATTTCATTTCCCATTTCCCACACACACACACACACACACACACACACACACACACACACACACACACACACACACACACACACACACACACACAGTGCGATGGGTAAATTGTCGCCAATTTATATTTTTAATTTCGCGCATGCGCGTTGTTTGTTTTTTTTTATTTTATCGACTAGACAGTATGGTAGGGTCATTTGGGCACCGTCTGAAATTTGGAAACGGCATTCTGTACTGCTTGGCATTAGCATTCCAATACGAACATTTCAGAGTTTTTTGGGGTGTCAATCCGAAGACAGTGCAGAGGATTCGGAAAAGTTGGATGAGTCTAAAGCTGATTACGAAGGTACAGCAGCTCAGAAAACTCATGTTCTAATGAGAAAAGAACTCCGGCTTCGTTGGTGAGGGCCTTAGACTCAACATGAGGTGCCTTGAGGAGGTAGTACTGCCCTGGCTCAGTAGAGTGGCTGTTGGAAGAACCTATGTCTGGCAATAGGACTCTGCACCATGCCTCACAAGCAGAAGAACCCAGTCATAGCTATCAGACAATTTCTGTAACTATATCACCCCTTACATTCGGCCACCTAACTTCACACACTGCAATCCCTTTGATTATTATGTGTGGGGCACATTTGAGCAAGAGACCAATAAAACTTCTTTTAGATGAACTGAAGGCAAGGATTATGACAGCATTCACCAAATTAAACAAAGATAACGTCCAGAAGAGTTGCAGGAGATTCCGAAGTCATCTGAAGGCTGTGGTTAAAGTCAATAGCAATTTTATTGAATGAATTTACTCTTTAGTATTTCAAGATATTTTTGGTAATTTTTGTGAATATATCTGTTGAAATGAGATGTCACAGTTATTTTCATTTTTGCGTAATTTAGACGACAATATATCTATCGCACTCTGTATATATATATATATATATATATATATATATATATATATATATATATATATATATATATGACATTTTGTTTTTGACTGTTCCAAAGTCTGCATGATGTTTCAGATCTCTAGCAGAGTAATCTGGAAAAAGTGCAGCATTTCTATCCTCACACAAGAAAAAACACAACACACACACACACACACACACACACACACACACACAGATATATATATATATTAGGAAAATTTATGATAAAGTGGTAAAAATATTTCGTGTTAGGCGTTTTGTTCTTTCCGACTTCAGCGGATTAAAGTGATGTTTATGTTGATGTGATTACGCATGCGCATGAAGGATAGAATTCGCTGAAATTTAAAATGTTATGTTGTTGGGGTATGTAATCGAGCCGATTTTATTTAGTTTCTTTTTTGTTTAGATTTTTATCACTTTTGTTATTATATATCCCACATAGTCATAATAGATCTACTAAAAAAGACGTAAGAACCTGGGCAAATTTACTGTGGTTGTTTTCGCGATTAAATAACTTTCTATACATTTTCATATTAGCAAACTGTTTACAACTTTTCGCCTTTCTTGGAAGAGCGTCTATTATCACAAGGTAGGATAATTCATAGCAAAAATGATAAAAAGCATAAACAAAAAGAAAGTAAATGAAATCGGCTAGACTATTTATTCAAAACACATATTTGTAGAATATATATATATATATATATATATATATATATATATATATATATACACAAAATTTTAATTTAAAACTTCAGCACTCACTCCTTCAAGCGCATATGTAAACATCACTTTAGTCCGAGGAAGTTGTGTCTGTGTGTGAAATGTGATACCTGAACGATGTCAGATAATCATTCAAGCGATTACAGTTCGAGAGAGTTTGAGCACTATTGGATAGCCTCATTGTAAGTTCTAATCTCTATCTCTATCTCTATCTCTCTCTATATCTCTCTCTCTCTCTCTCTCTCTCTATATATATATATATATATATATATATATATATATATAATATTTTTGTTTAAAAATATGATTCCTTCGCTACATAAGAGTTCTCATGTTTCAAAAACAAGAGCCGAAACCATCCAAATAATTATTAAAATTCAGTTGAATTGAGGTGAAGCCGGGATCGAAACTCGACCGATTTGGCATCAGTCAGAGACTCTACGGCGCACGGCAGAGAAAGGGAATCTTTGAACATATTATAGACGTGATGTATATAAACACCAAATCAGCAGCCAGAATGCTCAATTCATAACTGAAAAATAATGCGTTATAAGCAGGAGCAGCCATTGATTCAAAAATTCCATTTCCCCATAGTGCTCAATCGGCGAACGAGAGCAAGTCATATATATATATGTTGTATAAACAGAAAATATATTAAATGTTATATTATTATATTTAATTAAACAGAATCAATTACATTTACCGGCCTGAATTTTCGAAAAATTTTGTAGAAAATATTATTTTTCCGACACGAATCGAACCTGTATTCCTATACGGAAACTGACGTGCTGTACCATTTAGCTACAGAGAAGCGTCTGGTTAGCAAAGTCCGAATTAATGTTTATAAACACCGAATCTTCGGTGATTTTCTCGATTGATCATTTCTGCTCACAAAACGTATCTTAACGAACATTCCGGTAGTGCATTTCCTTAAATAAATTGTATCTATAAAAATAACGTATAAACAGAAAATATATTAAATAATTGTTGGATTTAATCCATTTCATTATATATATATATATATATATATATATATATATATATATAAGTGGACATAAGAGGACGCCAGTCTGTTTCATGCTAAACGCAACTGTCAGGCCATAATGCGTCTAGCATGAATCACTGTCGCCTCTGGGTGTTGGCTTCAATGTCCACTTTTATATTTACATACGTTCTATCTCTGATTTTCAGCACTTTAACCCATAAATATACCATACCATAAACCTATATTTTATAATATATATATATATATATATATATATATATATATATATATATATATATATAATTTGTGTGTGTGTGTGTGTGAAGAGAGAGAAAGAGAGAGTTACTGATAGTTTCAGCTTTCTAGTGGAAAAATTTTTTTTACTTAAATTCCAATTCATTGTTTTTAAAAATCCTTCCCATTTTAGACATTTACTTTCTATCTCCTCTTGAACGATTTGTAAATGTTCATATGACATTGAAGAAACTTTAATCTCTCAAATTTTCTGCAAAAAAGGCACACCTATCTATTTATCTATTTATGGTGGACGGACAATTGTGTACACGACATTTGCGTTCCTAGACAAATACATCCCTGGATAATTGCGTACCTCTGATAATTTTTTGAAGTTTTTAAAAGCCAATTACTATACATTTTGAAAAAAAACATTAGTAACCATGAATTTTTAAAAAGGGAATAAAAAAAAATTAAAACTTTATTTTTGTTTAAAATGCAGTGACAGTGTTACAAGATTGCGCTACACACCGCCATTATGTTTTTGTTTCATCGGCGTTTTTCTTATGATAGTCGTAGCCGTAATTTTCCTCGTCCACAAATATTTTTCCGCCAGTGTTTGATTTTCGGAAATTAGCCCAGGGTTCCAAATAAAAACATAATCTATAAAATCCAGAATCTGTTAGATAATTGTGGTACACACTGCTGGAGTAAACGGAAACTGCTAGCTTAATTTTCTCTTACTTTACCAAAGAAGTTTAGGGACCTCGACGTGGTGTAATGGTTAATAAGCTTGTCCCTCTAGAACCTATTACAAGTGAGTCGCTAGTTAAATCCTTACTGAGTGCTCTATGCTTTCGGCCTTGTGACTCATGTAAGCTGTCCTTATAAAGTCATTTTGGGGTACCTCTGCGTGGTGTAATGATTAGCAAGCTTGTCTCGCTGGATCAATTACGACTGAAAAGTGGGATCCTCACTAGGTGCCCCATACTCTCGGTCTTGTGCCACATCTAATCTACGCTTAGAAAATAATCTTTACAAAAGAAGTTTTTATTTCTTTTTTATTTATGGTAACTACCTTTCTGCTTGTCTAGAGTAATTAAAGATATTAGTGTGCAAATTTCTATAGTAACAACTCTTAAAAAAATTTCAAAAAATTATCAGAGGTACGCAATTATCTAGTGACATATTTTTCCAGGGAGGCAATTGTCTGGTACGCAATTGTCCGTCCACCGTATGCATATTCGTGCAACCTTTTCCCGCTGCATATGGTTGAAATAAACGAGACTCATATATACACAGAGAAAATGTTTTTGCTGTTTTTACAGAGAAGATATTGTGAATGATCGGACGACATTGTGAAGTTTTTTGTCGGAGACTTCCGTTGAACAATGTTACACAATTTGAAAATGAAGAAATCAAATGAAGAAATTGTGTGAGGTTACTGAATGTTATATGACACTGAATATAGCCAATATACTCAAATCAACGACTGAAAAACACTTACATTGGTTTGGCTATATTTGTCGCGTCGATGTGTAGTTGCTGTAGGACAAAACTTTTTAGTTTTTGAAATAAATTGTTAGGAGCGATGAAAAGTGGATACTTGATAACAATGTGGAGCGCGAGACATCGTAGAGTTTGCGAAATGAACCACTACATCATTAGACACTATAGGCTGACGCCACAAGATCCCAAAAAACTTTTACGAAATAGCAAAATCTACATTACTTGAACATTTTGAAAAGCAGCAACAACAGCAAAATGGTAACTCGTATAATTCGAAGAGAAAATAATCATATAATTAAAGTGGTGTTAACTGTTTAAACTATGTAGAGCAAAAAGTATCGAAGGAAACTTTCATCAGTAGTGGAAAGATAGCAGTGGAATTCAGAAGTCTATTTTCATGAAAAAATTGTTTTAATAAAAAAAGATTTTATACATTTCAAACAATAGTAACATTAATTTTTCGGTCAATGAATGCTGGTCATTTTCTCTAAATAAACATAAAATTCTACTATTACTGTTAGTATCTGTACCAAAGAATGCGGAAAAGAAAACGACTGATTCGAACAATACTGCTCCTAACTAAACCAAATGAAAGTATCAGGAATTAGTTAAGAGAGATTATTTTTGATCGGCCAAAGATTGCTACTTCTTGATTGAAAAGTTTAATTTAGCAGTTTTATTGATCAGATTTTATACCTTGGATTTGCATTTATTCCGGTCTTTACAGAATTTTCTTAACGCAAACAATTTCATTTCTCTGAAATAATTCAAAAGGCACCTCTGTAGGAAAAATACGTTCTGGGAAAATGGCATTATAAAGATGGCTGAAAGATTGCAGGAGATAGCAGAAGAAAACGGGGAATAATTTTTTTTTTAATAAAGTCAATGACGAAAATAAATTAATCTTTGTTTTACTTACTAAACAGAACAAAATATTTTCTGGGAAAATACTTAGGAATGTGAGCAAATCTATATCTGTATGACATAAAGCATTTTAATATGTATAGAAAACTCAATACGCAGCCAGACATATTTGCGGGTGCAATACGCTTTATTTTATTTCATCGGACGAAGGCGTTCTATAGAAATAAATGAATTTTATCCACTAAGCAAGTGGGCAAAAGCGTTGGTTAAAGTAATGCAGTGATTTGCCCCAAAGAATTCTGGCTACAGCAGAGGTGAACAAAAACTGGGAGAGTTGAATAAAGGGAAATAACTGAAACTTAGATATCCGGAAGAGGCATGGCATGTGGAACTAGAACTAGAACAATCTAACCCAGTCGACGAAAGGGTTCGGTTCGAAGTTCGAATCACCTAAAGAAGTTCGGAGCGTACAACGGCTGAAACGTTGTGAATATAAAAATGAGTCCAAACGATGTAAGTAGTTACAATACTTCATCTCAGAAATATAGACTGTGAATATGACAATAAAGATGAGGACAACAGTCCGGTCAATGTAAATAGTGTAAATAATTACAATACCTCATCTCAGAAATATGGACAGATATTGAAGAGTTGGTTAATATATAATGTTTGTTTTTCTTTAATTATAAAAGATTAAACAGTAAAACATGAGCACAGATATCTGTCTATATTTCTGAGATGAGGTATTATGTATACTATTTACATTATTCGGACTATTGTCCTCATCTTTGTCGCCATATTTATTACAACGTTTCGGCCGTTTTACGCTCCGGCCTTCTTCAATTCGACATTCCAACCACCTGAAGAAGGCCGGAGCGTATAACGGCCGAAACGTTGTAATAAATATGGCCACAAAGATGAGGACAATAGTCCGAATAATGTAAACAATGAGCACAGATGTCTCAGAATTCTAAAACTATTCCTCAACATAATCGTCTTTCTTCCCAATCGTGGTATTTTGCCATGTATTAAGGGCTTGTATGCCTGCCACGTGGATGTGCGGGTGGTGTAATGGTTAGCGGTTTAGAACGAGAAATAGGTGAACGGAGTTCGAATACCAGTTGAGTTCGTTGCAGATACTTTCGTGCAAATATGTTAGGGAAAGACTGGAATTCATCTCTTTTCCCTTCAGCAATGCATTCAATAATAGAGCAGATTCGTTTCTTCAGTGTTGGAGTAGGAAAACTCTGAATTACTAAATCCGGGTAGGTGGAACTCGTTAGCATGGGAACGCATGATTGCCTAAAAGTAAGAAAAACACGACAGAAAACAAACCGCCCTTCAGAAGCTGAGTGTGAGGTCAATCGTCCCTGTTCCGTGGAACAATGCAATGGCCTCATCAAGAGACCTTATGTGCAACGAAGCACTAAGATAGCAGACTGATCTCGAAGAAGATCCTTAGCCACATGTGAGTTTCTTCTTTGATTTAATTTTTCTTGGAGAATCGCTGTTTCGCTGTTCATCCATGTTGTGCATCTTGAACAGCAACTACACTCTGTTCCTTCATGGAGTCTCTCAGCATTTTTCGAAGCAACTTTGCACTAAACTTTGAGTGGCATATCAAAAGAAAAAACACCGTAAGGCTGCACATCTTTCAGACATTTTATTGCTTATTGTTAAGAAACTAGGAATTTCTTTTTACCGAAAATTGTTTTATTTCACAGATAAATTTACTAATATACTCAGTAATAATTTCGGCATTTGCTTTGTGTAGAGAGGTTAATTCTAAGCCACAGAATAAAAATTACATGAGACAATCTTGGCAGCATTTGATCGTCCCAATGACGATGAGTACTGTGAAAAGAATGCAAACGCGTTTGCAGAATTAATCCAATTACTTGATGATCGAAGTCTGTCTCTAATTATGAGAGAAGCTCATGAAAATGGCAGAAAAGTGCTGCCAATTTTGAGAGAACACTATTTATCAAAAGGAAAACCAAAAAATAATTTCCTTGTATACGGAATTAACCTCCCTTTGCTAAGTGCCGAAACTATTACCGATTATACTATCAGAGCTGAAAATGCGGCAACTTAAAAACCTCCAGGGAGGTGATTGGCGAGGGTCTGCTAATAGCCATGGTCCTAAGAGGCCTCCTGCCCGATTTCAAACAACTGTTATTACTCTGTAACGCAAACTAGTAACATTTAGTGAGCTTAAAGTAGCATTGCGAAGCTTCGAAGAAACTGAAAAAAAGTATTCAGGAGAATAACAGTGAAAATACCATTATGGCACTCAAATTGCAAAGACCAAAGCAACATACCAATGTTCTGATTTGTTTTACTTGTGGTAAACCTGGACATAAAAGCATTGACTGCCGTAGTAGATTTCGGAATTACCCAATAAGAAATTCCCCCTAAACCGATATAATTCCACAAATGGAAAGGAATTTTGTAATTGCATTGTACTAATAAAAAGCTAAAAAAATGCTATCACTTTTGACAACATCTGTAAACTATTAAAGTAATAAAAATCAAAGTGGTATCGTCTATCTCAGTCTGTTCATATCTATCTATCTATCTATCTATCTATCTATCTATCTATCTAATAGAGGTTTATTTTTTTACTAGTTTTAATTCTCTTTATTCATGTTCGTTTACTGTTTCCGGTTCGGAAAGATGTGCTAACGAGGCGACATCTAGTCGTTTAAATTGTATCAGCGGAAGTTTACTGTTACTTCCGGTGACTGAATTTCAAACGAAAATGTCACACATACACATCTATCTCTCTCTCTCTCTCTCTCTCTCTCTCTCTCTCTGTCCCATTCTTCTTTGTTTACTTTTTGGCTTATCATGGATACCTAGGATAATGTGATATTTTTTTGAAGCGTCGATTCTTGATCGAGCACAACGATATTTTTAAATTAGGAAAGACTTTTCAAAACTAAGCCTATTCCAATCTAGTGAAAATTTATCTTTAAAACGTAAAAAATATTTTGATGAGACAAAAAACAAAACAAAACAAAAAACAACTAAAAAACAAAAAACAGTGCGAATAATGGTGGCTCTTAGATACTCCATAGCCCCAAAATGGAAAACACCAAAGTCCCATGATTTATTTTATGTAAATGAAGTACTTCGATGGCTATCTTCAGAACTGCCAAACAATGTAGAATATTACTTAAACTGGATGTGTTAATTAACTGATGCGTTGAAAGAAAAGCAACAAAGAGATGCTACGGGTAGGCGTTTTATTTTTATCAGGACAATGCACCTGCCTGTAGGGTTGACAAAACCATGGTTATTTTGAAGAATTTACGGAGCATCCACCCCACTAGTCATTAGTTGTACCCTTTAACAATTTTCTGTTTACAAACTTTAAAACTTTATCATCTATCTTATATATTTATAAGTCTACCATTCGTCCAGACATTGAATATTGCTCCCACATCTGTTTTGCTGCTTCTGCCATATATTTAGAGAATCAGCAATGTTACTGGTCCTGACCTGGCATCTCGGTTTCAGTCAATTTCTTACTACCATAATGTAGTTTTCCTGTGCCTTTTCTATAAATACTTTCATAGTAATTGTTCTGATGAACTTTCCTCTATGGTACCTAGATCTTATGAATTTAAGAATAGGACTAGATTAGTGGCAAGGTCTTAATCATTTTACAGTTGTAATGCTAACATTAACATTAGCATTTTTAAGTTCTATGCTAACAGTTTCTTCTATGGCACTTCTCGCTTGTGGAATCCTCTACAGGCTTCCTGTTTTCCAGTCAAATTTGATCTTCAAAAATTTAAATACAATGTCAAGTGTTACCTTTTGTCTTTTTAATTCCTGTTTTTAAATTGTTTTCCTTCTTTTATAATATCTTCTTTTTCTCATATTCTCTCACGTTCAGTAACCCCTTGCATCTTAGAGGCTATATTCTTTTATTTGAGGTGAGATGATTGAAAAACATTTAAAAATAGTATGTAAAAGTGACATTTTTCAATGAGGTGTTAATAGCAGCGAAGCAGTGTTTTAATGTCCAGACATCAGAAAAACACATCGGAATGATTTGCGGACTAATGACAGCATTAATTTTAAAATTTTAGAGGATGTGAACATACAGACACATATCTATATCATATCTATATATATTTATATCTATCTATCTATCTATCTATCTATTTTAATGTTATACGTTATTTATATAGACATAAATATTTAAGTAAATACTCTGTTTATAATAAACAGTATTAACAACATTTACCGACCTGAATGTCCGAGAAATCCCACAGAAAAATTGCGTCCTCCGACAGGAATCGAACCTGTATCTTATAAGGAACTGTCATATAGCCTGACGTGCTATACCAGTTTAGTTACGAAAGGAGCGTCTGGTTAGCAAAGTCGAATTACTGCTTTTAAACTACTTTTGCAAATAAAAGTGTACCCCTCCTTCCGCCCATATCATTGACAACGTTCTATTTAACATTTGTCCATATTTCTGAGATGAGGTATTGTAATTATTTACACTATTTGCATTGTTCCGGTACATGCCCCAGTGGATAAAAGCGTTGGTAGAAGTAATCCAAAAATGACTTGTGAGTTCAATACCTGCCCACAGCAGAGGGAACAAAAGATTGGAGAGTTGAGTTACTAAAAAGAATTTACTGAAACTGAGATATCAAAAAAAAAAAAAGGCATGGCACGTGGAATTATACGCTAGAATTTCGAACCGAACCCTTTATTTCATCCACGGGTTAGATTACCCGTGGATGAAATAAAAAGGTTCGGTTCGAAATTCTAGCGTATATCACCTGAAGAAGGCCGGAGCGTACAAGGGCCGAAACGTCGTGAATATGGGAATAAAGATGAGGACAACAGTCCGAATAATGTAAATAGTGTAAATGTTCTATTTTCTACCAAATAAGATAATGCTTTATTTGTTTTTTTTTTTAACTTAACATTCTTTTTATGTCACCAGAAGAGATCTTTATGTCGTCGACTTTTCTTGAAAAATGGAAAAATGTAACGCGGACACACACACACGTACGCACATGCACATAGATATGGAAGCACATTGCATTTGATGAGCATGACTGATTATTAGTTTGTTTGGAAAATAATGTGCGATTTTAGAATCAGCTTTTATACCTGAATTAATGCATTTAAACATTATTTAAATCAGTGAAAATAGGTTCATTTCTGCCATCGAGTTACAAGGTTAGCCATGCCTTCACGATAAAACTTGTAAAGGTTTGAACACCAATAAATTCTTTGCATTTTCATTGCAACGGAAATGTATCTTTAGGCTTAAAATATTTTCGAAATGCTTGAAAAAATGATAGTGGGTGAGAGATTAGGGGAATATGATGGATATGACAAAGAGTATCGTATCCTAAGACTCTCAGACTGGTGACATGTGACCGAGCATTGTCAAGAAGTAGAATTGGAGCTCGTTGACTGACCAGTGCCGGTCGCATTTTGCTTAGCTGAATGTGCATTAACTCCAGTTGCTGACAGTGAACTTTGGCAGTGATGCTTTCGTTAGATTCCTGAAAGCTGTAATAGATAACGCCAATGGCGAACCACCAGACAGTCACCAAATTCTTCTGTTGCTTCAATTCCTGTGATTCGGTGAAATGATTAAAAAAACAAAAAAATGAACTGGATTTTTGGCAAAGAAATTCAGCTCTAACAATGACAAATAGCTATCGTGACTGACATTAAGTGGTTATAATTTTTTGTTGCAATTCTTTCTAATTTTACGTTTTTACCACACTTTCCTTTCTCGTCACCTTCCCTGATTATCATTTGCTAAAACAATCGTTATAATTATCTTTCACTATTCTTCACCTTTTTCTTTTCTGGTTTCTTCAACTACTACAATTAGTCTCTTTTCTATTAATAGTAATAATAACAACAGCGATAACAAGGATTATAGCTTTACTTAGTAACCCGGTTCTTAAAAAAACAAAACAAAATAACCAAGATAATAGTGAAATTTAATTTGGAAAATTACCAAAAAGTAGGAAAATTTCCGACATATCTTTGCAAATTAAGCAGACCAAAATAAGAAAGAAATCGGCCGGCATAAAAATTAATCATTAAAATTACCGGAGAAATAATATGGAAGGAGAAGGTTAGAATCTAACAACTAAAAATATAAAAAAAACAAAAAAAAACGAAAAAAAGAAATTTTAATATGGCTGCCACTCGAACGTCTTTCCTAGAAGAAGGTGGTGTATTTATATGTGCACCGCAGGACCTTTCCTTGTACGGGAAGACTTTTCGATTAACGCATACGAATAAACTGCTGAAAAGTGGAACTTAAATCACTGGAGTTAGCATATATAGCTTTATTGCAGTGATTGCAGTGCTACTCTTGTAAGCCATTGACACGGAATTAATTCCTCGCATGTTGGCCAATGAATCATATTCGAAAGTATCCAAGTTGAATAAGTATTTCTTACCTTATTTACGAAGCTTAACATTTGTGTAGTATGTGATGTACGCAAGAAGATTTTATCAAATTTAATGCTAATAACTTAGAGAAGTTGATCTGTGGTGGCCCCAGTATATACTGAACTCACCCTAAGATATCAAAGTATTCACTCAGTGCGGCTTCAGAGCACAAGAGGAGTCAATGTGTTGACCTGAAAGGTAACTACATAGCCTCCAGTTGTAGATTCGAGCCTCAAATGATGTTGGGGGTTGCCCCCGTCTCGATATGTAAAGAGATGGTCAGACTAACTGCGCTTAGGATGTGCACGCGTAGGACAACTGTATGAGAGGAAGTTATATGAGCATTCCACACGAGATGGAAGCCATAGTGAGTCTATCACATCCATGAGAAGGAAATCCACGTTCGAAGAAAGCACCCAAAGCCACACACCCGTCCTGTGTAAGACGATAAACTACGATCGCGTCCTGGGTAAGACGACAAACTATGTCCAACATCAAGGCCTCTGATCAGGAAGTTTTGAGGAGCATGGAACCCACCTCTTAATTGCTGCTGTTCCCAGATCCACCCTGACTCGTGGTGGTAGCACCTGTTAGAGTCCCAGCTATGGGAAAATAGTTAATACCCAAACTTGTGTAAAAATAGGTTTTAGTAACAGAAATACTTTGTAATAATAATAAAAAATATTACCAGCAATAATTTTTGAAGGAAAAATTATCAGCAATACTTTAAAAAAAATACCAGCAATACAAACAGCTATATATTCTTTGGAAAAAATATGACCAGCTATAGATTTCTTCAAGGAAAAATATTCGCAGAAATAGATTTTTGAAGAAAAACATATTAACAGCAATAAAAATTTTGTGGGCATTAAATAACTCATTGAGATTGATATGCCATAAAACAAATCAAACCAAACCAAAGCAAACCAAAGCCACACACCCCACGCCGATATTAATTACCGGAGGTTAATAAATAATATTTTTTACGCATGAAAGATTCAGTTTCGTATTCTTGCATCGGTTTTTACAATGATAATGTTACATTAGTATGACACAAGTGCATTTTAGAGGAACATCTATCACCACAAGTCTGACAAGTATTTAGTAAACTTATTACAGCAGGGAGCCAGATGGGAGAATTAGGATGATTGTATTGCGTCAGTCTCTCAAATAAGGAGGGTTTTGTTTACTTTTTGGCTTATCATGGATACCTAGGATAATGTGATATTTGTTTGAAGCGTCGATTCTTGATCGAGCACAACGATATTTTTAAATTACGAAAGACGTTTCGAAACCAAGCCTATTCCAATCTGGTGAAAATTTATCTTTAAAACGTAAAAAATATTTTGATGAAATGAGATAAAAAAAAACTAAAAAAACAAAAACAAAAAAAAGTTTCTTAGATTCTCCATGGCTCCAAAATGGAAAACACCAAAGTCCCATGATTTTTTTTTTATGTAAATGAAGTACTTCGATGGCTATCTTCAGAACTGCCAAACAATGTAGAATATTACTTAAACTATGTTAATTAAATGACGCGTTGAAAGAAAAGCAACAAAGAGATGCTACGGGTAGGTGTTTTATTTTTATCAGGACAATGTTGGCAGGGTTGACAAAACCATGGATATTTTGAAGAGTTAATGTTTTGAAAATCAGTATTTGATATCAAGACTTTTGATCGAAAATCGACTTCTGACACTGGTGGAAAATATAGGACTACTCGTATTACAGCCACCAGGCATGTAAGTGTTTATTACGTACCGATGGATAGTAACATTGCTACTGTGATGTCACCTTCTTCCGCTTCTGTTCAGCCTCAGGCCAGCGTACATAACTGTTCGACTTAGTGTGAATTAATTCGAAGTCGTTGTGAGTGGCACATGTTGGAAGAAAGAACTTCTGTTTCAAATAATCAGCCATTTTTTTGCTATCGAATTACTCGGATACAAATACGTGTAGTGGAATCAGGCAGTGTCCAGTCTACGCTGAGACCAATTCCTGGTGAATTTCTCCATGTCTGGCGACTAAAAGAACAAAAAGATAATATATAATAGGTTTATTCTTGTATTATTTCGAACTATTGTTCTCATATTGGTTGATATAGATGTTGTTATAGACACAAGGTTTCGAGCAAGTACTATCTGGTCATCATCAGGTGTTCATTGATTTTCTGATATGTCATATCTATTGATTATTGTTGTTGATCATAACAGCCAAAATGAGAACAACAGTTCGAAACAATACAAGAATATAGACAATTACTCATCTCTGACATGAAATACTAAATTATGCAAAGAGGCATGAACCCGCCATCTTAACCAAATTTCTAACATTGAATATAAAAGGCTGCAAGAAAGGTAAAGGTGGCGTAGTGGATACAGGAGTTATACATGTGTTGCTGTCATCTAGAGGTTATGAATTCCATCCTTGTAGTGAAGCACCATTTCAGAAGGAACGAACACTAGCTTATATCTCAGAGACAAAATATCACAATAATCAACAGATCTCATCTCAATAGACACCTGATGATGACCGTCGGGTAATTAGTCGAAACGTTGTGTCTATGGTAATCGTAATTTATAGCCGTTTCTCTACAAGGAAACATTTGGCATTCATCGACAGAGCAGTTGATATTGTCTAGTCCTTTTTTTAAGTCTTGCTCTGTTATTGATCGTCCGTTTCAACTGACTCAAAGTAAACATTGTGCATTTGGGTTTAAGGCTTCAAGTTCAGTTCAGCAGATTGTTCTACGGGGCAATGGCCTAGTGGATTGAAGCTTTGGTTTGTGAATTTGCTGACATAAGGCTGGGCAGTGTGAACTTGAACTCAGTGGAAACAGGGCGAGCAATAACTGAGCAGTACTAAAAATAAGAACTAGATATGGGCATTGAACGAGAACAGTCTACTTCCGTAGATTAAATAAAGGGTTCAGTTCCGAATAGTTTACCCAGATCAATATACATCTGAAGAAGGCCGGAGGACTCAACGGCCGAAACGTTGTGATAACAACAACAAAGATGAGGACAATAGTCCGAATATAAATGGTGTAAATAACGATAACTTCTCATACCAGAAATTCATACAGAAATAATTTCTTGGTTGGGAACCTGTCCTTACAAGAGTCAAGGAGAGGGGGTGCGTTCGTTGGAAAATCGCAGACACCCTCCACCCCATCCTGCATTTTCATTTTGAGAAGTTGGCAATTCTAGGCTTTTAGTTTAATGGGGAATATTAATCATATTTATACAGAGAAAGTTTGAAATCAAACTCCACGCACATTTTGATCTACCTTTACATCCATCAAACTTGACATAGTATCAAGGAGCACTTTCAGCACTTACGGATCTGTTCACTATCTGTCTATATCTCTGAGATGAGGTATTATGGTTACTTGCATTATTGAAATTATTCGGACTGTTATCCTAATTTTTTTTTGCCATATTCACAACGGTCCAGTGGATAAAGACGTTGGTTAGATCCAGTGACTAGACCCAAAGAGTTGTGAATTCAATATCAGTCCACAGCAGTGGTGAACAAAAAGCTTGGAGAATTAAGTTAAAGGGAAATAACTTAGACATCCTAAAGAGATATGGCACGTGGAACTAGAATAACAATAAAGAGTTCATTTCGAAATTCCAATCACCTGAAGAAGACCGGAGCGTACAACGGCTGAAACGTTGTGAATATGGTAATGAAGATGAGGATAATAGTCCGAATAATGTAAATAATGCAAGGATCTGTTCAATTTTCGAGTTTCTTGAAATGTTCAAAGTAACAACCGTTTTCGCAGATCAACGATTAAAAAAGGTTTTAAGCGAATAAATTCTCTCTGGAGTAATGAATAGTGGCTCGGATTGAGGAATCGGAGAGCCGAGTTCGAATTCCAGTCGAATCCGTTACATTCACTTTCGTGCTAATATCCTTGGGAAAGGTATGAATCCTCTTCTTTCCTCCCTAGCTATGGGTAAGCAGGACAGACCGGGTTCTACAGCCTTGGATTGCAACTGGTTTACCGTAGAAAGCAACCTACTGCGGGAAAAAATCTGCTGGTCATTCATATATCGAAAGATACATGATCGCCTAAGGCTGTATCACGTATGGCACATAACTGACTGACTTTTTTTTTGACAACGTTTCATCAGATCTGACGCTACAGAATTACAAACAAAGAAGTTTACTAAAAACAAAACAAAACAAAAAACAAAACAAAAACAAACACATCATTTACACACTTCCAAAAGCAGCAATAACGAAAATGGCATCACATGAAAGGAAAATAAGGATATAATTAATGATATCAAACACTACCTTAAAGAAAAGATTAAGAAGGAAACCCCATCAATACAAGGAAAGACGGTAACAGTGGATTCGAGAAGCTTATTTTTCTTAAAAGCTGTTTCAAGAGAAAGATTTTATAAATTTCAACCGGTCAGGCTGTCCGATCAATAAAAGCCTAATGTTTCGTGTGTGGAAACGGTTAATAATATCACCGTTAACAATTAATTTTAAAAGATAAGCGAATCTATAAAAAAAATGCTATATTTTTCAAGCATCTGACTATTAAAGTTAGTGCCATTTCATAATTAGCCGATATGTTTTTTTTTCAGATCATGCGTCCTATAAGAGAATAGTGATCACTCTTACGAATTTTGAGTTTAAAACTGAAATAAATCAAATGAAACCATCCTGTTTATCTTAGGTTATGCGAACCTAACGTACAGAAATCTACTGTACAGAAAGGACTCATCTTTGTTACATGACTTCATATTAACAAATATATATGTTTTTTTATTATACAGAACTCCCAGAAAAGTATTCATCCCTAAAAAAAAAAAAACGAAAACTTTGTCTCGAATTACTAACGCGTCTCTCTTCCCGTCAGTCAGTCAGTCTGTCTGTCTCTTTATCGTCTGCTTCTCCAATGCGGAAAGCCTATGTATGCTTCCATTCATTGCTTGAAGATAATATAATCAGTCACAAGAACGAGGAAGAAAAGAAATAGAGAAAACAGGAAAAAGAGAAAGGTTGTTGGTATGGTTGAAAAATATGGGAGATAGACGGGTAGGTGTGGTCTTGGTCTTGTTAAAATGGAGTCGACGGTGGTAGGAGAAATTGTAGCAAAAAAGAAGCAAACAGAAAGATCACACGATGAAATGAATCAACACGAAAGTTTCAACAGCATATTTTGCATGACTCATTCTGGATGGACGTTTCCTTAGGTCGTTAGACGCATGCGCATCTCTGCTAGTCTGTGAATAGATCCGTCTGCCTTCCGCCCTAGCGACAGTGACACAAACATTCTTTGAATAGGATTTGCATCATTTATTCGCGTTTGTTAGCCAAATCTATCTTAAACCGTCAATTTTCAGAAGATTGCATAGCGCCAATCTCTTGTCAAAGTGTCTCTTACGGAATTTGTTATTCAAAATATGCTCGAATAGCAACTGCAGGCAACGAAGCAAAATAGCAGGGTAGATTGGACTCTCTAGACTTGAATGGCAACACATCAAAAAAAATGAGAAGTTTGAATTTTAAATCGTTGTAAAAACAATAGGATTGATTGATGTGTTTTTTAGGATTTATCAACACTTTATGGGTTATTTAAAGCTGGGAGATATTTCGAACGGTAGTTGGTCGCTTGCAGTAGCCATGTTGAGCGGGTTTGACACTGATTAACTTTGGTGGTCTAATGAGAACCGGTGAAAGCAACGGGAAACCACTCCAATACAGCGTATTGTTATAATTTTCTGTTATAAATATAATGCCTTAGCCATTTATAGATTTTAATGTAACTAATATCACGTGACGTAAACATAATATCACGTGAACATAATATCACGTGAACATAATAACATTTTTTTTATTTAAGTAGTTTTTATGTCACATGAATGTAAATTTAAAATACATGTTTCTAAAAAATGATTTTGTTAATTATTGGTTGTTTTAACTCAATATGAATTGTTTCTAAGACTTGTAAACTTTTATGAATTTAATCCAGTTAGCGGCTAAGTTTCGTCATTTTACAGTTGCAATCGCTTCATGTAACCGTAAGTTCTATGCTAACAGCTTTTTTCTATTGCATTTCTCGCTTGTAGAAGTCTTTTCCAGCTTCTTGCTTTCCAGTCAGCTTTGATCTTCAAAAATTTAAATGCAATGCCAATCGTTGTCTTTTATCTTCTTGTTCTTTTATTGTCTTCTCTCCTTAATAATGTTTTCTTTTTCTCATATTCCATTACACTCAGTAACCTCTTATGTCTTGGTGGCTTTATAGCCTTATTTGGGTGATATGATTAAAAAAAAACAAAAACAAAAGAAACTAAGTATTATTGTATTATCAACAAGGATCCATCTTATGTCATTGTAATTCTGTTTTTAATGTCGATTTGTCTCGGCATATGACAAGTCAGTCTACGAGAGAGAGAGAGAGAGAGAGAGAGAGAGAGAGAGAGTTTTATTGATTCTATTGCCATTAGATACAAAATTAAAATTACTATAAATCATAATCTATGAACCCATGAAACCTAAAGGCGGTAATAAACATCTAAGATACACTGACTATCATAAAAAAACAAACTTTACTAGTCAATAATTAAACCTCAATACCTCAGAACCTCACGAACGCAGGTATTCCCCAAGGCTCTACACTGTTTCTGATCTTCATTAACGATCTTCCCGATGTCATCAGTTCCCAGGTAGATATCTATGTAGACGACATAACTATTTATTCCTGCCTCAATAGCAAATACTGGTATCGCTGACAAAACTAACCTCGCCGTTGGTCTCGAAATTGACCTCCAATCTGTTGTTGACTAGGGCAAGAAATGGCTGGTTAACTTTAATGACTCAAAAACAAAACTGCTCTCTTTTACCCACCACAGAGAACACTTCCTGCATCCCATTAGAATGTCTGATGATCAACTTCACGAGAGTACCTCTCTGCGCCTGCTTGGTCTCACACTGTCCGCTGACCTGAGATGGAACAAATACATTGAATCAATAGCTTCATCCACCGCAAGGAAAGTTGGTTCTATGTGTCGCGCCAGAAAGTTTTTCTCGCCCGAGTCCATCTTTCAAATCAACCATTCGCCCTTGCGTGGAATACTGCTGCCATATATGGTCTGGAGCCCCCGTTGTTCGTCTCAAGGTCCTCAACAAAATCCAGAGACAGATATGCAATGTGATTGGCCTTGATCTTACAACTCGCTTACAGTCACTTTCTTACAGACGTGCCGTCGCCTCCCTCTGTCTTTTCTACAAATACTTTCATGGTAACTGTTCCGACGAGCTACTTTCGCTGGTTCCCAAACTGCATGAATTTAAGCGTGCTACTAGGTTGGCATCTCGGTCCCACCCTTTCATTGTCGAAACTGTTAAATGTAGCCGTCTCTTCTACTCATAATAGCTTCATGTCTCGCACCTCCCGTCAGTCGACATCTTCAGATGCGTTGATCTAATTCCACGTCCTTCTCTTCATCCTTTCCTCTATCACGCTCCTTTACACTTACTCCCACTCTCTGTAACACCTTACTTGCTAAATAAAAAATAAAATAAAATCCTCCGTATAAGAGTAATGTTGTTTACATATTGTCTTAAATCGGATATACACGTACGACTCAGTATAGAAAATTTTTCAAATACTAGACTGTACAAAAAAGTTGTATTTGAATAAAATCTTCTAGAGCTTAGTTTTACATTCTTCCATAAAGTCGGACACACAGGTTTTTATTCAAAATGGGTGTGGCACATACGAATGAAGATCACAAAGAAGCAAGTATTTTGATCAACTTTTGACCGATTGCTTTCTTTTCTCGTTTTTCGTAATGCTATAATGAAAACAAAAACTAAAACAATCGCGACAATCATTATTATTATTACCAAGAAAAACAGCAAAACCAACTATACGAACCCAACTACAGCACTTATGACCCCCAGTCTAATACCAAGCACATACATAACATAACAAGTAGCGCCTAATTTAGGAGGTGGAAGCCAGTTAGAAATACATCCAGGTAGGGTAACGCAGCTCTGCTCAGACAGTTCCTAATTAGGTGTGTTTCTAAGTCTTCACGGTGTGACTCAAACCGCTATGGCACTCTCATTCTTCAATTATTAAAAAAAAAACAACAACAACCAAGCCATGATGCTGTAACCATTACCTCAGTTCATGAACAGATATGTACTGCTTCAAACCCTAGGGGACACGTCCAACTGTTTAAAACCAGGTAACTGATAAACAAATCTGGGGTATTAAACGGGGTATTTATTGGACGCTATCTTAATCCGCCAAGTCAAAACATGTTAACACATGGATTAATTTTTGTAATGGATTTTCTGTTTTTTTTAATCCGACATATTTTCATTATTTCAAATGTTACTTTTAATGGATACTCGTAATTGAGTAGACGCCCCGCTTATTTTAAACAGTGTTTATTTCATCTACCGGACTGGGTATTCAAGAAACCTCCATAAATAAAAATAGGCTCTCCAAAACCATGAGAGCCACGCCTGTTGTAGTGCCAGGGCGTTGTTATTATTATTATTATTATTATTATTGTTTTGCTTTTACTTTCTGTAGTACGAGTTAATCACAGAAACTTCAAGAGACAACAATTTTTGTATCAAAAGATGGAAACAGATAAGGCGCCATGCAATCAGATAGAAAAAAATATTTTAATCACTGCATGCAAAGAAATCAATGCAATTATTCCCCCTCATTAGTATTGCTGCCTTTTTTTTTATCAAAACATTAATATGAGGAAAACTGAATCATCTAGAATGCAACAATAATAAGATTGAGTAAAACTAGTTATAAAATATTATTAGTGAAAACAATAATAAACGTGAGGGAGACAACTTTGTAGGCCTATCAATTTTCTTTTTATGTAACCAAACATCTTTCACTAACCTAAGATGAATCTCTTGGTCACAATATTTGCCTCGCTTTCGTTTTATTCTTAGTGTTTTTTCATTGATATAAATAAATAAAATAAAGGAAACAAAAGATAAATTCTCCATCAATTGCTTCCTTCCTGTCGTATTCATCAACTAAAATTACACTCTCCCAGAGACTGTCGGCTGCAGCCATAAGGGCCTTTTACTTGGGTCTGTCTGATAGTCAATTAGTAAGATATTTTAGGATCAGTTCTTCTCTTCGCTTGTGTCAGCTTTTTATTTCCTCCACCATTTTTTCACCTACCCCATTTTTGGCTTGTAGCAGTCTAAAATTTTGGCGACAATACAGTTGTTACAACTGAAACTTGAATTTGGCAAAAAGATGGAACAAAAGAAAAGGGAAAAGTGAAGAATTAAAAAAATATCGAAAAGCGAAAGTAAAGAAAAAACTGAATAAGAGGCAAAATGGTGGAGGAAGGCAGATGAATACAAAATGCTTATGTCGATGGAAGGAAGATATGAAGGTAAATCTACAGATCTGTGCAGAATTATGAAGATAGACAGGAACATAGATTCTAACAGTGTGATATAGATAGATAGAAAGAAAGAAACAGACTGAGATAGATAGATAGATAGATAGATATGAACAGACTGGGATAGAGAATGAGATAGAAGAGGAATGGGCAAAGATATATTAATAGAGGGAAATAGAAAGGAACAGATGCGTATATGGATACATGATAGAAAGTCATTGGCATATATATATATATATATATATATATATATATATATATATATATATATATATATATTACATATATATACATATATATATATGATAGAAATTATTAGGAGGATTTGATAATTATATTGAAGTAATTCATCGAGTCTAAAAGAAACCTCAACAGAATGCAGAAAGCACTGGACGGCCGTTTCGTCCTATATTTGGGATTCATCAGCAGTGCGCGTCTACTACCGAGAATTGAAATCCTGACAGTTAGATTGTCAAGCAAACATCATGCCAACTGTTCCAACGGGCCTCAGTGACGATTTGATTAACACACACACACACACACACACACACACACACACACACACACACACACACACACACACACATATATATATATAAGTTACGAAGAACTTGGTAAACCGAATGCGTAATTCAAAGAGGACTCCGGATCATCAGGTAACACTTGTAATGTTACCTGATGATCACGAGTCCTTCAAAAAGGATTTTGGTGAAATAAATTATTGTAATGGTACCTTAAAGTGGTCTGTTTTTTCATTATATATATATATATATATATATATATAGAGAGAGAGAGAGAGATATGAACAGATCGAGATATATAGATATAGAAAGGTATATGAACAGACTAAGACAAAAAGACAGACTCTTATCATATGAACATAATAATATTTTTTTGTTCAAACATTTTCGATATCATATTAATGTAGCTTCTGAAAATTGAACTTACATTGCGTGTTCCTAAATATTAAGTGATTTTGTTGTTTTAACTTTTATGAATAGCATCTAAAAATTATCTAAGTATTATTGCATTATCAAGGAGCTATCTTATGTCTTCATAATTTTTTTTTCTGTATCGTTTATTGCGTATTGACGTATTACGATTTGGTCGTACATATGACAAGTGATTCTATGGGATAGGGTTTTAGTTATTTTACTACAGTCAACTTATACATAGGATGAAATAGTTATAAAAAAGACAGATAAGCTAAGAAGAATACAATTAAATAATATAAAAGAGTGACGAGTATTGAAGGAAAAAACAAGACAAAAAGAAAAAACAGTGAGAAACACTATTCGAAAATTGGCAAAGAAATTATTCATTTATGATTTCCATGTGGGTCCTTATGGTGTTGGATGTTGATATTTACTTATTCCAAACTAAATTGGGAAGAGGAAACGGGAGAGAAAGATTGCATCCCATTATTTTTTTCAGTAAAGACGACTTTCTTGCTTTGAAAATCAACATTCGTGGTGAAGGATTTTCGTCTGCACCCAACCACCTCATCAAGAACTACACTGTCATGGCAACGAGATAGGTCCAGCAATTATATTTGTGTTAAGCAACGGAAATTACTGTATAATCTACAAATTTAAGTAACCATATATTTGGTGATTTGGCGCTTGTTATGATAAATCCTCTTTGCGATTCTAAGGTCGCTTATACTTAGAATCAGAAGAAAACAGTTGAAATTTATTGAGCACATAAGATGAGAAAAGATGACTTGGAGAATATAACACTCACAGCACATTGCAAGGCAAGAAGAACAGAGGGGAATAAGCGAGTAAACTGACTAACAAGCTTGTGTAGATGGATGGCACAACAGAGAGTAGAAAGGATAGTAAAAGGGCAAAGCGAGCCAAGAACAACAAAGGATAGAAAATTGTGCAGAGCCCAAGTCCTGAAGGGACACGTCACGTAGAAGAAAAAAATGATGAATCAGGGGCTCTGCTCTGATAATGGGATTGATATTCATCTCTAGTTTTTTTTTTAATTAAAAAAAATCATGTCACGCCATGCAAGGCAATAAAGCCACTGAGACACAAGGGATTATTGAGTGTGAAAAAATAAGAAAAAAAGAGAAACATTATTAAGGAACAAGAACAATAAAAGAAGGGGAATCAAAATGACAGTAGATAACAATTGACATTGCATTTAAATTTTTGAAAATCAAACTTGACTGGAAAGCATGGACACAGAAGAGTGATCCACAGGGGACAAGTTCAAGAGAAAAAAACTGTTAGCATAGAACTTATGGTAAAATCTAGCCAATTCAAGTGTAAATTAATGAGACCTTACCGCCAATCTAGTACTGCGCTTAAATTCATGAAGTCAGAATACTATAGCGAAGAGTTCACCTGAACAATTACCATGAACGTATTTATAGTAAAGTTCATGGGGAAGCTACATTATGGTGGTGAGAAAGTGGCTGAAACCGAGATGACACCTCAGGACTAATAATATTGTTGATTCTTCGTTAGATTTTATCAAGAATATTTACATATACTGCAGGAGAACCGGACCTCGTGTGTGTGGTTGCAATATTCCAGCCATGGACGAATGATATACTTATAACTATATAAGATAGGTTCAAGAGAAAAAATTGTCAAGCTCGACACAGTGAACTAATTTTCTTAGCAGAAGACCAACAATGGATTCAATATAATCATTCCACTTTCTGTCAACCGAAAATATTAGCCCGAGAAGGCACAACAAGTCACTCTCATGGAGGTCAGTATCAGTCATGCTGATGTGAGGCAGGAAGGGTTTTTTCAGGTGATTGATAGAAGTTTCGTTTTCAGTCGTTAAAAGTCCCAGTTAACAACAGACTGTAGGTTATTCTTGAGACCAACTGCCAATTGTTAACACTAATATTAGTTTATTTTTTGTTTATGATTTTACGTTTGAAATTAAAGCGTTTTAACTATTTTATACTAATCTATGGTGGCTTTAATATTTGATATGATAAGCAAATCCGTGTGGAAAACATCAACAGAGACTGCCGAATAAAAAACGTTGTCTACTAAGCTAGTTAGCTTCATAAGCTGAAAGCATTGCATAACATATTTTTGTTAGGTTAAGTGTCAATCGTTGTTGAGTTTGTAATATAATCGTTGTAGAAATGGATGAGAACACGTGACTAAATCTCACATACATAAAATTATTCTTTACCCCGTGAAAATGTCACGGTTTTCCTATTTGAATTTTCCGATAAATCTTAATTCTTAAGTTAATGAATGAATAAGCTCATAGCGAGTTCTACGACAATAAAATATCCGTAGAAATTCCCGTATACCATTGTTAAACATTTGAGCTTAACAAATTTAACAAAATATTGCAATAACAATCATAAATATGAATGCTGGTCGTTATTTTAAGAAGTAAGGGGATACAAATGAAATGATTTGAAATTGACAATTTTTTTCCATTTCGCTGAAACAGGCGTTAAACAATTCTATCTTCTTTTCTTTCTTTCATTTATTTTTCTCACTTAAAGCAAATAGTTTTCCTCATCTTTACATGCGATCAAAACGGAATAGTTAATTATTTATTTAATATTGGCAGGGGACGTTAAACATTTCTATCTTCCTTTCTTTCTTTCGCCAATTAATATCGGCACATGGGTGTGTGGATTTAGAGGTTTTCTCCAAACGTGGATTCTTCTTCTAACGGGGATATAAGAGACTCTTTTTTGCTCCTCGCCCTCGGATGGAGAGTTTATATATTTACCTGTCATCCGGCTATACCATGTGTGTACACAAGAAGCGTTACTGGGTCGACCCCCCCCTATTTACATTTGAAATGAAGGTGTAAATCTGCACCTGGTGGCCAGGAGGATACCTTCCGGATCAACCTGCTGAAGCACGTAATTTCTCTTACGCTCTTAGTGCAAACTCTCGTTTGGTATCACCTGGGAGTAAGCTAAGTATATACGGGGACCACCACAGATCAACTTCTTTTAGGATTAAGGTTCTTCATTGGCTTTAGATTCGTTCAGATTTATAGTGTGAATCACATACTACATAAACATAAGCTGCGTAAATAACGTAAATACTTGTTCAACTAGGCTCTTTTAAAGTAAACATAATTCATACGAGGGAATGAACTCTTTGTCAATTGTTCCTATGCTATGTTTGTTATCAGCACTCACTGTGTCATCTGCATATGATTGTAGCTGCCAAAAATGAATCCTTGTAGGACTTCTAATTCTTTTAGAATCTCCTCATTGTATAAGCTGAATAAATTCAGTGTGAAGACGAATCCTTGTCTTCCACCTTGTAGTGTATCATGTAGACTGTTTCGTCGCGCAATGCGGAAAAGAATGTCCGGATGCTGTTTGGCCCGTATTTATATTGTTTTACATTCACCGGGTTTTCATCCGGTGAACTACTTTTATTGGTCCCGTCTGTTTGGTCGTCCTCTTCTCTCTACACACCCCTTTCTATTTTTGTATATTTACTGAATTCATTTGTGTTAACACCTTCAACTGAAAGATTATTGTACGCTCAACTGTTAGTCAGCTTAAAAGATAATACAAATTTTTATGACTAATTGTAACATAGTTTATATCTCTAGTGTCTTATCGCGGTAACTGGTGATTTTTTAAAATTTTCTCCTTAGCCCTCCGCAATGGAATTCTAATGTGATTTTGATCCGCGTATAAGTCGAAACTTGATTTATAAAAAAAAAAATCGACTTATAGACGAATATATTCAGTATTATGGAGGTGCTAGAGTTCGATGTTCAATTTTCAAGGTAGGCAGTGAGGCAGACCTTCTTCCTCCCTCCCTTGGAAAATTGTCGCAATATATTCTTCCTACTTTTCTACTTAGCCCTGTTTTATAGTAAGCTAAGCTTACAAAATGTTAAGAATAGAAAGCAAGGAGAAACATGGCAAAATTAATAATGGAAATAGGCGAGGAAAGAGAGTGGAAAAGGGTTTTGAAAAGAAGGGAAATCTCTAAAAATGAAGGATCGAAAGAAGCCATGTTAGTCTCGTTGTGGCGATAACTCACATTATACTTTCGGGTCTTCCATGAAGACGTACAATTTACCAGCCACAACTTCTGATAAGATTTATAAATTCCTATAGATCTTGTTTTTGTGCAACATTGTTGGTGGTTTTTGTTTCATGAGATTTTTGGAAATAAATTTTTGAATGTGAAGGAACGTGGAGACAGGAAGTGTGATTAGGAAATAAAAGCGAGGCAAGGGGAATGAAAACGAGACAAGGGGAATGAAAACGAGGCAAGGGATATTGGACATAAAATGTCTGGACAGGAGGAGGAGGGGAAATAGTTATCGGAAAAGATAAACATTTTGGAGTTTGAAATTGTATTTGGGAAAAAAATGCAAATAATGATAATAAAAAGGAAGAAGGAAGAAAGAAAAGAGATAAAGGCTCAACGAAATCATGAATAAAGAAAGAATTGCGAGAAATAATTTGCTAATTGATAGAAGGAATGAACGATAAAAAATACTAAAGTTAAAACAAATGAAAAAATAGAATAAATTGTAAAAATAGAATACTAAGTGGGAGAAAATAAAAGAGATAGATGCAGAAAAAGAGAATAAAAATTGCCATGAATTAAGAAAGGGTAGAGAAAAATAAAATAAAACAATGTACAAAATAAGCAGTAGAAAAAAAAGAAGAAATATACGAAAGAAAGGAGAAGGGAAAAATCTAAAGAAGAGAGATGAGGCATGGAAATAAGTGTGAGAGAAAGAGAAGAAAAAAGAAAGAAAGAAAGAAAGAAAGAAAGAAAGAAAGAGAGAAAGAAAATGAAGGAAAAAAGAACGAAATAACAAAGAAAGAAAAAATGAACAGAAACGAAGAAAGAAGATAAAAAATGAAAAGAAAGAAAGGAAGATAAAAGAAAGAAAATAACAAAGAAAGAGAAGGGAGCAGAAAGAATGAAAAGTAAAAGAATAAAAAGAAAGAAAAAGATAGACCCCCCCACGCAAAAAAAAGAATGAAATTAAAAAAATGAAAAATAAACAGAAGGAAAGAAAAGAAAGAAAGGACAAAAAGAATGAAAGAAAAACGAAGCGAAATAAAAAAGGAAGATAGAAAGAAATATAATAAAAAGAAATAAAGATAAAATAAAAAAGAAAAACAGAAAAAAAATGTGAATTTTTCTTTGTATAAATTTACCGGTAATTAATTTAATGGTGTCTGCCAGAAATAGAACTCCATGTTGGGTGGGTGATGTGAGAAAAAAGTGAAGGGGATTGAGAGAAGGAGTGGGGATAAGCAAAAAGGGAGACGCAGAGATGATGAGAGAGGGTGGAAGCGAGAAAGATGCAGAGATGTAAAGAGAAAAGAGAGAGGGCGAGTGGGGGAGAAAGAAAGAGAGAAAATAGGTATTAAAGTAGGGAGGTAGATACAGAGATGACAAGAAAAGGGAAGGAGATACAGAGATAGTGAGAGAGAAGGATAATGATTACGTAAATAGGGAAACCGAGATGAGCGTGCAGATAGATAGATAGATAGATAGAGAGAGAGAGAGAGATAGAGAGAGAGAGAGAGAGAGAGAGAGAGAGAGGAGAGCGATGGAAATAAAGAGGAACGGGGAGTGAGAAATGAAAGATGTTCAAAAAAGGCACGCATAAATTGTAAGAAAGGAGTAATGAAAGGAGTAATAAGAATACTCCCTTCTCTATATGCGCCTCCACTTTTTTTTTCTCTGATATATATATATATATATATATATATATATATATATATATATATATATATATATATATAGAGAGAGAGAGAGAGAGAGAGAGAGAGATTATAAATTAATGGATTTAAAATATGGTTTTAAATCAATTAATTTATAATATTAATGCTCTGTAAATTTACATTGAGCACTATTTTGTAAAATAAAAATATCTATAAGAACACCGGATTATATATCTTACTGTTCTTTTCTTTTTATTTAAATACATACATTTATATTTATATATATATATATATATATATATATATATATATATATATATATATATATATATATATATATATATATATATATATATATATATATGAGGGATGGTACATACATACATACATACATATATATATATATATATCAGAGAAAACAGAGAGGAGGCGCATATAGAGAGAAGGAGAGTATTTTTTCTTTTTTTACTTTTTTTTCTCCTTGCCTTTTTCCCATATCATTTCCGTTGAGTTGACCGATTAAATAGATCAATGTCTGATCCTTACCCCCTCCTTACTCAATATTAAGTATTATAATAAAAAGAAATATAAAAATAAACTTTAAAACTCTCCCATCCCTCTCTAAACTCGACCCTCTATGTCAACTTATATAAGCTTAATACTGCCCGTCAAAAGTGTAAATTTTAATTTCATTTTTCGTTTCACCTTTTGAAAGTGAAGTCTGAAGATCCAGAGAAAAATAAAATTTCCTGGTGAAATAAATTATTACAAATGGAGCCTTAAAGTGGTCTGTATTTCTTTAAATTAAATTATTCGCTCTGAATTAACATTGAGCTCTCAGGATTTCATTCTCTTTGTGATTATTCATACGGATTACCAAGATTTTTGTTACTTAATTATATATATATATATATATATATATATATATATATATATATATATATATATATATATGTATCTGTGTGTGTGTGTGTGTATGTGTATGTATCACGTACTAGCTGTTAATATACTTCGTGATATCATAGGTAGGATTATTAAACAACCTCCATTTTCATTTACTGGGATGAATATAGATCGAATTGCGCAACATTTAATGGCGAAAAACATGGAAATAATATACATGGTTGTATTTTTGAGTCAGTTGCATTTGAATCTGGTGTACGCAGACAAGAGCTCCGGCTTTCCTGGTCGTTATCCACTGACATTAAATTTACTCCACCAGTCAACCACGTTTTTCTTAATATATCTGCCAGTAGCGCAGCGTACTCAGGAGTGTCAGGGGCCAGAAATTGATGCAAGCGTCTTTGAGAGAATAAGGATATAATATGGCGTTATCTATTTATCTATCTAGACGGATAGATCAAGTAAAGAAAGAGAGACAGAACAGAGGAAAAGGAAAAGGAAAGAAAGAAAAAGAAAGAAAGATAAACAAGCAAATAAAAAAAAAATAAATGAAGCATAATGGAAATAAAGGAAAAGTAAGTTAGTGGGAAGGAAAGTAAGAAAAAAGGTGTAGAATATAAATAAGCGTTCGGTTTGAAAAAAAATTGGAAATTAAAAGGATATAATAGTAACTAGGAGAGAACCGAAGACTATCCGGCAGAAATATAATAATCAAAACAACAAAGATAAGGATAGCAGGCCCAACAAATCATACAATTAAATAATAATAATATAGAATAAGAAAATGATTTTAAATATTGCGAGACGGGTTTTCCGAGCTGAACAGAATATGTTCACAGCAGCTGCCTGTTGCAAATCAATAATGAAATTTTGAGCGAAGCTAGAACGTGTTGACTTTAAGCCAAGCGGCTAGTTTCTAATGTAAAGCCTATTCACCGACCAGCGAGGTGAATAAATACCTTTCCCAGGCGGCCCTCTGTCAACATTTAATGACTTCTTCTGGGGAGAAGGGTGCACACACATACACACACGCATGCGCGTGTGTGCGCATGCCCACAGGAGCGTACTACAAGCGCAGAAATTACTCATTACATCGGAAAAATAAAGTACAAAACAGCAAAGGCCTGCAAATAAATAAATACGAGTGCATTTACGACTAATCGCAGGAAAATTTCTAAGAAAATCTGGTGTGACAACTATAGCGCAGGGGTAAACAAATTCATCAATTATTGTATGGTTAACGAACTTAACTCTTAAGCCAATTTGCTTGTCTAAAAAAATACGTGATGGAAACGGTGGTCTACTATTATAGAATTGTGCCAAACTATCTATGATATTCTTTTCATATCTATCTATCTATCTATCTATCTATCTATCTATCTATCTATCTATCTATCTATCTATCTATGGCACTCTTTTCATATCTCTCTCTATCTATGGCACACTTTTCATATCTATCTATCTATCTATCTATCTATCTATCTATCTATCTATCTATCTATCTCAGTCTGTTCATATCTATCTATCTATCTATCTATCTATCTATCTATCGCACTCTTTTCATCTCGCTCTCTCTCTCTCTCTCTCTCTCTATATATATATATATATATATGATCGCCGCCACCTCGATGATGAGTATGACCATTGCCAGACATCAAAGTCCGACTAAGATTTCTCTTGAAAGGAGATGGCTCTTTCAGCCGGAGAAACTTTTAAAACCTCTGGCACAAATATGGCAGACCTAAGAGGCATAGATTTTGTTGCCATTAGGTTTTATTGTTGGATGTCTTTTCAGCAGACTTGCAAACATTTCTATAAATATCATATAAATTGTTATTATTCTTAGTTGGTCGATATTCTTGTACAATGACTACGCATATAACTTAATTCTCTTACTTTATTCAAACATAACATATTCAAACACGCACACAATATATATATATATATATATATATATATATATATATATATATATATATATATATAGATGTGTAGTTATAGACATCGTGAACATAGGGAACAACACTGCAAGGTGATTGTCAGTTTCACGCCTCAAATGATCTTCAGAGCATGTGTCACTACTTCTTTCAAAGTCTCTATCTCTCTCTATACAGATCTATCTATCTATCTATCTATCTATCTATCTATCTATCTATCTATCTATCTATATATGTATATAGATATATATATAGATATATATCTATGTATATATATATATGCATATATAAATATAAATACATATGTATATATATATATATATGTATATATGTATGTATATATATATATGTATATATATATATGTGTATAGATATATATGTATATATATATATATATAGATATGTATATATATATGTATATATATATATATTTTCATTTCATATATATATATATATATAGATATATATATATATATATCTATGTATATATATATATATATGCATATATAAATATAAATATATATGTATATATATATATATATATATGTATGTATATATATATATATATATATATGTATATATATATATATGTGTGTGTGTATAGATATATATGTATATATATGTATATGTATTTTCATTTCATATATATATATATATATAAATATATATATATATTTTCATTTCATTTTTCGTTTCTTCTTTTGGAAGTGCTATCTGATGATCCGGCGTCCTTTAAAAGGGCTCTGGTGAAATAAATTATTATAATGGTACCTTAAAGTGGTCTGTTTTTTTTAAAATATTAGCTCTAGATTT
Organism: Acanthosepion pharaonis; assembly: GCA_903632075.3. NCBI lineage: Eukaryota > Metazoa > Mollusca > Cephalopoda > Sepiida > Sepiidae > Acanthosepion > Acanthosepion pharaonis. The sequence goes on along the minus strand of CAHIKZ030005024.1, from coordinate 2,379,483 downwards.
ACATTGAGCTTTCAGGATTTCATCCTCCTTGGGACTACCCATACGGATTACCACATTTTCACAAATTATATATATATATATATATATATATATATATATATATATATATATATATATAGGCCACTTTCATCTAAGATATTTCAGTAATTGAGACATTCTATTCTGAAATTATTTCTATAATTAGAAAAATCACCTCCCGCCCAAAAAATATTCACTTTAACTAAGCTCCATAAAAATATGTCCTTCCACGAAAACGCTAAAAAATCAGCATACCGTGATGAAAACCTGCTGAAAATATAATGAAAACAATTTTATCGTTAAAATCTTTATGTTATTATTAAGAGGAAGGATCAAAGTATTTTCGATTATTTAATTAAATTTTTTACTTCTTTTTAGAAGATTCGAAATTTTGATTAAAAACCTGTTTTTCTTGCGTCACTGATTGTACTAAGTTTTAGCATAGCAAATTTTGGTCTCATTTTTTGTGGTGACAGACACATTAATTTCGACATTCTTGCAAAAATAAAATTGTCGGATTTTAATGAAATGTTCAGGACTTATTCACAAATGAATGAAATTATTTTTTTATTTTTTTTTCATTAGAAAATCTTGGTAAAAATATTTTTTTTACATGTCGTCAGCTCCTTACTTAATTTTATGAAAACTTGAGAAATTCAACGTGATAATTTTATGTGACTATATTAGTTAAAAACAGAATTCTTTGAAAAATTTAAATCACCGAATATTTTTTTGGTAAAATCGGACCCCGTCTTTCGGAAAATCTGTTCTGAATTGAAAAATACAAAACGCAATAAAACTAATACATTATTTAATTAGAGAAGCTTTTAATTGCTTTTATGAATAATATATATTAAAGACAATATTGTCTGAAAAATATTTTTTCGACGAAAAATGAATTTTTAAAAGATTTGTTTTTATTTCCTACAATTTTAAATTGAATAATTTATAAAGTTTTAAATCTTTTAAAATTCATTTTCAATGTGATAATTCTTAGTAAATATTGTTATTAAGTAAAACTATATTTACTATTCATATATTGTAAGGCTTATTACAATCTGACGATCCCGAATATCTTAAAAGAATTTCGATTTGTATGCGTGAGTACGCGCAGAATTTCTGAAGTATGGATGGACAATGTATTATTAAAAGGTCACGGGTTTTAAGTGTTGTCAACTCTTATAAAGTTTATCATCTGCTCCACCATACTTAACTATGAACACGTTCGGCTGTCAATCCACTGTGAATAAATCGATTAACACGTCAGAAAAAAAACAAAACAAACAAGATTCTGTAGATAAGAAGTGTTTGTTTACGACATTTTATGCTATAAATAAGTAATATTTGTCTCCGATGAGATTAATTTAACTTTAAATCTGCTAATTTTCCTCAAATAAGGTTTCAGAAATATATATTTTAATTTTGCAAGATTTTTAAAACCGGGAATTAACTTTTGTTTACAAGTGTGTCAAAAATGGCCCTTTTGATTGATTTTACTGAAAAAAACTCTATTCAGATCGATATAATTTTTGTTTGAAATACACCACAGAGTATTTTGCTTATTAGAAATAGTAAATTTTAAATCCTTTAGCTTTCAACTAAAGCTAAAATGAAAACTTCAAGAAACCTCATTCATTTTGAAAAATTAATTTTAAAACCTTACGTATACCATTTTAGTTGAGGTACCTACATAAAAAAGTAAGTATTTATAAAGATGAATATTTTTAGTATAGGATCTGACAGCGCAACAAATTATCAGACTGTGGTGAATCTTCTCTCTCTCTCTCTCACCACCTTCTCTCACTCTCTTATAAGTATATATATATATATATATATATATATATATATATATATATATATATATATAATTATTTATTTAAAAATATGATTCCAAATCGCTACATAAGAGGTCTCATGTTTCAAAACAAGAGCCGAAAACTTCAATATAATCCTTTAAATTAAATTGAGTTGAAAGTAAAATGGGCTCCGTTATATATGAGAGAGATGTATTTATTTATTATTTTATTATTTTCTATATTTCCTTTATTATTTGTTTTGTATATTTGTACTTATCTATTTTTCTTGCTTCTAAGTTTACGGATTTGTTATTTTGTAGAAATTTTTATACTTGTTATACATGGTGTAATAGAAATTGGTTTCGTATTCGTAGTTTATCTTGTTCTGATATATATATATATATATATATATATATATATATATATATATATATATATATATATATCCAGAACAAGATAAACAAAAACTACATATATATATATATATATATATATATATATATATATATATATATATATATATATATATATATATGTATATATATATATATATATATATATATATATATATATATATATATATAGTTGCATTCGTTTGAAAAAACCTTGGGTATTTCGGCTTGTAGTTGAACAAAGCAATACCCAAGGAAAAATGAGGAATAAAAAAAAGAAAGAGGAACATCAAATTGAGGCGATACCATCGTCCAGAGTTCAAGCTCAGAGTCCAAAGAAAAAAAACCCTCCAAAACGAGTAAAAGTAACGACGTAAAGTGCTCAATACACGAAGTAGAGCAAACCTAATATAAACCTAAAGAGCCAGGTAAACCTACCTAGGTTTCACCTAAACGGATCGTCAGGGTAAAACTGGCCTAGGTAGGTTTACCTGGCTTTTAGGTTTATATATATATATATATATATATATATATATATGATAGCTGGCTACTTGTCTTCTAAGGCGGCTAGTCAATCCCTATTGTAGACTCAGGCTCAAGTACAATTGTGTTTGTTCAACACCTACAGAGCCAACGTGTGGTTTATATTGCAACTACGCTGAGCAGAGCTTAGAGCGTTGTTATCTGGAACATTGACTTCTGACTTTGTGCTAGCAACTATCGACGGCTCCCAAGTATTTGGTATTGTATGGTTTTCAGGCACTAGAATCGTCCAGATCGATAACATCAGGAAGTCTCCTTCCTGACAAATCTACGATGATGAGATTCGATACCGGATCTCATGGTCAGAAAGCGAACATTCTAACCACGCGCCCATATGTGTATGTTTATGTGTATGTGCGTGTGTGTGTGTGTGTGTGTGTGTGTGTGTGTGCGTGCGTGTATAGATGTATGTTTATGTGTGCCTATCAATGTGCATAAGAATTCATAGATATTTTTGTTCTTGTCTATCTCTCTTTTACACACACACACACACACACACACACACACACACACACACACACACACACACACACACAAAGGTTAAAATTAATGGAAGCCTTATTAATAAAAAGCAATCCTTCTTTCATGCACATTTCACTGAAAACAACAGACAGGGTGCTTTTATTTAGTTTTTTTTATACAATTTCTCATGCAATCTAATAATTTTTTTCTTTTCGGATGATAAATTATATAAAAACTGTCCGAATGTTCTTTTTGGCCGAGCGCTTTCGGCTATACATTAAGCTATTTTCAGGGATTAAATATTTTAACTTTTAAATAAGAAATAGTTTTTGTTGTATGTATGTTTTATAAAATGTTTTCATTTTTCAAAACACGGTTAATATATTGTGTCCATGTTCAAAGTTAATATTATTAAGTGTTGTTTTTTTTTTTTTTTATTAATGAAGCTTCCATTATTTTTAGGACTTTTTGCATGTAGATGATGGTATTATATTAGTGTTGTCAATGAGTATGTTACGAATAGTGTCCAGTAGGTCTCCATGAATATTTAAATGAGATCTAATTGAGGTATTGTCTGTCGTATTCAATGAATCAATATATATATATATATATATATATATATATATATATATATATATATATATATATATATATATATATATATATATATATATATATATATATATATATATACGATTCCAAACGTTATTTTAAAACTTACCTATGTTCAAAAAATATATGATGCTTCAAAAAGTTAATTGAACCTTGGCGGAATGTGTAGCCGAATGATCTCTAGCATGCGATGTCAGACGAGGAGATCCGAAAAAAGTGATGCACGGCCGAACCTTGACGAAGAGCAAGTTTGCTCGCTCACACACACACACACACACACACACACACACACACATATATATATATATATATATAGTGAAAAAATCTACGACTGATGCCCAAATCAGTCGGGTTTCGATCCTAATGAGCCGTGATACAGCGAAACAGTCTGTCTGCGGATGACAATATATACAGGGTTTCCATAAAGTTCGTGTGCACTTTAAAAATTTATAACTTTATTTGTATTTGCGATAGATATAATTTGTAAAAAGGATTAAAAAGAAGTAATTCTATATTTTTTAAGATTTTATTGAAATTTTATTTAAGTTTCCGCTTGTCCTCCATCATTAGCAATACAAAGGGTAATACGATTTTGCAGTTCACGGAAAACATTTGCCAACTGATTTACAATAATGCCTGAAATCACATTAGTTATTTTAGCTATACTTAAAACGGGGTACATAAAACTTTATAACATTTTCATAGATTATTTCTATCGCAAATACAAATAAAGTTATAAATTTTTTAAAGTGCACACGAAATTTATGGACACCCTATATATATATATATATGTGTGTGTGTGTGTGTGTGTGTGTGCATGTGTGTGTGTGTGTATTTGTTTGTATGATAGCACGTATTGATATATATATATTATATATTAATTAATTTCGTCAATAAATTTCTCAACAGATATCTAGAGCAATAATTAACGTAATTGTATCGTAAATATGAAAGTTTAGGATACTTACTGAAGAACGATTGGAAATTTTCGATGTTTAACTCGTCAGGGTCTCAGGAAGAATATTGTATTAATTATGATCAGAATATATTTAATATAAACGCTTATATACGATAATTAAATTTTCAAATTCAAAATTTTCTATACTTACAACTGTGAAGAATCATCGTCAACAATAAAAACTAACCAACAAAATACAAAATACATAGAATCCTCATTATTTCTGAATTGGCGTGCCTCTTATAGAACTGAGTTCCTGACAATAAAAAATTATGAATAATAATTACATTGGACATACAACAACGTGCTTATCAAAAAGACTTACTTTGCATCTCTCGGATCATAGCTGGATTTGAACCCATTTACTAAACTCTTTCTGCAAATACGAATAGAATAGTCTCATCCACATATAAAAATATAATGGAAACGTTAATAATAAAAAAGAAGCCAACTTTCAATAATATCAATTTTGAACACGGCCACAACGTGCTGACCGTGTTTGAAAATTAAAACCATTCACATCTCTATATATACTCATAAAAATCTACATATTCAGTTAAACCAAAAAACTTACTTGATAATGGCTAACAGATATCCGATGCACTCGAATTTATTGATCATTATTTGTACAGTTATTACACACTCTATATCCAGAAATAAAAATCACTATATATATATATATATATATATATATATATAATATATATATATATATATAAAATATAAATATATATCAAAATTCAAACGGATAGAGATGTCAAAAATCAATAATAAAAAAAATAAAAAAAAATAAAAAAAGATTACTAGAAGTAAACTTATATTTTAAAATAAAATTTTCTTCTTTTTTAATGTACTTTCTATGAATATTTTTATATATAATCGACTATTTCATAGAAAATCCCCAAAATTTTAAAAATTTAAATCACTAAAACATCAAATTAAATTCTTTGTAGATAGTTTAGACATTCAAATTTATATCAAACAATATAATCTTTATGAACCCCCAAAATACCACTTTCAAAAGTAAAGCAAAATGACAGCGTCTTTTTCGAGCCTGTTCTTTCCAAAGAAAATTAGTGACACCTTCTTTCTTGACTTCCTTCTCTCTTTTTCTTTTTATGTCTTTTTTCTCCTCTGACCTTCGATATCAATATATAACTTCCTGTTAAGTTAACCGTTTAAATGTGTCAATGTCTCTACCTCCTCAAATAATTTTAAGTATGAAAGAATAGAAATATTAAATACATTATTGAACTCAATCATGTTTCTCCTCCCCACTCATTCCTCACCTCGATAATTTACAAATGGGGCTACAGCCCGTCAAAAAACGTTTTTAATTTTTTTCATTTTTCGTTTCAACCTTTGGAAGGGTTTTCTGATGATTCTTACACCTTTTAAAAGGGCTGTGGTGAAATAATTTCTTACATGGAACCATAAATGTGGTCTGTTTTATTTAAATTATTTGCGCTGGATTTACATTGAGCTCTCTGGATTTTATCCTCCTTGGTTCTACCCATACGGATTACCTATTTTTTCATAAACTATATATATATATATATATATATATATATATATATATATATATATATATATATAATATGTGTGTGTGTGTGTGTGTGTGTGTTGTGGAGAGAGGCACAAAAGCCAATAGCAAAATGATTGAGGAATCGGAGAGCCGAGTTCGAATTCCAGTGAATCCATTACATTATACTTACATGCTAATACCCTTTGTGAAAGGTGTGAATCCTTTCTCCCTCCAAGTGGGTAAAATATCAGGACAGACTGGGTTCTACAGCCTTTTCAACTGGTCTAGGAGAAGGACAAAAGTGAATTCAAAACCTGCGGAGGGTCGTTTGGGGACCTTGGGGACTTTGTATTCGGCCCTTCAAAAGTGTGGATGGTCCTTTGAAACCTTCACTACTATAATCAAATCTCATGTGCTGTTGTCGGGCTGTTGGTTTCTTTGGAACCGATCTGGAATTCGACGGGAGAGTCTAGTATATATATATATATATATATATATATATATATATATATATTCGAAAATTATAAATTTAATTACATATTTAAGTTATAAAAATCAGTACAAAAATAGTCGTTTTGTTTCAATCTTCTGGTATCTTATCATGATTGTATATATATATATATATATATATATATATATATATATATACCCTGTAGGTCTGCCTGGATTTTAGGTTCATTGTTAGATTTGCTCTACTTTAGTGTATTGAACACTTTGCTTAGTTATTTTACTTTACTCGTGTCACTGTTTTTTTTTGAAATCTGAAAGGCTGGATTCTGGTCGATTGTTTTCGCCTGAATTACATGTTCTTAGTTCTTTCTTCTTTTTTTCTTCCTTATTTTTCCTTATTCATTTCAAGCCAAAACACCTAAGGTTTTTCCTGAATATGTATACTTATATATATATATATATATATATATATATATATATATATATATATATATATATATATATTATTATTATTATTATTATTTTTAAAAAATTATCTCACAACATAAGAGTTCTGATTTTCAAAAAACAGACCCAAAAACTTCAATATAATTATTAAAATTAAACTGAATTTAGTTATTCCTAAATTTTCCCTTGAGGATGAAACAGGAACTGATGCTTTAATTCAATTTAATTTCAATAATTATATTGAGGTTTTGGCTCTTATTTTATCTATCTGAGAATTATCTTATGTATATCTCTAATCATATTTAAAAATAAAAACAAAATAAAAAAGAACTCCGGATTATTTACCTAACGTGTTCTTTCCTATTTTTCTATATATTTGCTCACACACACACACACACACACACACACACACACACACACACACACACACACATATGCGTTCACCGCTAGAAATGTAAGCAAATCAAGTAATGAAAATGACTGTTCTTTTACTCAATTAGTAATTATTTTAATGTTTATTTATTCTATATGAATTATATTAAATTATTAATTTCTAACAAATGTCTAACTAAAATGATATTAAAAACTTAATTAAAAAAAAGAAGATTTTTACAATGAAAACGTAATATAAACAGTTTTTTAAAATAATCTGTAAATGGTTTATAAATCTTCAAGAGCAAATTATGCTGAAAGATATTGAAACAGGCGACATTGATATCAAGAAAAGAATGAAAGAGAACAGATGGACAAATGTTTGTTACCAAATGAATACTTAATCTAATAGGAGACTGGGCAGAAGATGGGCTCTGTGGGCAAGGTATGACTGAGTCTGGGTAGTCATGGAAATAGTTAGGAAGACACTTTGTCAAGCAAGGGACTCGAAATGGCTGCTGATGTTGCTGCTACTGATAATAATTTATCTCAAGTACAGATGCAGATTTTTTCACAATCTATGTAGAAACTAATTTAGTTTACAGCAAAAAAAAAAAAAAATTACTTCAACATAAGTTTTGGGGTGTAAAAAAATACATATGCTCTGTTAAAATAAAAACATCGTGCTCTCCGTGAATCAGTTTTTAATAATTAATATTACTAGGATCCACCGTTTTATATACCAACGGATCGATTACCTATATATATATATATATATATATATATATATATATATATATATATATATATATATATATATATATATATATATATATATATATATATATATATACACTGTGCCAAATTATTATCGAGATAACATTTTTTTTAATATTTCAAAAACCATCCAATCAATTCACACAGAATTTTCACACAATGTTGGCAACACTGACCTGCGCAATCGCTAAAATTTTCGTACTGATCTGCGCAATGTAAACAAACTGGCGCCATATTTGTTATCAGCACGGTCATTTGAGCGTGCCAAATTATTAGAAAGGTTTAGTAAAATTCCCAGAATTGAATAAACAAAACGTTTATTAATGTTGAACGTGAATGTTTATGATCAAAAGAAGCTAATAAATAAGATAATCAAACAAATAATAACAGATACAAAAAAAGGTACAGTTTTAAACAAATTAATAGGGAATGTGCTTTCCCTGTTTTGAAATTACTTGACGAAGTCGACGATCCATAGAATTTGTTAATTGTAGGATGTCATCTGCTGTAATGCCGCAAGATATATCAAGAATTGCTCCCCACAACTCAGCGTTGCTCCTGAATTGTCGTCCGTTGGCGTACAGTCTTCGCTTCATGATGCTCCAAAGGTTTTCGATTGGGTTCAAATCCGAACAATTTGCTGGCCACTTCATTTTTTTGAGGTCCATCGAAAGCTTAACTGTTTCAAATATTCAGTAGTCTTGTGAGCAGCATGTGAGGAAGCATTATCTTGCATAAAATCAATGGCCCTTCTGAAGACAACTCTTTGCCTTTTCATCCACGGCTCAAGATGCTCCTTCATAAACGCTATGTATGCATCAGCAGTCATTTTGACGCCATCTGGTACTCTCCATGGGCCCACTAATGTTTTTCCAATAATACCACCCCAGATCATTATGCCTCCACCGCCTTGTTGGCGTTTCAATTGCTGATGGCGATTCTGTCCGTTCATTACCCAGCCTTTGCACCATCTATCTGGCCCATCAAGTGTTGCTCGAGTTTCATCTGTGAACAAAACTTTAGAGAAGTCAATCTTCATATTGTCCTCGGCTCATTTCGTCGATTTTGAATGTGATTTCTCGTCAACAGAGGCTTCGATACAGGTTTGACTGTTGTTGCAATTTCCCTCAGATACCGACACCGAGTACTTTTAGACACAGTAGGATCCCCAATGCGACTGAAAAGCTCTTGGCTGGTAAGTCCAGGGTTATTCGTGGCCTCTCGTTTAAGTCGTGACATGAGATGACGTGAAATAACCCTCGGCTTGCCTTTATCTGCCCTTTTGCGTACTTGTGTAGGGTCGGCGGTGAACTTTTTCACTGTTTGATGACACCTCACTATCATTTTAGAAATTTCTAGGGTAGAATTTAGCTTTTGAGAGTTCTGAGGTGATAATTTTCTTTTCAGCATTAGTTAAACTGTTTTTACGGCCCATCATTTCACTAAATTCTTAGACTTTTCTAATAATTTGGCACGCTCAAATGACCGTGCTGATAACAAATATGGCGCCAGTTTGTTTACATTGCACAGATCAGTACAAAATTTTCAGTGATTGCGCAGATCAGTATTGCCAACATTGGGTGAAAATATTGTGTGAATTGATTGGACGGTTTTTGAAATATTAGAAAAAAAGTTATCTCGATAATAATTTGGCACGCAGTGTATATATATATATATATATATATATATATATATATATATATATATATATATATATATATATATATATATATATATATATATATATATATATATATATATATATATATGTATGTATGTATGAATAAAAAACGCCTCAGTGAAGAAAGTTTTTCTTGTCTCTTTTTATTCATTTTGTTCCTTTAGAGATACACTCTATCCGAAAATACTTTACACACACACACAGATATGTAAAAAAAAAAGGTTAAAAATAACGGAAGCCTTATTAATAAGAACAAAAAAAACAACACTCAATAATATCAACGACGAACATGGACACAATATATTGACCGTGTTTTGAAAATGAATCAGTAGATAAATACATACGTACCACAATCTATTTCTAGTTAATTAATATATTTCAACCTTGAAAATGGCTAAATGTATAGCTGAAAGCGCTCGGAAAAAAACAACATTTGGACAGTTTTTGTATAATTTATCTACTGAAAAGAAAAAAATTACAAGATCACATGAGAAATTATATAAAAAACCTTAATCAAAGCACCTTGTCTGTCATATTTAATGAAACTTGCATGAAAGAAGGATTGCTACCTAAATACACAATATATATATATATATATATATATATATATATAAGCAAATATATGGATATAAATCCGACAGTATGAAAGAAAAATACAGAAAAAACAAATATCTGAATATGCATTTATGTAGTATTAATGTTAAAATAAAGTCGACGTCGGACGTTTCGGTCTATTTAAGACCATCATCATGGACATTTTCATTTAAACATAATTAACATTAACTTATAAAAATTTAAACAGAACGCTGATTTGTATAAAATTTCAGTTATCTGTGTGAATTATTTGGGCTCTTATGTCCATCGTCTTTGTGTTAAAAATTTTATTAATGTTAATTATGTTTAAATGAAAATGTCCATGATGATGGTCTTAAATAGACCGAAACGTCCGACGTCGATTTTATTTTAACATTAATACTACATAAATGCATATTCAGATTTTTGTTTTTTCTGTATTTTTCTTTCATATATATATATATAATCAATGGAATATCAAGCTCTTAGGAGAGTTGATCACATCAAATATTACAGTCGTCAAGTCATATTGGAACCTAAGGAGATTGATATTACATAATGTTAAAAAATAATTTGTTGTGAAAGTGTTGTGTAAATGAAACTATCGAATTTCTTAAAGTTGTTCTCTGCTTATGAAGCATTGCAATCTAGTTTGGTCTTCTGTTGTATCATCGCCAGAACGAGGCTGGAATGAGATTGAATAGATTGACTCAACCGGTAATTGTGAACTTTCATTCTCTCGGTAATGACAGCTGCCAGCCAGTTCATAGTAATGCACTAACCATGCGCAAAAGTTGTAGATTAGATTTCTAAAATTATGATTTGTGACGTATTATTTGCAGAAGATAATATTACAATTATTCTCAATTAGAAGTGTTTTTTTATGGTTTCTACTGGGAACCATTAATCTGCATGCGAATAGAGAATGAATTCAGTGAACAGGCAAAAAATAAAGTGTAGTAAAACGGTGAAGCATATTCTTATCGGATTTATTCAGCCTATATTCAGTTATGTGCCATGCGTGATACACGCTTAGACGATCATGTATCTTTCGATACATGACAAATTTTTTCCCGTAGTAGGTTGCCATTTCTTTCTGCGGTAGGCCAGTTGCCGTCCAAGGCTATAGAACCCGTAGCTGGGCCGTCCTGGGTATGACTGTAAACTATATCTGTGTCCTGGGTAAGACGATAAACTACGTCCAGCAGCAAGGCCTCTGATCAGGAGGTTTTGAGGAGCGTGGAACCACCTCTTAATTGCTGGTGTTTCCAGGTCCACCCTGACCCGGGGTGATAGAAGCTGTTAGGGTCCCAGCTATGGGCAAATAGTTATCACCCAAACTTGTGTAAAAATAGGTTTTAATAACAGAAATACATTGCAATAAAAAAAAAATTATTACCAGCAATAATCTTTGAAGGAAAAATTATTATCCTAAATACGTAAAAAAAATACCAGTAATACAAACAGCGATACATTTTATGGAAAAAAATATGACCAGCTATAGATTTCTTCAAGGAAAAATATTCCCAAAAATAGATTTTTGAAGAAAAACATTACCAACAATAAAAAAATTATCGACATTAAATGACCCATTGAGGTTGATATGCCGTAAAACAAACCAAACCAAACCGTAGTTGGGGAGAGAAGAAGAAGATTCATACCTTTTCCATGTGAATTGGAATTCGAACTCGGCTCTCCGAAACTTAACACCATAAGATACTCGAATAATACTGTGTTGGTGACAGACGCAGAATGGAAAACAGAAAGAATTTTTAGATAAGGTAGTAAAGAAAGAACTAACTATTAATTGTAAGATAAAATTCATGATTGTCAGCGGAATCTGTAGTAGAACGCATGAACCAATTATTGGTGACTTTTGAATGAAGCAGATATCTAAATTTAATTATCCGTGTTGGCGGGAAACGCGGTACAGGAATCTGAATGCACCCAAGAATAGCGAAAGAAATTAAGCAAAGTATTAAGACATAAGAAAACAAAAGAAACGCACTGTTGAACTGCTATGTAATATCAAACCTTCTATTTATCAGTGATTCCTGGCCAGTTTCTTCAAAAATAAAGATGAGACTTGAAATGACAGATATTGTTCTACAAATAAATTACCATGAACCCGACAAGGGAGCAACAAGTAAGTTTTAAAGAAAATGACAACTACACAGAAATTTACAACCAAAAACAGATGGCTGAAATTTCTGGGTGACATGATAAAGAAAGAGGGTCTAGGCAATGTAACAGCGACAAGACGTATTGAAGGCAAGAGAGCCGTGAATGGATGGCCGAATAAGTTTAGAACAACTTAGGGAGTCATGTCGCTGAAGTCTTGAATGGACACGGCACATCAATGAACCTTTTTCTATTGATCTCCTTCAAACCTTGTGGATCCTTTCTCTTCTTTTTTTAACAGTTCGTCTAAGCTTATCTCTTTTCTATATACCAACCTCCCAACAAGGCAAGATGTGACACAAGGCCAATTTTTAACGTAGAGCGTTCCGAGCCTGTAGGCTCGGGCAAAATTTGTTTACCTCCCCAAACGAGACTCTGCCCTTTGGCATAGCCTCGTCTGGGTTCCTCTCCACCCGGAGGCAGAGAGTTCGACAAGAGAGAAAAAGGAAGATAAAGCCTCCTCTTAATTATTCGTTTATTACTTAAGGCATATTAATTCAGATATAATTTTTACGACTGTGAGAATAAACAGCTAAAAAAGTAATCTTTGGAGATCGATTGTATTTCGTTACGTAAGCCAAATGCGACTGTAATTAACTGTTTTTTTTTTTTGTTTTTTTGGCAGATGGTTCATTTATAAAAAAGTTCGTAGTAAATCGGGAAATTCCAGGGACGAGCAAGCAACGAGAATATATATTTTCTTTCTATATGTTTATATACATATATATATATATATATATATATATATATATATATATATATATATATATGTGTGTGTGTGTGTGAAAAGTGTGTGTGTGAAAAGTGTGTGTATATAAATATAAATATATATATATATATATATATATTATTTATATATTATATGCATGGTACTTATCAGAAAGCGCTCAATATCAGAGATAGAGCTAACATATTTGGTTGGATTGATGTGAGTTTGTGACCCTGGGTTTCACGCTTTTTGGTGATCGTCAGACAAATATATATATATATATTTCTTTCTGATGTTTAGTTGTTGCAAGTCTCGTTACAACGAGATATCGATCACTAGAGAAATCTAAAAGAAGGTAATGCAGGATAGGGAAACAAAACTTACAAAATTTCACCAACCTTCGAAATCCGTTCATGTATAAGTAGGTCAATTCATACAAACTGATATTTATAAAATTCATAGATAATATCAAAACAAATAATTTACAGAATATGGCTTCTATTATATTCTATAATAGCCTCAAAATGTCCTCTAAATGCCAACTCTTAACCACTAAGTTCTTGGACATCATGGGGCATGATGGCAACATTTAGGGTATTAATGTTATGGTGGTAAGACTTGTGGGTGATATGCTTCCAACCCCCCACCCCTCATGGCGTAGTCTAGCGAATCTGGGGTCGAGCTGGAGGTGAGTCAGAAGTATGGTGGCTAGAAATCACTACAATTAACTTTGCTGCGTTTTCTTTTTCGCACTGTAACTGGAAACATGTAACTATATTAAATCTACGTCTCCGTTAAAATAATATTTCTTCTATTTTGCTGTGTATTGTGTGTAAATAGCGAGCAAGGCGTTTGCCTATTCAAAACGTATTTGATAACTGAATTGATGTATCAGGTTTTCATACGATCGGATGATAACGTGATCCATGTACGATTTGAATGTCTACGCCCGTCAGGATAAAAATGTAGAAGGCATTGGCACGTGAGATTACATTTTATAGCATTGCCTCGCCTTTACGGAGTTTATTTGTTATGAAAAATACTGGTAAAAAAATTACATTGTGTTTAAGAGCTGGTGCATAGCCGAATACTTAAAAGACGATAGCAAACAAATGAAAAAGAATTACAACTTGTAAATAAAATTGTACGAATATCTCAGATGAATCATTTTTATAACAGTTGTCTCCCTTATTAAGAAAGGCAATGGGTGCGTATTATTCACATTTATTTTTTTCAAATATGTGGTTCCGTTTAATTTATATTACAATGAATCATTCATACAAAAAGGAGATTAGTAAAGTTAATGATATAAAATGGCGAAAGAATTAACCTACAAACCACTCGATGAATGTTATGAAAAAATTTCTCAAATTGCCATATTAGTAAAAAAAAAGCACTTTCTTAAATTTTCAAAAAATTCAACCTTAGCGTTGCGACTGCACGTTCCAAAAATTTGTAACCGTTAACAATAACACATTAAAAAAAACATATTTCGATTCGCATTTAATTTTTTCGTCTCGGATGCTACCTGAATTTTACTAAAGACAAAATAATTTCCATGCCTGAGGATGACTGAATGTACAGTTGAAAGTACTTGCGTTTTAAAGAAAGACCTTATACAGCTTATAATTTTTAAAAACAAGGATCATAACATTCATCGAGTGGTTTGTAGGTTAATGCATCTTTAAAATATATATATACCAACAAACACGAGGAAAAACCTATCTTAGCCGACACATTTCGTCCTCTGATGGTCTTTATCAAAGCAAATGTAAAAAATTTATTTTGTAATAAATATTTACACACAGAAGTAAAAATGTCGTTAGTTTTTCAGAAATGTTAAATTTAAGAATACTCCTAAATATTTTCAGGACAACCCAAAGTCAAACTAAAGCGTACAAACTTGTAAAACTGCAATAAAAATATATAAAGCTCGTCGATTGGTTTTAACAAACCATGTTTTACATATATATATTTTATTTTAAATATATATATTATTTTTTTATATATATATATATATATATATATATATATATATATATATAAATGAAAAAGAAAAATATTTAATTTGAAAGAAAAGAAAAAATATATGTATATATATAATTTTTAATTAAAATAATAATATATATATATTTTTTTTAATTATATATATATATATATATATATATATATATATATATATATATATATATATTTATAATTTTCATTTGACTTCAATGTCACTTTTATGTATATATATATATATATATATATATATATATATATATATGAAAAAGAAAATATTTAATTTGAAAGAAAAGAAAAAATATATGTATATATATAATTTTTTTTAATTAAAATAATAATATATATATATTATTTTTTTTATATATATATATATATATATATATATATATATATATATATATAATATATATATTTTATAATTTTTCATTTGACTTCAATGTCACTTTTATGTATATATATATATATATATATATATATATATATATATATATATATATATATATATATATAAAAGTGGACATTGAAAAAAAAAACTTAGGTGACAGTCTGTTTCATGCTGGACCCAATCGCCAGCCATCGATCTGGAGATGGGTCAAAAGTATTATGTTCAAGCATGAAACAAACTGTCACCTCTATTTTATTTCAATGTCCACTTTATATTTATATATATATATATATATATATATATATATATAAGTGTACACATATAAAGGGGTACTGAGAAGTTAATACGCCAATCGACTTCTCAGAATATGTGTAAATGACTGAATATCATATGATTTTGGGGGGAAAGTTCTCCTTTGTCATGGACATTTCCGCACCCCCGTCTTACACATAAATACACACACAAACAAACGCAAACGCACACACACATGCATGAACAGCGAATACATGCACACATATATGAATGCATATGTTTATAATATACTCAGGGCCGGATTAACCTTTAGGCAACTATAGGCTGCAGCCGTGGACCCCTCAAGCTATAATTTTAATTTTCTAGATGTTATAACTTGTAAATAGTTTCATAAACTGAAATGATATCAATATTTATTTAACTTTTCAGGAAGAAAAGCAAGTAAAAGAATATTTATTTTGTGTCATTATGTTTCAAGTAGATAACTTGTTTGATTTGTCCAAAATTTATATCCATTTTAATAAAGCAATGATTTTTAATTTTCCAGGTGTTATAATTTCTAATTAGTTTCATAAACTGAAATTTTATCAATATGACGAACTCATATATATTTTGATTGTTTTATTGGTTTATAAAATATTTTGATTGTTTAAATTGGTTTATAAAAATCTTTTTCATTACGGTTATTTTGAAATTTGTGCTAATGTGGTCTGCAATGAAAAATAATGCGATGTCTTACAGAATATTTTTATTGCCAAACAAAGAGAGTGCTATTCTAGTTTATTTAAAGAATTTGCAATAAGTTTACTTCAAGCGATGCAAATGTCGCTAAAATTATATCACGAGCAAAATGTATTCAAGATGGATGCGGGCGAATTAGAGGCTGGCCCGGTCTGAAATGGGGCCCATAAATATTCATTAGCCAAGGGGACACAAAATGTCATAATCCGTCCCTGAATATAACTATAACTATAACTATATATATATATATATATATATATATATATATATATATATTATTATTATTATTATTATTATTATTATTATTATTATTATTCTAAGATATTATAACAAAATCATGTTGAATAATACGAACATTGCAATTTTACATCATCTGTTCTTTCTCTCATCTGGATAACACACACACACACACGCATACACACACACACACAGAGTCTCTCTCTCTCTCTCTCTCTTTATATATATATATATATATATATATATATATATATAAATGTTTGTGTGTATGTGTGTGTGTGTGTCTCTAACATTTTTTCCACATAAGTGAATCTTCCTACAGAAAACGACCATTATTCATTTTTCCTTTTCTGTCTGTCAAACCAAACAAGATTCTGACTGTATTGCTTCAAGTTATTCAAGTAAGTTAAACATATCAACCATGTTCAATGGAAATTCATATAATTTCTTTTTAGCCCCCCCCCTGAAACTATTGAGCCATTTTCTGTTTGGTACTTAAAGATCGGTTATTTGCTTGGAACAACTTGCGTCATCGAGACGGGGGCCCACAATCTGTGACTGGTGAGACAAGTTACCATTATACAATCACGTGGAATCGCAGGGAATCACGTTTGGTTAGCGCAGCTTACTACGGTGTCAGCGTCCTATGTTCGAAGTTCATCTAAATATATATTCCCAAACGTATTTCCCACCCCAACAATTAGATCAGCACTACACTATCTTCTATGCAATGAATTCTAATAGCGAAATTATTACCGATGTATTCCTATCGCAGAGACATTAGCAATGCATTTAAATTGTATTATTCTGTCATTAAAACTCACATTAATTCTTCATTTCATATTCTTTTGGTTTTTAATGTTTTTCTCTAGCAAATACATTAACAATACATATAAAGCACGCACACATGGACCCGTACACACATACGCGCACACACACACGCATGCAAATAAAAGCATGCAAACAGACATGCGCGCGCACCCACACCCACACAGACACACGTATAGAAAATATATGACAAAATGAAGGACATTTTTCATGTGACATGTTTCTCTTAGGACTCCGGACTAAAGTGATGTTTGCGTTGATGCTATTACACATGCGCCTGAAGAAGAGCGGGTACAGAGAAATTTAATGTTTTTTTTTTTTTTAATTTGTATTTTGGGTCTACAGCGTCGTCGATTTCATTTAGTTTTTTTTTTGTTTAAGCTTTTATCACTTTTGTTATTAAATATCCCATGTTGTGATGATGAAAGATCTGACATGAAATGTGAAAAGGTGTTAGAATCTGCATATAAATTGACTTTGGATTGTCTATCGATTAAAGCACTTTCTATACATTTTCGTCTCAGTAAATTGCATTCGCTTTTAATTAAGTAGCATTTTTTAAAATCAAATTATAGCCAGACTCGTTACGAGAAACAAATAATACAATGAGTGTGTTGTTTTGTAAAAGATACCTTTTATGTTCATATAATCTTTTGTTTAAACCCCATAAGGGTTTCTCCAATGTATTCCTTGGGGCAATCATTACACGTGATAGAATAAATTCCTCCTTCAAGTATTAGCTTATTGTTTTGTTTTCTATTAAGTTTTTTATGGCTAAAAAAACTAAATTTTTTACATGGTTTATTTCTTAGGAGTGTCGGTTCATCTGGGATTAGACAAATGGCCGATATCATCACTTACGAAACCGCTTTAATGTTAATGGCGCTTATGTGGAGAAATAAAACCAATACTTAGAGATATTTATATATATTTATATATATATATATATATATATATATATATATATATATATATATATATATATATATATTAAAAAAAAGAGGGGTGCCGCAAACGTTTTTGGTTGTAATGTGGATTTATTGAGAAAAAATATTATACTTTGTTTTACATAATTTCACGACACGTGTTTCTGGTCTGGTCTCGCAACCGTCTTCAGGTGAAAGTGGAGATTTTTACATATTAAAAATAATTAATTTTTCTTCATGTTCAATGTGGAATATTCTCGATATGAGACATTCTGTTTGTGTGTTGGCAATCCGAATTTTCTTTGCATAAGGTCTTTTAATTTTTACAAGCTTTCGTCTGTTTCTACAGACATCCTCAGGTATGGAAATAGATTTTGCTCTTGTTTTTACTTCTCGGTATATATATATTGGACACTGATATTATCTATCTATCTATCTATCTATCTATCTATATATATATATATATATATATATAAAATGAGAACGAATGGAGTTCAATTCCGAGGTTCGTAACATTTAATTCAAAAGAGGGCTCAATACAAAAGTAGAGCAATATTCTTTATTTTAGGATAAAACATGTAAAAAGGATAAAACATAAAAATACGCTACACAAATGCAATCACGTTTCGATGCGTATTAACGCATCTCCTCAGGTGTTAGTAAATAACTGGTGAGTAGACAATTTATTGAGATTTAAAAACAAGATACACTCTCTTTTCACGAGAAAAAGAAGAATAAGAAAAAGATTAAGAAAGAAAAAAGAGGAGATAGTTGTAGGGTTTGTTGTATTTTTAAACATATCATCCAATCGTAATGCCCGACGCTAAGTACAAAGTTAGGGGAAAAACAAAAGTTAAGAAGCAATCATACGAAGAGGTCATGACCCGCAAATTTAGAATCGTAGACGACATCCAAGCGTCATATACTTTTCGTTAAAGACAACTGCCAAAATAGTACGATTAAAATTTTTATTTAATTTTTCTTGTGTTCGTACAAGTGTTTTTTTTCTGGACACAAAGTGTGTAAAAATTGTTCAAAGGTTCTGTAATTCCGAACGCTTTTGGCTACACTTTTAGCCATTATCAAGGATGAATTTATTTCTACGTTTTAACTAGATGTATGGGTTGTGCGTATGTATCTAGAGTTATAGGGATGTTTTATTTTCCAAACGCGTTCAGTACATTCTGGCCATGTTCGTAGTTAATGTTATAAGAGTGGAGACTGCGATCTATACTGAGTGGCGACAGTTATATATATATATATATATATATATATATATATATATATATATATATATATATATATATATATATGACCTGAAGATTGTGTTCAAGTATAAAGTAAACTGTCGTCACACAGTATAGATTTCAGTGTCCACTTTTATATTTACATACGCTCGCTCCCGGATATTGGGCACTTTTACCTATAAATATAGCATACCGTAAAACTATATTTCTATCTATATATATATATATATATATATATATATATATATATATATATATATATATATATATATATATATATGTGTGTGTGTGTATTCCTAGCTTCATTTAAAAAAACACACACACATATACAAATCAAAAACATTTGTTGAAGTAGCAATTAAAATGACATGATATTTAGAGAGCAAAATATATGAAAATGTTGAGAAAATTAAAAACAAAATCTCGTTAAATACCTAAAAATAAATTTGCGAAAAAAGACAACGTTCTCCAATATAAAGTTGTGTTTTAATTTCATTAGACAATAAAATATAAAGTAAATACGTTTTAATTGTCACATTCTCTGGGGAATATGATCGCGACAAAATCGGAATCACTCTTCAAGATAGAAAATAGTTAAGGTGACGTGAAAATGGTAATTTAATTCACTGAGGTTCCTAAGGTAAAAATTCTGACTATATTTGTTATAACAAGCGATAAGAAATGTTTTGGACTAAAATCTTATTTAAGTAAAGAAAATTATTTTATAATTTTGTTTCTAGACTACCAGTCTCCGTTAACCGTTCTCTAAGGACTGCCTGCATTCCTTCAAAAAGCGAACCAAAGCCAAACTGGATTAGAATTGTTTTTACTTACTGTATATCTTTTTGTTAGTTGCTGTCGAATACAGTTTAACCCTCAGACAACTGAAATTTTGTCGCTCTTAAAATTTTCAAGACGAACTAAAATATACTTTAACATATTCTGTATCTGTCTATATTTCTGGGATGAGGTATTATGTACATTATTTACATTATTCATCTTTGTCGCCATATTTATTACAACGTTTCGGCCGTTGTATGCTCCGGCCTTCTTCAGGTGGTTGGCATGTCAAACTGAACCCTTTATTTCGCTCACTGGGGTAGACTGTTCTAATTCCACTTATGGATGTCAATTATCAGTTATCTCCTGTTAATTTCCATCTGAAAGTTCTCCAAAAAGTTTTGAACTCACACTCTTTGGGTCCTGTCACTGGATCTAACTAACGCCTTTATCCACTGTGCCATGTCTCCTTGAGGACATCTGTGTATGAATTTCTGGGTATTATAAACCTAATGTCTTCAGCAATCATTTTTTACCAGTGCTCATATTGCAATTTTTGTTGTTATTGTTGATTTTCTCTGGCACTCCTTATTACTGGTTCCCATATTGTATTGTTGATTTCATTCTTATCTCTAGATCAGGTAGTCAAACAAAACGTATTGTTTCAGCATAAACGAAGAAGAACAGTTAACATAGAGACAAAACAACACAACAATCAACAGATATCTTTTAGCTAAAATGATGGATACCTGAAGATCACCAGAGGGTATGTGGCTAAAACTTTGTGTCTTATAATAAAATCAGCTATCAGCATGGCTGGCGCTAGACTCCATGACAGCAACACTCTAATCTTTTTAGGGCTGATGTTTTCTACTGACATGAAGTGGAGCGATTATATTAAATCAATTGCTGCATAAGTTCACTGTGTTGTGCCAGAAAATTTTTCTTGTCAGAATCCATCTTGCACATTTATAAATTTAACATTTGTCCGTGTATTGAATATTGTTGCCATATCTGGTCTGGTGCTCTTGCCTTGACAAGATGCAAAGTAGGGCATGTAGGGTAATTTACTGACACCATAGTGGTAGGATTTTTTAGGCTTGTGTTAACGAGAAAAGAATAGGTAAATAAACGTACGCAATAACATGGTAAGACATGGTAAATTGTATGGTAATTTCATACAATTTTATTTACGTATTTGTGTGTGTATTTTTTACGTTACAATAGTGTTACTGTACATGTGATAAAAGGGATCCATTGAGTCCGTATTATTACAGACCATATCACAGAGAGAAGTCAGACACGTGTTGCCCGTACCAAGGTTCGTTGCGAAGAGACTGAATTTAACGTCTTTTGGCGGGATGTCCGTATTTCCGACAGGAACAGTTTTGTTGCGTGCCGGGAGTATTTCTATTTAATTTATTTTAAACAAGATTAACATATTATTGTTTCATTTTATTTTTAATTTTCACTATTATTATTATAATTACTGCTACTACTACTATTACTATTATTATTTTATTTTTATTTATAATAATAATGATATCCATATAGGTCTGTAGTATGGTCGCCCGAGTCCTGACATCTCGGCTTCAGTGATTTTCTCACCAACGTGACGTGTCTTCCCTCTGTCTTTTCTACACATATTTTCCTGGCAGTTGTTCTGATAAACGCTTTTCCCTAGTGCCTCCGCTCTATGAATTTAAGTGTGCTACTAGATTAGTAACTAGGCCCCACCCTTTTATTGTTGAACTAGCCAGATGCAACCGCCACTTCTATTCTAAAAGTTTCTTCCATCACCTGTGGAACTCGATTTCTCACTTCCCTTCCACTTCCACTCTTCTAAAATTTAAATGCTACGTCAATCACCATCTTCCGATTCTGTTCTTTTATTGTCCTTTCTTCATTCGCTTTCACTCCTTGTAAATCCACCCCCGCGTTCTAGTGGCACCGTTGCCTTGTTTGGGGGGGGGATTAAAGAATATCGAGATGAGAACCATAGTTTGAATAAATTAAATTATATTGACAATACATCATCTAAAAAATGCGTTAACAACTTCAGAGACATGATAACTGAAAAACAATGTTGTTCTCGTGAACATGTCTAGGTTAAGAACAGAACGATGGTGATTCCTCAGAAATTAAATTTCATTGCTGGAAAATACAGAATTATGAAGAGAATAAAATGAAGATAAGTAGCGATTTCTCAAAAGAGGGACGTTACGTAATTAACGTTGTCTGGCATTTAATATTTTGGCATTGGACATACTAACTGCATGTATAAAAGACAGGGTTTTAGAGCATCACAATTTTCTTCTTTAAGACATCTAAAGCTATTAAAATTTCTATTACAATTACGTTTAGTTATAAGGCTTTATTCCTTCTCATCTTTAAGGCCTATCCCAACTTGATCCTGCGTGCTTTTATGTTTTATAATTTTGTCTTCGCTTTTTTTTAAAATGAAAGAACATTCCGATGTTCTCTTTTCATTGTTAGATCACCTCTTTCTCTTTCCATTATAATTGTTTCATTTTTAGATTTTATATATACAACTGAGGCTGTATACATTTTTTTGTACATAACTGCTACATCTGGTTGCAAACAATTAGCTAACATGCTTTCAATACTTGTCCAGGGTTGCCAGCTGGGGTTTCAAGTAGTGAATTGGGATCCATTTGAAAGGCCAGTGTTACTTTAGAATTACCTTTTCTAGTTTGCTTTGATACAGGGTCCCTTCTCTACTGCATGTGGATTTCAAAGTTTCTCAACTTGGGGACCACAAGCCCTCGAAGGAATTTTCTTTTTTTTGGTAGTGATAATTGTCAAAAATCAGAGAATTATCAAATTTAAATGAAAATCTCACTACGTATTCATTATTTATTTATTTTTATAATGAATATTTTTTATTTAAAAAAAAAATCCGAGAACATTTTATTCTTTTTGCAATAACCACCAATATTTTCATGACTAAATTTTTCTCGCACATTTTTACATTACCATAAAGTTTAATCGCCTACGCATCTCCACTGAAAAAGAAAGTTTTACAAAGATTCCAAAACGACACAAACGAGATTGTCGTAAAAATTTGTTTTAAAAGCAGTATTTCAGTTTTCGGGAAAATTTTTCATGTGTTGAAATCTTTAAAGATTTTTATTTTTAAGCGATCATTTTCTCGGTTTTATTTTCTAGAAATGTAAAAAAAAAAAACAAAAAAAAACAAAAAAACCCACAAACAATAGTGACTAGAAGTTTTATTTTTATTACTAGCCGTGAACGTCTGGTTAATATTACTATTAGTAAAAAAATCAGTGGACGATCTTGGGATAAAAAAAATTATTTTACCGAAATAGCGAGAAAGAAAATTATAATTTTAAAAAAATAAGCCCTGCTGAAATTAGCACTTCTGACCCCCTCCCTTGTAGGCATAGGGCCCCCACCACGCGGTTGAGATGCCCTATCGATTATTACAGTTGATGATTGACAATATAATTAAGGTAAAAAAAAAAGTAAAAAGTACAACCCCCCGCCAAAAAACCCCAAACACTGCTGAAACTAGCCCTTTTGGGGCTCTAGCCTCATTGGGGATTCCTGAATAGTACGCACCGCACTGGTCATGCAGATACACAATGGATATTATTAGTTGATGACTGACAATGTAACGTCAGTTTAAATATAATTTAAAAAAAAAATGCTGAAAAAAAATAGCAGAAGCCACAGCGAACCCCCTGGCAAAACACCCTCCCCTGGCTGGAGGTTTTGTAGGTAAGACGCGTCGGCCCTGAAGAGGAATGTGGCCTTGAGTTTAAACTCATGCTATTTGATTTGATCCATATCAACTTCAGTGGTCGTCGTTCGAGTCCAACTAAAAAGCAGAGTTGATTTTCAAAATAATTACTGTCTTCCCAATTGGAAGATTTTATCAATGTAGACGTTTTTCCCTCGTTTTTTCCTGGGCGGACTAAGCAGGTCCTTATATGTATTCGGGGGTTTTCTTTTAAACAATATGTAACCGTCAATTTTTAACACACAAAATGCGTTATAGAGATATACAATGCAAGAGCTATTACTTAAATCAAGTAGATAGGGCTCGTTAGCATGGGAGAGCTGTCCACCTGAGAGAAGGGAAACTCTGATACCACCTCTACCTTACGGTCATATTTAGTCATAGGATATTTCGGGAGTAGACCCTAATGATAAAATCAAATGCAGTCCGACATTTCATTTATTCTCGTTCTGGCAATTACTACATCGACACCGTTGGTAAACAATGTCGATCCTTGTCATCTCCTTGGACAACATTGGTGGCAAATAAAGAGAAGACATACTACATGGGCAATATTGCATAAAAAGGCCCAGGCGATGACAGTCTAGGTTTGACGCATTTGATTGGTAAAGCAAACGCTGTGCTACCACCAAAATCTAAAAAGAAACTCTCTTCGCACGCAGATTTATGATCTCACGAACCCGACAGTGTCTACATACCCTACATACAGTAAAGGCATCTTAATTGTAGAATGGCATCAATAGAATAGTAATATACAACTTCACAAAGTCGAGTTATATTTCGTAAGCATCTATTAAACAATACGAACTACGTACGTTTGATTTGATTTTTATCTTAACTTTTTTTTACCAATTATTTTCAGACAAAACGAATTTCAAGTTGCTGTAAAAGAAATCCAATCCATCAGAGTAATGTCGGTTTAAGTTTCTCGATATACTTTAGGGTTTGTACAGAGCAGACGTTTATGAATTGTATTATGTTAACAGCTGTGGTCTCGCAGAAGAGTGAAATACAGACATTATTCTCTCTGTTGAAGAGTATAAGTAGATTTTCTAGGGCTTAAACTCTCGTAAGATATTTCTAAATTGATATTTACCAATTTGGTGTTGTTAATTTTGCTTAAAGTAAGCAGAGACGACATTCTAATGACAGTATCATATTTCAGCTTCGCTTCGTTGTAAGTCAATTAGCTTAATTTGCCACGCCCTCATTGTCTTAGATATGTAGTAGACCGTTGTATTTTGATTGCGAAGAAAGACGCAAGAAAAAATATATCTGAGGCACTGTTTAGTTTTAGTGAACAAAAGAAAACATGTATAATAAGAAAGAAAAAAAGAAAGAAAGTGAAGGTAAAGGAGGCGATAACGCTCTTATACGTTTAACGTCTGCTTCAGTGAAATAGAAAACATTGTCAATTTTGAATCTTTAATTTCTTTGCATAATGACCTGCACTCATACTTATGATTGTTATTGGAATATTTTGCAAAAGTTGTTCAGCTTACGCATGTCATGCGAAAATTAATTGCCATTGAGATTTTAATACTCGAAAGGAACTTATTTAATCATTAAGAATTACGAGTAAAAATACAAAAAGAAAAACTGAAATTTTGCTATGTATTGCTAGTCACTATTTTTTTCTTTGTAATCATAATTAATGTACAACAGTAGCATACACGTTGGAGGTGCCTCAGTGTGGCGTTAGCGAGGTTACTATGGTTGGCAATAGTGAGTTCGATCCTAATTTCCGCCACATACAAAATTCAGCATAAAATAACACAACAAAAATTGAAATGTTGTGAAATCAACTATCCTACCTAACATAAAGGATGTGCAGGGATAGTAACGGATAGTGGCACAAAAAGTGGAATCAGCGAACCAAGTTCAAATTTAGGCTGAATTAAAAAAAACAAAAACTGTTGTAGCATAACTACGGAAGATAATGGGTTATTTCCCCTTTCACATAAATACAGTAGTAAATACTGTATGTTGGTCTAGAGTTGGAGATTCGTCTCTAGCTGTGCTGATCAAACTCTGCCTCCGAGTAGAGAGGATCCCAGATGAGGCTATGTCGATGGGCAGAGTCTCGTCTCGGGAAACAGCTATCCGACCACGTTTTATATGGGGCCTACAGGGAATTTTTGGACGAGCCTACTGGCGCAGATACCCAATTAAATTCGGCCTTGTGCAACATCTGATCGCATGAGTCGGTAGATATCATAGAGTTGGAGATTCGTCTCCAACTGTGCTGGTCAAACTCTGCCACCGGGCAGAGAGGATCCCCAGACGAGGCTATGTCGAAGGGCAGAGACCTGTCTCGGGAAACAGCTATCCGACCTCGTTTTATACGGGGTCTACGAGGAATTTTTGGCCGAGCCTACGGGCTCGGATACCCCACATTAAATTTGGCCTTGTGCTACATCTGAACGCATGGGGGGTGGTAGATATCCTGGAGTTGGACATTCATTGTGGAATTCACTTGACTACTTCTACGCGCCGCTAGCGAATCTTATATGTGTGTTATATGTGTCTCCTAGGTATTACCGTTCATTACCGACTTTGGTGTGATTATTCTATTCAGTAAACTTGCCTAGGTTACAAGAAAAACATGAAGAAAAGATAAAGGGAAACTACTCCACTATCTTTCCCAAATCACATGACCCCATTTTTCTCCAACTATGGGTTAAAAACGACGGATAATGTGACACTGAAATCCGAAGATGCACTGGCATAGCGAAATATGTTTTCCATAATCTAAACAAAGAATTAAGAAACAAAAAAATTTTGTAAGAAAAAAACTGCTTGACTGCTATGTAATATCAGTTCTCCTACATGGCAGTGAATGCTGCAACATTTCTTTATGGATGACTTATAAAGGGGAAGCGGACATTTGCTTCTATAGATCGAAGCTGAGAATTTCATGGATGGAACATGTGAGTAACGGAGAATGAAAATGGAAACAAAAAGGACACTTTAAATTAGGAAGAGACACTTCTGGGATACAATATGAGGAAAAAGGTCTTGGAGAATTTGACTCAAAGAGGTCATACTGAAACTAAGAGTAACATGAGAAACAGCGAGTAACCTGCCTAAGGATCTTGTGTAATTGAATGTTTAGACAGTGTGAGAGTAAAAGAGCAAACATTGCTAAGCGTTACAAAGTTCAGGAAGTTGTGGAGACCCATAATCATCTACGACCTGAAGGAACGCAGTACATAAAATGAAAAGAGGATGGGTTCAATAAGAAAACATTGTATTCAAACCATATCTTCCCGGGAAGGTTTATATTTAAGTTAACGTGTACAGTCCTCAGGTTTTGACATTATTCAAGAAGAAATTAAATTCCTCGACACGAAGAGAGCTGTTCAGATATTTCGTAACATGTTGTGCACCATTTTTTGTTAACAAAGAAATGTTAACACGGCCGAGAAGTGAGGGTGGTTCTATACAAGCTTTCACCATTGCATTGAAATCATCCATGTGTGGAGTTTAACACTTGAGTGAGTTGTTGCGACCTCGAAATTGACGGGAAAGCCAATTAAATGTGTACGTGTTTCTCCACCATTGTTTGTCGTCGAGTTATGCTAACGGATTAGTTTTTCGAGAAATCAAGGTCATTGAAAATGTACGTTTCGATAATTCTTCAAAAGTTCCTGTCTATTTTTTTTTTTTTATAAGAGAAACACAATTTGCGCGATTCGCGTGTAGAAGAATTAAGTGAAAATGATTTTCTTTAACTCGATGAA
Source organism: Acanthosepion pharaonis (assembly GCA_903632075.3). Lineage (NCBI taxonomy): Eukaryota > Metazoa > Mollusca > Cephalopoda > Sepiida > Sepiidae > Acanthosepion > Acanthosepion pharaonis. The sequence goes on along the minus strand of CAHIKZ030005024.1, from coordinate 2,351,057 downwards.
AAAGAAATATTTGAAGGAGCCGAAGACAAAAAGCGGGAAACAGCTGAAAATACGACACAAGAAATCACCAAAAAAAAAAAAAAAAAAAAGAACTTGAATAAGGATTTAAACTTGTTGAAGCCGCTAAAGATCTAGAATTGTAGAATTTTTGGAAGTAGTGATCGCTAGTTATAGGAATTTGCCTAATGGAAAAAAAATCTGTGTAATAATATTTGGATAAACATTTTTCTAAAACACTCTAATCATATAAAAAAATAAAATAATTTTTATTAACTGTAACAATTTCCCTATTGTGTAATGTGAAAATTTGTTTAGAAAACATTTTTATAAATCTTGATGGATGATCTGAAAGGACGGGTATTAATTGAAATGTTTCTATTAAATGTAAAAAAAAAATGTAAACGATTCTCATAACCAAATGTACCACAGACGTGGCTGCTGTGGACGTGATAACCTGACGGAGCTCATTCCTCTTCAGATTTGAATTCAGTTTTCACTCTAGACAGATTGCCATCCAAGAAGAAAGAGTCTGTCACACTATCTAACATGTATCTAGAAGAAGAAGGATTCCTAGCGAGACAATAGTGAGTTCGTTCCTCACTGTGTGTCCCATACGTTCGGCCTTGTGCTACATCTAAGCTACACTTAGTAAATCGAAAGGGACCTTCGTCATGGTTAGCAAGTTTGTCTCGCTAGATCAGTTACGACTAAATAGTGAGTTCGATCGTCACTGGATATCCCATGCCTTGTGCCACATCTAAACTACATTAAAAAAAAACTACCACTGAGTACATCATACTTTCGGTCTTGTGTCACAGCTAAGCTTAGAAAATCACCAAGGAAGATAGGAATGAATTTATGTGATAGTGGCCTCCACAATTAACGGATCTCAATCCCATAGAATACCTTTGGGTGTGATGGAAAGAGAAATTCCTTCATATTTTACTTAGTTTCCGGAAAATAGCTTTCGCTGTTTAAATACGACACCGGATTTCGGTATAACATTTTTTTCGTCGCCTGTTAAAACACACTTCTAAGACATCTGAATTTCTGTACATTCTTGATGTTGACCTTTCCAAAAACGATTATTTGAACATGAATGGGATCTTTTACATATCAATATCCTCCAGACATTAGTTGTTCATCGTAATAAGTCTGACCATAATTTTTTTCGACTTAGAGAATAAAGTCTGGATTAAAAGAGAAAATCATTTACTTTGTCTTGAAAGTTAACTAATTTTAGAACCCCCTATAGCAAATGTACGTCCATGTTCATCCAACACATTTGTTTTTCCTTATAGAACTACTCTGTCATTACAATGTGGAATAATGAAAAACAATAGCGAAGAAAGCAAAAACAAAGGCGACAATAAACTGAAATTAGAATTAGCTGAGCGTTTCCGTATGTTTAACGTTTCGATGTAAAATTTTACCGGCGTTTGTAGTTTTTTTTCTCTCCTTTTCATCTCATATATGGCTGATTCCTTCAATAAAACAATTATTACGGAACGAAACGCGTCAGTTAAGTTAGTACCATTTTCTTAGGTTGCGCAGTCCTGACATAATCACCGTTCACACACACACACACAGAGAGAGAGAGAGAGAGAGAGAGAGAGAGAGAGAGAGAGAGGGACCTTACGGCGTATGCATGTACATTCTCCAGTGGCTTTACTCAGTCTGAAACTACTGAGTGAACTAGTGTGCCATGTGAGCGTTGCATCCCCAATGGTCGAGTGAGTATATTTTTCGTGTCACGTGCAAAGCATCGCTTCACCCTCATGTCATATCTTCCCACTGTCTGGACGTGCACCCAATTTTAAAGACTGTTACAGAAAAGCTATGTACATTATTGATGGAAAACGTGACAAAGCAGCTGATGGCGATCCCGAAAGAGGAGTTCGCAGGCTGCTTTAAAAAAGGGAAACAACCAATGGGAGTAATTTGAAGTGAACTAAGGCGTCTTCGTAGGGGACGATCTTCGGGAATCTTAGATGCCCGGAAGCCTTCCGGAAAGACCTTGCAGATAGGCATTCTTAGTCAATGTTCATGTACGGATAGTGTAATAAAAGTTATTGGCACGGAAGTGAAATCTGTGAGTAGATTTTAAATTTCGGTCGATTCTGCTTCGTTCACTTCCTGCTAATGCCCTTGAAAAAGGCGTGAATCAATTCCCCCCAGCTATGGGTTAAATAACAGGGAACGTTAGACTCTTGTTTTGGTGACAACTAGTCTGGGAGAGTGAACATTGTGAATTCAAACTCGAGATTTCGAGTCATTCTACACAGTCCTTCACCATTATAGCGATTTAATAAGCGTATCCTACAAGTGGCACAAGGCCGAAAGTATGGAGCACCTAGTGTGGATTGAACTCCTTACTCAGTTGTAATTGATCTAATCATTACATCGCGTCGAAGTGCCCATCTGTCACCATTATAATCAAATCAACAATGTGCATAGTGGGTGACTTTGAAACTGAAATCGACGGGAGAGTTCATTATTATTCAATGGACAATTATCTGATTCGCTCACTTAGCGAAAAGTGTCGATTTCGCTTGGGCTATTACAGTTCGATGCTTGATCAGATACTTATCTTGAGCTACTAGTAATCTCATGAGAATTAACCCTGCCGCCTTCATCCAGTCAAGATAACGTTCGCGTCTGACTTGATATGGAAGAAGAATTTGCATTTTGTTGATTCTCCGCCCATTTACAGCCTGCACACATAAATTACCATAAACGTTTTTCTTTTTTTTTTTATGTCAAACAAACTTGGACACGACCTCACACAATAAAAACGATAAAGTGACAATATTTCAGAACAAACTGGAATATTTTTTAAAGGTGTGGCTGTAAGTAAGCATCCGTTAAAACACCATCATATATACAGGGTGTCCCCCCCCCAAATGTAGTCACTCTTTAAATGTCAATAAATGCAGTGTTTATTGACTTGCAAACACAATGGTTAAAATTAAGAAATATTAATGTTTATTGACTTACAGAGAAGATTTAACGGCTTAAATTAAATGTTAAATGGAATTAAATGCATATTTATTATTATTCAAACTGACGACTTGAATATATCCTCCTGAATTTTGTTTACGGACGTCTGATTTAAAATTATTTCTGATGCATTAAATGGTACGTCAAGTTGGTGGATCTCTGTGAAAATGTCTTTTAAATTATCTTTGCGCTTTCTTGATGCTTTCCTGTTTCCAGTAACACTTCATGACAAATTTTCTTTCATGAAAAACTTAGTTGTACTCCTTTCATTATTTAGCTTCATATATATATATATATATATATATATATATATATATATATATATATATATATATATATATATATTGTGTATTTTAGGCAGCATATTTTCATTTATACGTTTCATTAAATAATATAGACAAGTGTTGTCTATTTATTTTATGTAAAATTTGTTCGTAACATCTGATAAGTTTGATAACATTATCATTAAACGAAGAAAGAAATTCACAATATTGATCCATATTTTTTAATATAATCTAAGCTTTCGGCTTACTTAAGCCATTATCAAAGATGTAAAT
>CAHIKZ030005024.1:2040000-2342500 GCA_903632075.3 Acanthosepion pharaonis | reverse complement strand
GGAAGTTTTAAGGAAAACACAACGAATACTGGGACTTAGAATAAGAAAGAAACGGTTGAAATTCCTGCGACTCATATTGAGGAAAGAGTGCTCGGAAAATTTGACACTCACGGGACATATTGAAGGCAAGAGGAATGGATGGAAACGGTAAGCAACCTACCACACAAGCTTGTTTAAATGGGTGACAGAACAGCGACTTGGGGGGGGGCATGGAAAGGAGACAAATATTACTAAGCGCTACAAAGGATAGGAACTTGTAGAGAGTCGTGATCGTCCTCATCCTAAAGGGACACGGTACATAAACGTAGAAGGAGAATAGTTGGTTGCAATTGTGCAACACTCAGTGTCGACCGTATTTACAAGATTATCAACCGCTTGCAACATTTGCCTCTGGCCATCCATTTATACAAGGTACATTTTTTTAAAATTTCATCCCAAGCAAAGCGGTAATGCCACTAAGACACAAGGGGTTACTGGGAATGAAAGAGAATGAGAAGACTTCAGTGAGGAGAAAAGACAATAAAAGACGGGTGATTAGCGTTGCATTTAAACTTTTGAAGAATGTAGTTGGCCGGGAAGCAAGAAATCGGAAGGGAGTTCCACAGACTAAAGGTGCGAGAAAAGAAATTATTACACTAGAACAGGTGGTTGCATCTAGCTAGTTCAACAGTAAGACGGTGAGACCTAACTGCCAATCTAGTATCATTTATGTAGTCGAGGAACAAAGTAATATAGGGTGTTCTAATAACTTGAACAGATTTTAAATGTGAATTTAGTTTAAGCTTCTAATTATTTTTTTCTTTCTCTTTCAGATTTAACAACTTAAGTCTTTGATAATTTTAACCATGGAAAGATTGACAATCAAACAACGTGTTAAAGTTATCGAAGCCTATTACGAAAATGGACGTTCAAACAGAAATGCATTTTCCGCATTTCGCGATTTTTTGGTCAACATAATCGAGCAACCGAGAGTGCAGTTGTAAAAATTGTTCGTAAATTCAAACAAACTGGGCCGGTGGCAGATGTGAAAACACCATCACATGCTCGTTTACACCGTTCAGCTGAAAACATTGGTCGAAAATCCAGACGCCTCTATTCGTCATCGCTCGCAGAAATTGAACCTCTCCACAACAACGTTACATTAAATTTTGACAAAAGATTTGTCTCTACACGCTTACAAAATTCAATTGATACAAGAACTGAAAGCTGCTGACCATTTGAACCGCCGTACATTCGTCAATGGGGTATAAGAACAAAGACAAGCCAATGAAGATTTTTCGTAAAAAATCCTCTTTAGTGATGAAGCCCATTTTCATCTTGGTGGTTTCGTTAATAAGCATTTGGTCTGATGAAAATCCAAGGAAGATTGTTGAAAAGCCACTGCATCCATAAAAGGTCACTGTTTGGTGTGCATTTTTTGCTAGCGGAATCATTGGGTCGTATATTTATAAATTTGAACGTCCATATTCGTAATAGGCTTCGATAACTTTAACGCGTTGTTAATCTTTCCATGATTAAAATTGCCAAAGACTAAAGTTGTTAAATCCGAAAGGAAAAGAAAAAAAAATATTAGACGCTCAAACTTAATTCACATTTAAAATCGGTACAAGTTATTGGAACACCCTATATTTATTTTGTAAAGATACAAAAATATGGCACTTAGACAAAAATGGCTTGTCGATGGCTGGTCTTTTGTCTTATAATTAAACCAAGCTAGCCACAATTACTGACTCAAACATACCAAAGTAATATTTATACTATTTACATTGTTCGGACTGTTGTCCTCATCTTTGTTGCCATATTCATGACGTTTCGGCCGTTGTTCGCTCCGGCCTTCTTCAGGTGATTGGAATTTCGAACTGAACCCTGTATTTCGTCCACCGGTAGATTTTTCTAGTTCTAGGTGTCATGGCGCTTCTGGGTGCCTCACTTAGTCCTGTTAATTCAGCTCTCCAAGTTTTTGTTCCGCATTAGCGAGGTATATGAACTCACAACTCTTTGTGTCAAGTCACTGGATCAACCCAACGCTTTTAACCACTGGACCATATATCCTTCAGGACATCATTGTATCAATTTTGGGGACTTATAAACTTAATATCTCAGTAACCTTTTTTAGCAGAGCTCACATTGCAATTTTTGTTATTAATATTTTTTTTCTCTAGCACTCCGTATTACTGGTTCTCATATTCATTTCTATGCTTGGTCGACTCATGAGATATTTGTGGCCTAGCATATGTGCTGATTCCTTAAGTTTTCGTATTTTCCAGTGATGTTCTCTATTATTTCAGCCTCATCCCACAGGGGACGGTGATTTCCCTTTCCCGTCCATATGTAGTCAGCTACGCCTGATTTTTCTATTTCCCTTCGTGTTACGGTTTTACGAACTTCTTGCAGTCTTATCTTAAGGGGTCGGCCGGTTTCTACTTTATATTTCTTACCACAGCTACACAGGATGGTGTACACGCATTTCTTAGTCATGTTCTCCTATATGGATGGTCTTACTCGGAAGAGGTATCTGCGAAGTGCTAAACCAGGTCGTCCTGATGTTATATGAACCACAGATCTTTTTTCATTTTTTCCGTAATCCCTTCGCATAGGGTAGGCAGACCGAAGTTGTTATCCTCTTGTACCCTTCTACCCCAGTTTGTTGGAGCTGCTGTCATGTACCCAGGGTAGTTGTTACGTTTTAAGGTACTGCTTATACTGACCATTTCTCGTTCATATACCTCTGGGTCTCCACTTATGACTTTTGCTCGATTTCTTTACACTGTATGGGTGGTGGGAGTTGAAGTTGAGGTATTGTCCGGTGAATGTTGGCTTGCCGTATATGGATGTCTTGAATCGATGTCCTGTTCAAGATATTAGTACATCCAGGAATGCTAGTTGTTTTCTTTCCCTATTGTGAACTGTATCGGCGATCTTATTGAGTTCCCATGGTCCAGTAGTAGCTGGACCATTTCGTGGTGTGGCTAAAGTATGAAGGTGTCATCTACGTATCTTAGCCATAGAGTTGACTTTAGTGATGTGGATTCTAATGTCATTTCTTCGACGTATTCCATGTATATGTTTGCCATTGCTGGTGATAATGACGAACCCATTGTTAAGCCTTCATCATTTATGTCTGATCCCATTCCGAAGTGTGTTGTTTGTATACAGAAAGTCAGAATCTCTATCAGGTGATCTATTGGTATTTTGGCCCGTTGTCTGAGGTCAGTCTGATCCTGACTACCGATAGTGACTCGTCCGTGGGTACCTTTGTGAACAAACTCACCACGTCCAGGCTCAGCATCTGGTTGCATTGGATGGGAGCATCTTTGATTATTTCCACAAAGTGGGCGGAGTTTTTGACATATGAAGGTGACTTTCCTATTAATGGGTCAATTATATCTACAAGGAAGCGACTCAGAGGGTGGCACACAGAGCTTTGGCAGCTTACAAATGTCCTGAGTGGAATAATGTCTTTGTGAATTTTGGGGAGACCGTATATGTGAGGTAGCTAGATATAACATTTTGACAATTGTCTGTAGGTCTTAGGAGGAAAGTGGTCCTTGTTCTTGATTAGGATCTGTGACAGTTCTCGTTTTGTTTTCATTCTTCGATCTTTCTTTATTGTAGCTACCATTTCTAATGAGGTCTTCCGGTTTTTCTATTATGTCCATCACTACAGTTGCATCGCCTTTGTCAGCTGGTAGTATGAGGATATTTTTATTCCTCTGTAGGGTTCTGATTGCCATCCATTCCAGTTTCGTGATGTTTAATTTGGACAGCTTAACCATCTCCGGTATCTGTCTCGCTTTCCGTCTTAATTCATCTGCCCGAACCCGAGGGATGTTCTAAGCTATTTCCTCGATTCGGGCAGTGATGTCCAAGTATAGATAACAACACTGAAGAAGGCTGAAGCGTACAAGGGCCGAAACGTCTTGTATATGGCGACAATGATGAGGACAACAGTCCGAACAATGTAAATGGTGCAAATAACTACAATACATCATCTCAGAAATGTAGACAGATATATCACTATATTCCTTTCTTATGTGCCATTCTTACTACATCCACCATAAGACCTACCAAGTTTACATATGTACAATTTTTGTCTGGCGGAAGAATAAAAACTACAAAGAGGAAAGTTCATTAGAAAAAAATAACCATGAAAATATTTGTAGAAAAGACAGAGGGAAGCCACGTCACGTCTGCGAGAAAGTGGCTGAAAAGATGCCAGGTCAGGATTGATTATATCACAGACTCTTCTTTGTAATTTGTCAAGAATCTCGAGATATATAATAAGAGCATCAGACATACACTGAAATAAAAGACAACCAACATTTTTAAACATATTAAAGTGTATTAATTACAAGTCAATACCATTTTACCCACCAAACGCATATATCTGAAACAAAGAAACGATTTTGTAGCGTAGGAGTAGGCTTGCATTTGCAGGTGAGGTGAGCGAAACTTCAGCTAAGGTCGGCCATTACAATCGAATCGCTTCTAGAAAATGGCTTCGAGTAACGGCGTAATTGTTGGTTCAAGTTTGTTCATTTTAATTACATCTTGCTTTCATCTCAGCGTGTTGCTCGAGTGGGGACGTGTTGTGTCAAGCGTCAGTTCGTCTCAGACAAATGATTCTAGAATTATTGCTTATTCTCGTAGATTCATTGTGAGACTTACCAGGGCCGTGACCGCTCGAAGTGAAGCTGTCGCGGTTTTAGTAGCAAGATAATTTTTCCAGAGCCGAGTTTTTAGTCCGACGCCCAAAGTGGATTGATGTTATAAAAAGCTCCAGCTGTCCTATCTATCTATCTATCTATCTATCTATCTATCTATCTATCTATCTATCTATAATTGAAATGGAGGGAAAAATTGGAAGTTGAATTCTGTTCGTTGACACGATTCTAAAAATTATTATTGACTAGTGAGAATTTGCAGTAATTGTTTCACATTTATTTATTCTGCAAATCAGTCATTTAAAGCAGTAAACGAGTTCAAATGCAAACATTTTAAATTGACAATGTTTTCCATTTCATTGAAGCAGACGTTACATATATGAGACATTATCGCCTCCTCTTTCTTTCTTTCTTTCTTTCTTTCTTTCTCAGTAAAACCAGACAGCGCCTCTGATATATCTTTTTTTGCCTTGTCTATTTGCTTAGAGCTAGGAAGTTGTGGAGAGCCATGATCAACCTACCTAACGAGCTTGTGTAAATGGATGGCAAAACAGGGACTGAGTGGGATAGTAAGGGGACAAACATTGTTTAGTGCGACAAAGGATAGGAAGTTGTGGAGAGCCATGATCAACCTACTTAAAGAGCTTGCGTAAATGGATGACAGGACATGAACTGGGAAGGATAGTAAGGGGACCAACATTGTTTAGAACTACAAAGTATAGGAAGTTGTGGGGAGCCATGATCAACCTAGTTAACGTGCTTGCGTAAATGGATGGTTGAACATGGACTGGGGATAGTAAGGGAACAAACATTGTTTAGAGCTACAACTCATAGGAAGTTGTGGAAAGCCATGATCGTACATGGCTTGAAGGGGCACGGTATAAAGACGAAGAAGAAGAAAAAGTTATTTATTTTTTAATACAAAATAATTTGTCTTGATGTCAGCTTGACTGTTTCGTAAGATCAATTTAACGTCATCTCGTTGAAAGGGATCGCTTTAACACTCTCCCTCAATAAGTGTACGGCCTGATGTTCTAGTGATCCAATAATTCCAAATTAAGGAAAATCATGAAAAAAAAAACTGGTTAGCTTTATCAAAGTCTGTAGCTAATACAGACAAATTTATGTGCCCTTGTATCATTCTAAGGAATAACGCTTTTGAATTTATGGTTTAATATAGAACAAGTATTTAAAGAAATTATTTCAGATTTTGTATCAATAAAGCCGTGCACGTGAAGCGGATAGATTCTTTTTTTATTTCATTCTGTAAGCAGTGAAACTTTTAGATACGTTAGTATTGTTATAAAAATAATCGAAGGCATATTGCATTTTACTTTTTTTTTTTTCATTGGAAACAATGATTTATGACAAATCACTTTCTCGATTGAAATCTGCTCGTCTTTTTCAAGTTTTCTATATACAGAAAACTTTTGATAGATGCAAAGGTCAATCGCCTTCCTTTATCGACCGTCATTTTACAAGCGAAACAAACAGACTTTTGTTTCTCCACTTAGATAACACAGAGGTCGGCCATGTTTATTTGCGGCTCTAAGGACATTACCGACTTGGAAGTTCAGATTTGATACTGACACAAGAAAGACAAAATATAACAAAATGATGTGTTTCCGGATAAAGCAATTGTTGCCAATGAAACCCATCTTACAAATTGTTGAACGAAAAATACAGTCACTGGGGCATCGTCCAGTAATGTATATTTGATATTTGACTGAAAATAAAAAAATACGCTTAATAAATTGCTCTCTGTAAAACTGGTAAAATCTTATTTTACTCCTGTCGCAAATCTAAGCAGATTTAAACAAAAATTATAAAACTAGACAATATCATTACAAACACTTTAAGCATTAGGTTCATGGAATGTTGTTTTGGCAAATCCAAATTTGACAAATTCCTACTTTACTCTCTCTCACACACACACACACACACACACACACACACACACACACACACAATGAAAGAAGAAAAAAATCAACCCTGCTCCAATAAAAAGCGTATAAATTATTTTTTTTTAACCCAATATAAAAGTGACAAAAAACGATAAAATAAACAGTCAATTGCTGGTATCTCCTGATGAGTGGCCGTATCGATTTCTGGAGGTTCCGTCTATGAAACTCTTGAGTTGTATTGCTAAAAAATACATCAATCAGATAAGTGACAAATTTAATATTTGTACAATTCATATATATATATATATATATATATATATATATATATATATATATTTGTAATCTGTCACTCGCAACTAATACAAGTAATAACAGAAAGGCTTGAATGCAAAATAACAAAGTATTTAATTACCAAACACAATTAACATACATAACAACAAAGAAGTAAAAAGTCAAAGAAAAGATTATTGATTACTTATCGGTTAATACCCGAATACATGCGAATAACTCCTAAGAAAAGTACTAATTCGTCTTAGAACACGTGACACTCGACTTTAAAGTCCGGGTTAACACAATTGTCAACCATATAATTATAACCCCCCTCCCCCCAGTGAGTGGTATGATATCTCTATTTATAGTAAATGGAGGTCTATATTTTCATAGTCTAGAGATACAAGTTATAAACTCTGGTGTTAGCAGTGACACTTTTCATTTATATATATATATATATATATATATATATATATATATATATATATATATATACCATTTGTTTTGCATTCAACATCATCACTTGATAAGGCACCGGGAGTGTTGAAACAAAATGGCTATTTTGTAGTGATTTTATAACATGTTTATGCTATAAATTTTCTAAATAAATAATTATATATATATATACGTATATATAGGGTGATTGTAAAGTAACTCGTTATTTTATGTCTGAGTGTCCAGCCAGGAGTCCTAACTTAACACCCTCTGACTTTTTCCTTTGGGGTTGCTTAAAGTCTATTATACCAAGCTAAAACTTTGGAAGAACTTCCATACTACAACAGTTTCTGGTGAAATCAGTTGATGTGATTCCTGGGTGATTGTAAAGTAACTCGCTATTTTATGTCTGAGTCCTAACTTAACACCCTCTGACTTTTTTCCTTTGGGGTTGCTTAAAGTCTATTATACCAAGCTAAAACTTTGGAAGAACTTCCATACTACAACAGTTTCTGGTGATATCAGTTGATGTGATTCCTGGGTGATTGTAAAGTAACTCGCTATTTTATGTCTGAGTGTCCAGCCAGGAGTCCTAACTTAACACCCTCTGACTTTTTCCTTTGGGGGTTGCTTAAAGTCTATTATACCAAGCTAAAACTTTGGAAGAACTTCCATACTACAACAGTTTCTGGTGAAATTCTGGGTGATTGTAAAAGTAACTCGCTATTTTATGTCTGAGTGTCCAGCCAGGAGTCCTAACTTAACACCTCTGACTTTTTCCTTTTGGGGTTGCTTATGTTATACCAAGCTCTTTGGAAGAACTTCCATACTACAACAATTTCTGGTGAAATCAGTTGATGTGATTCCTGGGTGATTGTAAAGTAACTCGTTATTTTATGTCTGAGTGTCCAGCCAGGAGTCCTAAAGTAAAACTTTGCTATTTTTTCTGGTGTCTGAGTTTCCAGTCTGAGTGTCCAGCCAGGAGTCCTAACTTAACACCCTCTGACTTTTTCCTTTGGGGTTGCTAATTATACCAAGCCCTTTGGAAGAACTTCCATACTACAACAATTTCTGGTGAAATCAGTTGATGTGATTCCTGGGTGATTGTAAAGTAACTCGCTATTTTATGTCTGAGTGTCCAGCCAGGAGTCCTAAAACACCCTCTGACTTTTTCCTTTGGGGGAAAGTCTTTATACTACAAAAACTTTTTTATGTCTGAAGAACTTCCATACTTTGGGTTGCAACAAAACTTTGAAGAACATCCATCTGGTGAAATTAGCTGATGTGATTCCTGGGTGATTGTAAAGTAACTCGCTATTTTATGTCTGAGTGTCCAGCCAGGAGTCCTAACTTAACACCCTCTGACTTTTTCCTTTGGGGTTGCTTCTAAAAGTCTTTGAAGAACTTATACCAACAGCTAAAACTTTGTGATTCCGGGTGATTGTAGAACTCCTATTTTATGTCTGAGTGTCCAGAGTCCTAACTTTATACCATTATACTAAAACTTTGAACTTCCATACTAAGCCAAGTGTCCATCCAAAGTCTTTATACCAAGCTAAAACTTTGAAGAACATCCATACTACAACAGTTTCTGGTGAAATTAGTTGATTGATTGTAAAGTAACTCGCTCTGAGTGTCCAGCCAGGAGTCCTAACTTAACACCCTCTGACTTTTTCCTTTTGGGTGATTATCTATTATACCAAGCTAAAACTTGGAAGAACTTCCAAAGTGGAAATCAACTTCCTGGGATTGTAAAGTAACGCTATTTTATGTCTGAGTGTCCAGCCAGGAGTCCTAACTTAACACCCTCTGACTTTTTCCTTTGGGGTTGCTTAAAGTCTATTATACCAAGCTAAAACTTTGGAAGAACTTCCATACTACAACAATTTCTGGTGAAATCAGTTGATGTGATTCCTGGGTGATTGTTTTTATGTCTGAGTGTCCAGCCAGGAGTCCTAACTTAACACCCTCTGACTTTTTTCCTTTGATTCCCATACTACAACAATTTCTGGGTTGATGTGATTCCTGGGTGATTGTAAAGTAACTCGCTATTTTATGTCTGAGTGTCCAGCCAGGAGTCCTAACTCCCTAACTTAACACCCTCTGACTTTTTTTCCTTTTGGGGTTGCTTAAGTGTCCAGCCAGAGTCTAACTTAACAAAGTCTATTATACCAAGCTAAAACTTTGGAAGAACTTCCATACTACAACAGTTTCCATTCCTGGGTGATTGTAAAAAGTAACTCGCTATTTTATGTCTGAGTGTCCAGCCAGGAGTCTAACTTAACACCCTCTGACTTTTTTCCTTTGGGGTTGCTTTAAAGTCTATTATACCAAGCTGAAACTGTGATTCCATGGGTGAAATTTGAAATTCCTGGGTGATTGTAACTCGCTATTTTATGTCTGAGTGTCAGCCAGGAGTCCTAACTTAACACCCTCTGACTTTTTCCTTTGGGGTTGCTTAAAGTCTATTATACCAAGCTAAAACTTTGGAAGAACATACCAACAGTTTCTGGTGAAATCAGTTGATGTGATTCCTGGGTGATTGTAAAGTAACTCGCTATTTTATGTCTGAGTTTCCTGGGGTGAATTATAAAGCTAAAACTTTGGAAGAACTTCCATACTACAAAACAATTTCTGGTGAAATCAGTTGATGATTCCCAAGATTGTCTGTCTGAGTGTCCAGAGGAGTCCTAACTTAACACCCTCTTATACCAAGCTAAAACTTTGGAAGAACTTCCATACTACAAACTTATTTTATGTCTGAGTGTCCAGCCAGGAGTCCTAACTTAACACCCTCTGACTTTTTCCTTTGGGGTTGTTATTTGGAAGAACATCCATACTACAACAGTTTCCAATGCTAAAACTTTTTTATGGAAGAACTTCCATACTACAACAGTTTCTGGTGAAATCAGTTGATGTGATTCCTGGGTGATTGTAAAGTAACTCGCTATTTTATGTCTGAGTGTCCAGCCAGGAGTCCTAACTAAACACCCTCTGACTTTTTCCTTTGGGGTTGCTTAAAGTCTATTATACCAAAAACTTTGGAAGAACTAAAACTTTGGAAGATTGTAAAGTAACTCCTTCCATTTTATGTCTGAGTGTCCAGCCAGGAGTCCTAACAGTTTCTGGGGTGAAATTTCAGTTGATGTGATTCCTGGGGTTGATTGTAAAGTCCTAACTCCTCTGACTATTTTATACCAAGTAAAACTTTGGAAGAACTTCCATACTACAACAGTTTCTGGGGAAATCAGTTGATGTGATTCCTGGGTGATTGTAAAGTAACTCGCTATTTTATTCCTGGTGATTTAACTCATTATTTTATGTCTGAGGTCCAGCCAGGAGTCCTAACTTAACACCCTCTGGGGGTTGCTTAAAGTCTATTATACCAAGCTAAAACTTTGGAAAACTTTGGAAATCAGAATTCTTCCATACTTTTACAACAGTTTCTGGTGAAATCAGTTGATTGTGTGATTTTGTCTGGGTGATTGTAAAACTTTGTAACTCGCTATTTTCCTGGGTGATGTCTCGCTATTTTATGTCTGTCCAGCCAGGAGTCCTAACTTAACACCCTCTGACTTTTTCCTTTGGGGTTGCTTAAAGTCTATTATACCAAGCTAAAACTTTGGAAGAACTTCCATACTACAACAATGTTTCTGGTGAAATCTCGCTAGTCTGATGTCCAGATTCCTGGGGGTTGTTAAAGTCTATTAACTCGCTAAAACTTTTTCCATGTTTCTGGTGAAATCAGTTGATGTGATTCCTGGGTGATTGCCAGGAGTGAGTGTCCAGCCAGGAGTCCTAACTTAACACCCTCTGACTTTTTCCTTTGGGGTTGCTTAAAGTCTATTATACCAAGCTAAAACTTTGGAAGAACTTCCATACTACAACAGTTTCTGGTGAAATCAGTTGATGTGATTCCTGGGTGATTGTAAAGTAACTCGCTATTTTATGTCTGTGTGTCCAGCCAGGAGTCCTAACTTAACACCCTCTGACTTTTTTCTTTTGGGGTTGCTTAAAGTCTATTATACCAAGCTAAAACTTTGGAAGAACTTCCATACTACAACAGTTTCTGGTGAAATCAGTTGATGTGATTCCTTTTGGGTTGTCCAGCCAGGAGTCCTAACTTAACACCCTCTGACTTTTTCCTTTGGGGTTGCTTAAAGTCTATTATACCAAGCTAAAACTTTGGAAGAACTTCCATACTACAACAATTTCTGGTGAAATCAGTTGATGTGATTCCTGGGTGATTGTAAAGTAACTCGCTATTTTATGTCTGAGTGTCCAGCCAGGAGTCCTAACTTAACACCCTCTGACTTTTTCCTTTGGGGTTGCTTAAAGTCTATTATACCAAGCTAAAACTTTGGAAGAACTTCCATACTACAACAGTTTCTGGTGAAATTAGTTGATGTGATTCCTGGGTGATTGTAAAGTAACTCGCTATTTTTATGTCTGAGTGTCCAGCCAGGAGTCCTAACTTAACACCCTCTGACTTTTTTCCTTTGGGGTTGCTTAAAAGTCTATTATACCAAGCTAAAACTTTGGAAGAACATCCATACTACAACAGTTTCTGGTGAAATTAGTTGATGTGATTCCTGGGTGATTGTAAAGTAACTCGCTATTTTATGTCTGAGTGTCCAGCCAGGAGTCCTAAAACACCCTCTGACTTTTTCCTTTGGGGTTGCTTTAAAAGTCTATTATACCAAGCTAAAACTTTGGAAGAACTTCCATACACAACAGTTTCTGGTGAAATCAGTTGATGTGATTCCTGGGTGATTGTAAAGTAACTCGCTATTTTATGTCTGAGTGTCCAGCCAGGAGTCCTAACTTAACACCCTCTGACTTTTTCCTTTGGGGTTGCTTAAAGTCTATTATACCAAGCTAAAACTTTGGAAGAACTTCCATACTACAACAACAATTTCTGGTGAAATCAGTTGATGTGATTCCTGGGTGATTGTAAAGTAACTCGCTATTTTTATGTCTGAGTGTCCAGCCAGGAGTCCCAACTTAACACCCTCTGACTTTTTCCTTTGGGGTTGCTTAAAGTCTATTATACCAAGCTAAAACTTTGGAAGAACTTCCATACTACAACAGTTTCAAATTAGTTGATGTGATTCCTGGGTGATTGTAAAGTAACTCGCTTTTTATGTCTGAGTGTCCAGCCAGGAGTCCTAACTTTTTTCTGACTTTTTTCCTTTGGGGTTGCTTAAAGTCTATTATACCAAGCTAAAACTTTGGAAGAACATCCATACTACAACAGTTTCTGGTGAAATTAGTTGATGTGATTCCTGGGTGATTGTAAAGTAACTCGCTATTTTATGTCTGAGTGTCCAGCCAGGAGTCCTAACTTAACACCCTCTGACTTTTTCCTTTGGGGTTGCTTAAAGTCTATTATACCAAGCTAAAACTTTGGAAGAACTTCCATACTACAACAGTTTCTGGTGAAATCAGTTGATGTGATTCCTGGGTGATTGTAAAGTAACTCGCTATTTTATGTCTGAGTGTCCAGCCAGGAGTCCTAACTTAACACCCTCTGACTTTTTCCTTTGGGGTTGCTTAAAGTCTATTATACCAAGCTAAAACTTTGGAAGAACTTCCATACTACAACAATTTCTGGTGAAATCAGTTGATGTGATTCCTGGGTGATTGTAAAGTAACTCGCTATTTTATGTCTGAGTGTCCAGCCAGGAGTCCTAACAACTTTTTCCTTTGGGGTTGCTTAAAAGTCTATTATACCAAGCTAAAACTTTGGAAGAACTTCCATACTACAACAGTTTCTGGTGAAATCAGTTGATGTGATTCCTGGGTGATTGTAAAGTAACTCGCTATTTTATGTCTGAGTGTCCAGCCAGGAGTCCTAACTTAACACCCTCTGACTTTTTCCTTTGGGGTTGCTTAAAGTCTATTATACCAAGCTAAAACTTTGGAAGAACTTCCATACCCAGTTTCTGGTGAAATCAGTTGATGTGATTCCTTTTTCCTTTTTATGTCTGAGTGTCCAGCCAAACTTTGGAGTCCTAAAACACCCTCTGACTTTTTCCTTTGGGGTTGCTTAAAGTCTATTATACCAAGCTAAAACTTTGGAAGAACTTCCATACTACAACAGTTTCTGGTGAAATCAGTTGATGTGATTCCTGGGTGATTGTAAAGTAACTCGCTATTTTATGTCTGAGTGTCCAGCCAGGAGTCCTAACTTAACACCCTCTGACTTTTGATTCTTTGGGGTTGCTTAAAGTCTATTATACCAAGGAAGAAAACTTCCATAAAACAGTTTCTGGAAATCAGAATTCCTGGGTCTCATTTTTATGTCTGAGTGTCAACAAACACCCTTTTTTTCCTTTGGGGTTGAAATCTATTATACCAAGCTAAAACTTTGTTGGTGAAATCAGTTGATGTGATTCCCTGGGTGATTTGAGAAGCTGGTAGCAAAATCTGATGCCCATATAGAGTTTTAAATAAAACCTCATGTTAAACTATTTCCTCTTGTATCCATTTCTTTTAAAAAAATATAGTTAATAAATAAATTATAAATATTTTAAAATGGCGAATTACTTTTCAATCACCCTATATATATTATTTACATTATTTGGACTATTGTTCTCATCTTTGTCGCCATATTTATTACAACCTTTCGGCCGTTGTACGCTTCGGCCTTCCTCAGGTGGTTGAAATGTCGAACTGAATCCTTTATTTCGCTCACTGGGGTAGACTAGTTCCACGTGGCATGTTTAATGGATGTCATTTATCAGTTATCTCCTGTTAATTTCCCTTTGAAAGTACTCCACTACCTTAACCGGGTATTGAACTCTCACTCTTTGGGTCCTGTCACTGGATCTAACTAACGCCTTTATCCACTGTGCCATGAGGACGGTAGTCCGAATAATGTAAATAATGTACATAATACTTCATCTCAGAAATATAGACAGACACCCTATATATGATTGCATATTTGGGAAGCAATCGTTCTTTTATACAAGTTTCATTAAAGACGAGTGGCAAGGACTGCGATTAAGCTTTTTATTTAATTTTTCTTGTCTTCGTAGAATTGTTTTCTTTTCGGGATATAAAGGATATACAAACTTTTCGAATACTTTATATATCCGACCGCATTAGGATATTCTGTTAGACATTATCAAGAATGTTTTTGTTTTTATTTTTAATTGAATGTGGAGAGTTTTATATATGTTTCTAGAGTGATCGGAATGTTTTTTATTTTTCAAACACGGTCAACACATTGTGGCCGTGTTCATAGTAGATGTTGTTTAGTGTTGGATTTTTCTTTTTGATTATTAGAGCTTCCATTATATTTAGTCTTTTCACATGTGAATGAGGCTATTGTACTTGTATTCTATCTTTCTCTCGCTCTCCTCTCTCTATAGATGTAATATATATATTTTGAACTCACTTGTATGCCTTCAACTACAGATAAAATATATGGCGGTTCATTTTACTATAAGTCGTGGATAGGACAATAAACTACAAGAGATTGGTTTTCACGAGCGTGGAATCACTTCTTTAAATCCAACCTGACCCGGGGTGGTAACGTCTGTTAGGGTCCCAACTATGGATAAATAGTGAGCCCCCAGACAAATCATTATGAAAGTATCAAAATACATTTTTATAGTAAGAATGCCAGCAATACATTTTTATATGAAAAAATGACCAAAAATACATTTTTAAAGCAAATACATTTTATCTGTAGTTGAAGGCATACAATTGCATTCAAAATCTATTTAGTTGAAGTCATATAATTGTGTTCAAATTATTTAGATTTCGGCATTAAATAACCCATAGAGGTGTTGATATGCCGCTAAACAAAATCGAACAACCAACCAAAATGAAAGAGGTCTTTCATGACATTAATCCATGTAATATTCTACAATTTCTTAAATCAAACGTTATTCCAAAATCTAACTTCAACAGAGCTATAACATAAAATACGCATATCAGCATCGTGTTTCGTAATTATATTCACCCATACATGTATATGGACAAAAGCTGAGTATCATCTATCATGTATTCAATTGTAAAAGCAAAATAACATTTTTAACACTTCAAATCACCTAAGAAAATTAAATTTCGACATTAAATGACCCAGAAGGAGATGATATACCGTTCAAAAAATCAATCAATCAATTATTTTACTATAAATATGTTTGGTTTCTTTGAGTTTGTTTTATGGCATATCAACCATCAATGGGTTATTTAATGTCAACAAGATTTTTATTGCGGGTAATATTTTTTTTATTTTCAAAAATGTATTGCTACTAATTGTTTTTTCTTCAAAAATGTATTGCTGGTAAAATTTTTTTCAAAAATCTATTGCTGGTAATAATGTTTTTCTTCAAAAAATTATTGCTGGTAATAATCTTTTACAAAAAGTATTGCTGGTATTAAAGCCTATTTTTACAATTTCATAGTATTTTGCCCTCAGTTTGGGTATTAATTATTTGCTCATAGCTGATCCTACCACTCCAGCTCAGGGTGGAACTGGGAAAACCAGCAATTAAAAGGTGGTTCCACACTCCTCAAAACTTCCTGATCAGAGGTTTTGCTTTCAGAATTTCTTGTGTTCGTAGAATTGTTTTCTTTTCGGGATATAAATGATATACAAACTTTTCGAATGCTTTATATATCCGACCGCATTAGGCTATTCTGTTAGACATTATCAAGAATGTTTTTGTTTTTGTTTTTATTTTTAATTGAATGTGGAGAGTTTTATATATGTTTCTAAAGTGATCGGAATGTTCTTTATTTTTCAAACACGGTCAGCACATTGTGGCCGTGTTCATAGCAGATGTTGTTTAATGTCGGATTTTTCGTCATAGTTTTTAGTGTCGTAGTTTATCGTCTTATCCAGGACGATATGAATATTTATTGTTGGTTATTTTATTATAAATATGTATTGTTGGTTGTTTTGTATATAAAACCAAAATAAGCATAAAAAATTCTTTTTGGTTTTTTTCTTTTTACTCTTTTGGCCAGCACGTTCCTGAAACATTTTCCTATCATTTAAGAAATAAAAAGCCTTCGAGTTGTTTGTCTAAAGCAGCGTTTCCCAACCTTTTCTCAACCAGAGCCCACTTTGGGTACAAACTTTTTCTCCAAGAAAACCCGTCAAATTAAATTTCGAATATTAAATTTCATAGCAAGATAACACTTAGGTATTAGTGCAAAAATAATGTTAATAATATTTTATTTCTATTAGAAATGCCAATGATTAAAATCCTAAAAAACTTTTATTTGATAGCTTATTTCAATATTTTCAATGCGATGTTTGACTTTGGTGATTACTGGCTAAGGCTCTTACTCAAGATTCCATGCTTCTTGGAAGTAATCGTAAATTACCTTCTTTTGTAATCTGCTGGCTGTTTCTTTGTTTTGTGAGAAGCTCTGTAACTGCGTTGAAATTACATTCAGTCATATAGGAAGTTGAAAAATCAATGAAGAAAAGTTTGATAGCTTTCCACAGCAATTTCAGAAATTTCCTTTTGTAGCCAATATTGAATGAGTTTTGAAAATCTAAAAAAAAAAATGGATACATATCCACCGCCACCTGAGTATGTTCACCGCCCCCCAAATGAAATAAAAAAAAACTTTCAGTGCTCCTTTTCAACATAAAAGAGCCCACAAGGGGGCGCTATCGCTCACTTTGGGAAACACTGGTCTAAAGTAATCATCTATTATAGCTTTTCTTATTGTAGTCTAATGACAAGTTACAGTCAAAGAGAAACACGAAAACATGTTGAAAACGTTTGATTCATTCTTCTTAGTTTATTGTTTACACGTTTTCTTCAACTCCCATCAATAGAGTCAAAAGAGAAATCCCTGTGTTTATAAACATTTTGTAGTTGTTTTCTTAAGGTGTCTGCCATCTTGAAGCTTTCCATATTCATACTGGTGCGAAATGAAATGAGACTGTTAAAGGAGAGGCCACAAGCATTTGTTGAAAGAGTTTGAAACTTTTGCCCCAGAGCATTGACTCTAATTGCCTCTAACCTTTCTACTTGCAGCCAAATGATGAGATACACTCAAACACAGAGTTTAATATCTATTGAACTGTTTTGATTTGTCGTTCAAAGGTCATCGTCTACAGATTTTAACCTCTCCTTTGCAGTCAAATGATTAGAAAACATCTAAGAGGCGTATCAAGATTTGTACATGTTTGATTAAAATAAGAACAAGACAGATATCCCTAGACATGGGCAATGGAACGAGAATAGTCTACCCCCGTAAATTAAATAAAGGGTTCAGTTCAGAATTCATTATAGTTTGCCAGCATCGACACATACCTGATGAAGGCGGGATGACACAACGACCGAAACGTTGTAATAACAACAACAAAGATGAGGAAAATAGCGCCTAAAACAATATTTGTTCAACGTGTTTGTTCAAAGGCTGTCATCTATTGAATTGAAACTTTCATCTTGCAGCGAAATGACAGGAGACTATTAAACAAGAAACGTTTCTTCAAAGCATTTTATTTGTTGTCCTAACATCATCACCTATTGTTTTTCACTTTCCTTCTTGTAATCAAAAGATGAGAAAGAGCCGAAGACAAGCACCATTTTTTGATTTGTTCTAAGATTACGTTTTCGCGTTTCCGTTTGCTGTCAAAAGATGAGAGATTGTCAAAGTTGAAACTACGAAGCTTTTTTTTTTTTTTTAAAGAGTTTCGTTTTCTATTTGTTGTCTTTCGAAGGATTCCTTTTCCAAAATGATGAGGAACGGTCAGAAAAGGAACCGAAGATTTTTTTTTGAAAGCGATTTGTTCTTATAAGCTCTTCTGCAATTTTCTCTCAGTTGGTTGCCGTTGTTGATCTTTATCTGTCGCTCCCTTGATTTGAAGACAAAGTTTTTTTTTTGGGGGGGGGAACTACAGTCGTATTTGAATCTTTAAAAATTAGTCCATATTATTTTGAATACAAAAGAGCTGGAAACATCAATAGCAGAAATAAAATGGCAGGTTTACTATTGTTTAGTTTGGTTGAAAATCTACAAAACCCTGTAAAAGTTCTATTTTCACACTAATTTCCGTAATTAATTACACTTAATTTGAATTTAGCTGGCTATGACAGCCTCTCTCTCATTTTTTTAGACGGTCGTTAAGAAGGAAAAATAGGAGGGAAAAAAATGAAGAAGCAAACTCTTATACTTCGTAGTTCTAAGGTAAAGTAAATCAGCTTTTGTTGGGAGTCTCCTCGTGTGTGTGTGTGAGTGCTTGCGTGCGTCCTGTGTGCGCATATGTGTGTGTGTGCTTGTGTGTCTGTGTGTGTGTGTGTTGTATATGTGTCAGAGAGGGAGAGAGAAGGGTGAAAAAAGAGAGAGATAGGGTGAGAAAGAGAGACAGAGAGAAGGGAAAGAAAGAGAGAGAGACAAAGAGAGAAAATTGGGAAGAAAAAGAGAGATAGGGGAGAAAGGCAGAAAGAGAGAGAGAGAGAGAGAGAGAGAGAGAGAGTGTGTGTGTGTGTGTGTGTGTGTATGTGTGTGAGAGAATAATTATTTCACAAATATTATTTTATAGATAAATTTATTAATATTGTCGTTTTTTTTGTTTTTTTCCGCTTCCATAAAAATATTTCCACAAAATTGTAAATTGTAAGCTTGTACGTTTAATAATCATTTATCTTCGACTTCTGATGATTAAAGAGAAGGGGGGAGAAAGAGTATATGTGCTTGTGTGTTTGTGTCTGAGAGATTGAGAGAGAAGTAAAGAGAGAAAGAGATGGAGAGAGAGAGAGGGGGGAGAGAGAGGGAGAGAGAAGTAAAGAGAGAGAGAGAAAGGGAGAGAGAGAGAGAGAGAGAGAGAGAGAGAGAGGGGGTAGAGAGAAGTAAAGAGAGAGGGGGGTAGAATCGACAAGCAAACGATGTGGGTGATCTTTTCACAACAGCGCAGGATTGATCAGTGAGAGAAAAGCACCCACCAAACTATAACCATTATTAATCAGAATTCATATTTTAGACTCTCTCTACCCATACTGTCAGCATTTCAACAAATTGACTTCACGACCGGCGTATATAGCATATATGCGACGACCAGCC
Source organism: Acanthosepion pharaonis (assembly GCA_903632075.3). Taxonomy (NCBI): domain Eukaryota; kingdom Metazoa; phylum Mollusca; class Cephalopoda; order Sepiida; family Sepiidae; genus Acanthosepion; species Acanthosepion pharaonis. The sequence goes on along the minus strand of CAHIKZ030005024.1, from coordinate 2,323,188 downwards.
AGACCCATGACAAAAACTAACCCTCATCCCTCCAATTTGGAGTCGAATTTGTAATTCAATAGAAGCTTCTTTGAAGTTGGTTGATTCAATCCCTACGCTTCTGCTGATCGATCTTCTTTTTGCGTCGAGTGGCTCCTCCTATCAGTATTTCTCAGAAACAAATTGATCGACCCTGGGAAATGTCTGTCTATATTCACGCCCATTTCTGAGAAGCGACTGGCTGTCAGTTTGTGGGGGTGGGGGCCTGGAGCGTCGACTAGGGTGGAGGCTGAAATAAATTCAAAAGTTGTATAAATTACGATAGTTTACGAGCCTCGTTTTCAGACTCCTGTCATGTCTGCTACGCGCATACACAAAGAAACATCTCCGTTCAGAAGATACGGCTAAAAACGCATAGTTTTCACCGCCGTACACAAATATACGAAATTCATATGCATGCTTCCTTAAAATAGATATGCAGATATGATTTCAACATATTTACAATACTTCGCGTGATTTACGGCGTTAAAGATGATATCTTTTCTTTGCTTAAGACAAATTTTGAAAATGAATCATATTTTTGTTGCAGGTCAGATCTAGTCAACTATTTATTTAAATATAAATATTTTCCTGTGTTTACCCAATCAAAACCGAGCACATCTTGCTATACTGGAACTGCTTCAGTACCTGTTGTCTGGAACCACTAATTGCTGAGTGATGGTTTGTCTTAAACGCTATTGTCCATGAGTTCTCTAGGAACATTATTATTATTATTATTATTATTATTATTATTATTATTATTATTATTATTAAAATGAAAATAAAATTATATAATAATAATAATAATAATAATGAATATCATAAATAAAATAAAATAAAGCAAATAACATTAAAACTTTGTTTAAAGTAATTTAAATAAAACCAAAAATAAAAGTTCTCCCAGAATGCAACAGAGACATTTCCTGCCAAAAAAACGGAATTCGCGCCAATGTGATCGGTCTTGACTTAGAGTATCGACTCCAGTCACTTTCTCACCGACTAACTGTGGCTTCCCTTTGGCTTTTCTATAAATATTTTCATGGCATCTGCTCTGACGAGATATTTTCACTGGTGCCCCGACTGCTAGGTTGCCATTTCGGTCCCATCCTTTTACTGTCGAAACAATTATATTTAACAGTTTCTTCTCTCGCTCTTCCCAACAGTGGAACTCCATTCCTCTTACTTGCTTCCTTGATAACTATAATCTTTAAAAATTTAAATGTAATGTCAATCGATATCTTCTGTTGCATTGATCCCCGTTCATTTTTTTTTTTACCTTTCTCTGTTCTTCTTTTTCCTCACCCCACCTATACCCAGCCTTTTCTCTTACTTACACTCTCTGTAGAACCACCACCCCTGTACTAGTGGCACACCCACCTTGTTTGGGGTGAATTGCTTAAAATAAAAAGATTCTTTGCTGACGACCATTGGAAAGTCAAGATGTTCATCTCCTCTCTTCATGACATTGCTTGTCATAATACAAAGTGACTTTCTTCTTTTTATCAAACACAACCTTAAAACACTTGTAACCAAAAATACTCATGCACCAACACACAAAAAAATAAATCAGTTGTATGATTTTAATTTACAATTTAAAATGCTTTTAGTGTTATTTCTGTGTATATTTGTTATTCCTGTGAACACAAGGCTATTTCTGCTGGTATGATGTGAGTGACACCACAGATTGTTTACACTGGTTCTTTTATGGATGAAGCTATGAGTCTAAACTAACGACTTTCAATATATATCAAATGTAGAGAAATAGACATTAACTTATGCACATGAATCCAGAAGTATGGACAAATGTTCTCGGATGGTAGAAATATTTACTTTCTTCTTGTAGCCAAAAAACGAGAAACAGATGAAAACATGGATGATATTTTGATTGGGTCTAAGGGTTAGGTTTTCATTTTTCTGTTTGCTGTCTGACGATGAGAAACTGTCATGGTTGAAACTACTAGAACAATCTACCCCAGTGGATAAAATAAAGGGTTCAGTTCAAAATTCCAATCATTTGAAGAAGGCCAGGGCGTACAACAGCCGAAACATTGTGAATATAGCAATGAAGATGAGGGTAACAGTCTTAATAATGTAAATAATGCAAATAATTATAAGTACTATTGTCTTAATAAAAAATGCTTTTGGTGAATAATGAATTTTTACAAGAATTGCTTGCATTTTTTTAAATTTTTAATTACAATAATTTATAGTTTTAAATCTTTTAAAATTTTGTATTAATTTGTAGTGGCCAAGTGATATAATTAGATTAAAACTGTATTTACTAATCATAAGGGAAATAGCTCACTACAATTCAATGACCCCTGTATTTTAAAAATATAATTTTTTATGTGGGTATGAACAGGTTGATTTTTGTAAATATTAACCTTCACACATGACATTGTCAGAAAAAAGATGTACCTATAGTAAATTTAAAATTCATTGGTAATTCTTTAACATTTTTCCTGAAATTTTCATTGTAAATAAAACTGTAAAGTCAAAGTACCTAAAATTCAATAAAATATTAAAATGCTTATAATATTTTACATTTTTAAGATTAGTTAAAAATATATACAAAAATGTCACCTTGAATTTGTCAAGTAATTTTTACAGATATGTTTCTTGAAGTTAAATTTCCTAAATATCAAGCTGTAAATATATCACTCAATACATCAAAAACCACTGATACTGTCTTAAAAATATGCTTTTCTGTGATAATTTAAACTAAAAGTAAGTAATATTTGTTTCTATTGAGATTAATTAAAGTTTCAGAAAATATATTTTATTTTTGAAAGAATTTTAATAAAGAAAATTATGTTGTGGTGGCAGATCTGTCAATATGGACAAATTTCATTGATTTTGCAGATAAGTAGAAAAAAAGGAAAAAGATTGGAATCAGTTTAAATTCATTTTGAAATACCAGAAAGTATTTTGTTTGTTGGGAATATTAAATTTAATCTATTAACTTGGAATTAAAACTAAAATTAATGCTTCAAGAAAGCATTAATTTCATTTTATTAAATGCATTTTAAAATTTAGGTATCACATTTTTTTTAGAGGTACCAATATACATATATGTATATCTTAATTAGTGGTCTGGCACTGTAACACAAGTATGAGAAATCGATTATAGGTATTATAATTGCTGTTCCACTGTTGATAATGCTCGTATTCCCAGAAGAGTCACTTAACATTTCTTTAGGAGCAATGTATGGTTTGGTTAGCCAATAACTTGAACTTCAATCTTAACTAAAACATATGAGCCTGATTAGCAAGGAAGGTTTTTGAAGGTTGGAGCCAATATGGTGCAGAAACTGAAAACTGTTACCTGATTGGAAGGAAGGGTCTGATTTATTATTTCATTGTTTGGTTCAAAATATGACAAATCATATATTTTACAAGTAATTTACAATAATGATGTGTGCAATATTTATTAGCAATAATATTTTCACTGAAAACATCCAATTAAATATCTAGTAATTCAATTTATCATTTTAAAATTTCACACAAGTTTTTATTAATTAACCAATTGATATTTCTGATGTAGATATGCATTTTTTTAGATCAGTTTTGTTGCATATGTGGATATGCGATGATATTTATGTATTATTTTAAGAATTACTTAGACGGACATATTTGTATTTGAATTATAAATCTCTTCCGGGAATACGATTTGTGTTCTTGTACATTTTTTATAAGCGTATATATTTTTTTTCCCATATTTTTGTATTTGTTTTTAATTTAAATTTTTTACAATTATTTTATTCTATTTTTTTTATTTAAAAATTTTTTTAAGCCAAAACTGCTGTAGTATTACTATATTTTGGTATATATATCAAAATTTAAATTATGTAACAATGAGCACCTGAAGATTGTGTTGAGCATGAAATTCAGAGTTGTGCTACCAGTAATGTGAAAAATGTATATTATTATTATTGATATATATATATATATATATATATATATATATATATATATATATATATATATATATGAAGAAATATAGTTTTAAGGTGTGCTATATTTATGGGATAAAGTGCTCAATATCAGAGACAGAGCATGTGTAAATATAAATATAAAAATATAAAATTTGTTTCCTGACAATTGTGTCTAGCATGAAACAGCCTTTCAGCTCTGAGTGTTGATTGCAATGTTCACTTATATATATATATATATATATATATAGTAAAGGTAATAAATTTATTGGCATATAATTCAAGTGGATCCTAGTAATATAAAATATTATAACTGATCCACAATGTATTATAACACAGCCAATAAATAGTATTACATCCATAACAAAATCCAAAATTACCACAAGACTACCTAACACCCATAAGAGGTAATTTTGGATTTTGCTGTGGAATACTACATATATATATATATATATATATATATATATATTAAGACATTTTTATGTTTATACATTCTTTTTATAGATATAAATATTTAAGTAACTGTTCTGTTTTTATAATAAACAGTATTTATAACATTTACTGGCCTGAATGTCTGAGAAATTTTCATCTATGAAAAAACAGAGCATTTACTTAAATATTTGTATCTATAAAAAGAATATATTAACATAAAAATGTCTTAAAATAATTGCTGAACTTTGTCCATTTCATAATATATATATATATATATATATATATATATATATCCAAGTATATAATTGGTATATACGGAATGAATTCCAATAACCAAGAATTACTATTCTTAAAAGAGTGCTCAATACAAAGTAGAGCTGATATAATTATTTTTTATAAAAAAAAATTATAACATAAGTATGTTATAAAATCACTACAAAAATAGCCTTGATAAGACACAGAGTGTGTTGAAACAAAATGGCTATTTTTGTAGTGATTTTATAACATACTTATGTTATAATTTTTTTTTTTAAAAAATAATTAATATATATATATATATATATATATATATATATATATATATGAGAAAAGAGAGACAATAAGCAGAAAGAGGCAGCAAGAGATAGACATTTTTTTAATCATTTCATCAGAAGCAAGCCAATAAAGACACTAAGCTGCAAAGGGTTTATTGAGTGTGAGAGGCTATGAGCAAAAAAGATCATTATTAGAGAGAAAATAATAAAAGAAGAGGAATTAAGAAGACAGAAGATAATGATTGACATTGCATTTAAATTTTTGAAGATCAAACTTAAATGGTAAGTAAGAAACTGGAAGACAGTTTAACAAACAAGAAATGAGAGAGAAGAAAATGTTAACATAGAAATTACATTTAGCCATTTTGACTGTAAAATGATGAGACCTAGCTGCCAATCTAGTACTGCACTTAAATTCATAATCTAGGTACCATAGAAGAAAATTCATCAGAACAATTACCATGAAAGTATTAATAGAAAAGGTACAGGGAAGCTGGATTATGGTGGTGGGAAAGTGACTGAATCCAAGATGCCAGGTGAGAACCAATAACATTGCAGATTTTTCTTTGTACTTAGCAAGAATCTCTAAATACATAGTAAAAGCACCAGACGAGATGTTGCAGCAATATTCAATGCATAGTAGACTTATAAATATGTTATATATAAAGCGTTTGTGACACATATTAATCAATTAAGATGACATGAATAGATGGAGTTAATTTTACTTGTTTTAGAAAGTAAAAGACAAGAGGAAAATCTTTGAAAGATCTAAGGTTTCTTGACTGAAAAACTAAACGTATATGGTGCCATAAATACATAGAAAAAACTAGAAAATTAAAAATAAAATGGAAGGACAAATCAACTCGCAACAGAAAAATCGAATGTATTTAATTATTGTACAAAATAAATACGTGAGAGAAAACGTATTTATAGGAAACAAAAGTCTTAAAAATAAGCTTCTCATAAAACCTTGATGCATCAAAACAAGACCAACACCAAAACATTATGTTTGCCGAATTCATGATTCCAATGAATTTTGAGCTAATTCAAAAAAAAAACCTTATTGTTTCTTGTTTGCAACATAAAGTGAATAAAATAAAATAAAGAAATGAATTCTGCATTTTTGTTAGTGAAATAATTCAGATAATTGAGAAAATTTTTCATGAATGAAATAAAAGATGATTCTTAAATGTGGGTGATCAAGGAAAAGGTCTCTACACAGAGGAGAAATGTAAATGGATAATAGCAAATATAGCTAGTCAAGATTTACTTCCCTTTACTACTACTACTACTACTAATAATAATGAATAATGATAAAATTAAAAGCAAAAGCAACAGCAATAACAATAAAATGCACTTTCAAAAGATGGAAAAATAGTTGAAAATAAGGTGATTCTATCCTTGGCACTAAAGAAATTGTTGAGAATACTAGGGAGAATTTTGAAAAGAGTTGTTGCCACTTTCTTCCTACAAATGACCACTAGGTGTCACTGATGTAAAAAATATAAATAATGACTTTGGTATAAAGGTCTCCTTCATGTTATACCTTCACTTACAAAAATGAGTTTATCAAATGTGACTTACAATGAATAATAAAAGATAATATAACACACACCGCACATGCATGTATGTATATGTGTGTGACACGATTTGTTAAAAATGAATGTGTTTGTACAAATAACAAAGTTTGTTGTATTTCTTATATATATATATATATATATATATATATATATATATATATATATATATATATATATATGTATAGATAGGTGGACATTGAGTTCAACATCCAGAGGTGACAGTTTGTTTCATGCATAAATGCAATCTTCAGGCCTAAAGATTGTATTTATCATGAAATAGTCTGTTGCTGCTGGGTGTTGACTTCAATGTCCACATATATATATATATATATATATATATATATGTGTGTGTGTGTGAGTGAGAGAGAGATTTTATTGCTTCAATCAACAAAACTGGTATTTATCGGTATTTAAATTCTGAATGGATTTCTAATTTCCATCTTGTCATTTATTTACATATACATACATACATACATACATCCATACATACATACATACATACATACATATGTATGTATAAAGTAACTATATCAATATATATATGATTAGGGATGAAAAAGAAAACTCATTAATTTTACAAAATAATCTCCTTCCTTGACAATGCATTTAATTCAGTGGTGTATATTAATCAAATGCATTGAATATTATATGGTGAAAATTTCAGATCAAAATTGAACTAATAACTACATACCAGAAGATGAAAAATTGATCCATCCCCATGTGTCCATATGTTTGCACAACAAACTCCATTTTGCTGGAACAGAATGGGAACAATTGAGCTTGTGCCAGTTTGTCAAAAACCCCATTAAATGAAGCTACATTGAAACACATATTTTATTTTTAAAATATAACTTTAGAAGAATAATCATTATTAAAGTTTTTTTTTCCATTTAACTAAAGGAAAATCCAGATGACAAAAAAGGAAAAATGACTAAAAGCAATTAAGTAAAAATTTACACCAAAACCAAAAATTTTGAAATCCTTTAAATGCAAAATTTGAAATACTTTGAATCTAAAATCTTGAAACTCTTTAAACCAAAAATTTTGAAACCCTTTAGAATTAAAATTTTAAATTCCTTTAAAGCCAAAATATTGAAATAAATTAAACCTGAAATATTAATTTACCTTAAGTTAAAAATCTTGAATTTCTTTTTAACCATAAATATTGAATTCCTTTAAACATATAATCTTGAAATACTTCAGACCAAAAATCTTGAAAAATATTAAACTCAAAATTTTTAAATCCTTTTCACCCAAAATATAGAAATGCATTAAACCGGAAATATTGAATTCCTTTGAACCTAAAATCTTGAAAACATTTATACCTAAAATCTTGAAATGCATTCAACACAAAATTTTGTATTCCTTTAAATCAAAAATTTTGATATACTTTAAACCTAAACTCTTGAAATCATTTAAACCTAAAATCTTCAAATGTTTTAAACCAAATATCTTGAAATCCATTGAACCTAAAATCTTAATTCCTTTAAAACTAAAATCATGAAATCCTTTTAAGCCAAAATATAAAAATACATTAAATCTAAAATATTGAATTCCTTTAAACCAAAAATATTGAATTCCTTTAAACCAAAAATCTTGAAAACATTTAAACCTAAAATCTTGAAATCCATTCAACACAAAATTGTGTATTCTGTTAAGACAAAATTCTTGAATACCTTTGAAACAAAAATCTTGAAATACTTTAAACTCAAAAGCTTGAAATGCTTTAAACTCACAAACTTGAAATATCTTAATCCAATAATTTTGATATACCTTAAACCTAAAATCTTGAAGTACTTTAAACCAAAAATCTTCAAATCCTTTAAACCAAAAATCATGAAATCCTTTAAACCTAAAATCTTGAAATAATTTGAAGCAAAAATCATGAACTATATCATGAAATTCTTTTAATCACAAAATCTTGAAACCTTTTAAATCCAACATATTGATATCCTTTAAATCTGTAACATGAATTCTTTTAAACTAAAAATGTTGAAATACTTTAAACCTAAAACTTTTGAAATTCTTTAAGCCAAAAATCTTGATTTCCTTTAAAGTAAAGATCTTGAAATCCTTTAAACCTAAAATCATGAATTCCTTTCAACTAAAAATCTATAAACTCTTTAAAGCAAAATCTTGAAATCTTTAAACCAAAATCTTAAAATTCTTTCATCTTAAGATCCTGAAATATTTTAAACCTAAGATCTTTAAATGCTTTAAAGTGAAAATATTGAAACAATTTAAAACTGAAATATTGAATTACTTTCAACATAAAATCTTAAAATTCTTTAAACCCCAAATCTTGAAATGCTTTAAACCAAAAATCTTGAATTCCTTTACACACAAATCTCAAAATCCTTTAAAACTAAAATTTTGAAATCTCTGAAACCTATCTTGATATACTTTAAAACTAAAATCTTGAATTCCTTTAAATCTAAAATCTTGAATTCCTTTCAATCAAAAATCTTGGAATCCTTTGAAACTAAATTTTTGAAGTCCTGTAAACCAAAAATCTTGACTTTATTTGAACCAAAATTCTTGAAATGTTTTAAACCTAAAATCTTGAATTCTTTTATACCAAAAATCTTAAATTCTTTTTCACCTAAAATCTAAAAATCCTCTTTAACTCCAAATCTTGAATTTCTTAAAACCAAAAATGTTGGAATCCTTTAAACCTAAAATCTTGAAATGCTTTAAACCAAAAATTATGAAATCCTTTACACACCAGATCTTGAAATAAAATGCTGAAATCACTTAAAAAAATGTTGAAATCCTTTAACCTCAAAATCTTTAAATCCTTTAAACTAAAAATCTTGAAAGCCTTTAAAGCCAAAATATTGAAATAATTTAAATCTGAAATATTGAATTTCTTTCAACATAAACTCTTGTATTCCTTTGAACCAAAATCTTGTATTCCTTTGAACCAAAAAACTTTAAACCTGAAATTTTGAAATCTCTTTAACCTAAAATATTGAAATCCTTCAAACCTAAAATCTTGAATAATTTTGAATTCTTTTGAAGTAAAAACATGCAATCTTCTATACCTAAAATCTTGAATTTCTTTAAACCAGAAATGTTAAATTACTTTAAACATAAAATCTTGAAGTCCTTTAAACCAAAATCTAGAATTTATTTTTAACAATAAATATTGAAATCTTTACAACCCTTAAATCTTGAAATTTTTCAATAATAATGAAATCCTTTAAACTGAAAATCTTGAAAATCTTTAAAAGCCAAAATATTGAAATACATTAAACCTGAAATATTGAATTTCATGAAATCAAAAATCTTGAAAACATTCAAACCTAAAAACTTGAAATCCTTTAAACCCAAATCTTGAAATCCTTTAAACCTAAAATTTTGCAATCTCCAAAAACTAAAACCTTGAATTGCTTCAAACCAAAAAGCTTGATATAGAGAAAACCTAAAATCATGAAATCCTTTAAACCCCAAATCTTGAAATTCTTAAACCCAACAATCTTGATATGCCTTAAACCTAAAATCTTGAAATCCTGTAAAGCAAAAATATTGAATTCCTTTAAAGCAAAAATATTGAATTACTTTAAACCTAAAATCTTGAAATCTTTAAAAATATTGATTTCCTTTAAACGAAAAATCATGAATTCCTTTAATCCTAAAATCAAAATAATATCCACCCATATAAAACACAAGCCAACCCAACATAAACTAATTAACACAATGATACTTCTTACAAAAACACACACCCGCTAAATATAAAAAAGTGAAAACGAAAAAGCGAGAAAACAATATACAATATACACCAAGTGCATTAAGTAAAGGTAAATGACACTACCTACTAAAAATACATATACAGTTAACATGCAGAATTACGCGAATGGGAGCGCGAACGTATAAACGCACACACGTAAAACACACTCACAAACACAAATATGTAGTCATACGCGCACACACGAACACACAAGCATACACGCGTGGGTGTGTGCATAGATACATATTTGTATGTATTTGTATAAGCATATATATGCATACACAGGCACACACATAGATACAAGAAAACTGGACCACTGTGAGCGAAATAAAATGTTCAGTTCGACATTCCAACCACTCGAAGAAGGCCGGAGCGTACAACGGCTGAAATGTTGTAATAAATATGGCGATAAAGATGAGGACAATACTTAAGGACGTGGAACTAGAACAGTCTACCCCAGCGAGCGAAATAAAGGGTTCAGTTCGACATTCCAACCACCTGAAGAAGGCCGGAGCGTACAACGCCCGAAACGTTATGATAAATATGGCAACAAAGATGAAGACAATAGTCCGAATAATGTCAATGGTGTAATTGCATAATAGTTTATCATTTTTAATCATTTGTATAATTTTTTTTTTAATTTGAATCACTTTTGAATCCCTTTGTTATGGTAATACGGCGCCTGCTCATCATGAGTGGCGCTGGGTATATTTTGTGTCACCATAACAATGGATTCACTCGTTATTCAGGTTATTAAAAGCATCCGACAATGGGTGTGTCTATTGTTATGGACTGAGAATCAAACAAAATATAACAATATTCGTTATAATATATGATGATTATTATTTAGACTATCATTGTTTCTTATTACAACACTCTAACAAATGTATCTTCCAATATACATTCTACTAAGTGTCAGATAGGACACTACAATATTTAAAATGTTATCTATTTCAGTTTTAATAAGCGTCTGTAATTTGATGATAAGCACCCACTCATCCTATAAAGTAGATTACGAATTACGCTGTAGCGACTGCTATGTTTTTCCACGCCCACATTTTATTCGTCTGCGATTGGCTAATAAATCAATACTGCCTTTTTTATAGGACAATTTAGCCAACGCAGTCGTTGCTTTGAATTTTTCGGTTTTGAACTTGCTTACTTGTTTCGTTAGTACAAATTCAGCGAGTGGTCAAATTTTAACCAATCACTTATTTTAGTGCAAAATCAACTTTTTCCGCGTTTTCGCTGGGAGCCAACCTGTAGCTTTAAAAGAAGCGACTTTGTCATAAGCCGCCAGTAGAGTCCAGCCAATTTCGCCTGTCAACACAAACCTATGACTTTACTCACAACACTTCAAACGCACACACACACACAGAATTTTGTAATACATATATGCATATCTCTCTGTGACTCACCCAAGTTCAATCAACCAGGACTCTGTTGATTTCTCTAACACAACACACTTTCTGATCAATTTTATTCTTGTGTTATCTATTCTAACAAATAGCCCTTTGTTCTAATATTGATACCAGAACATTTTTCTATCACGAGAACTTTCTTTCGAACAATCATTTACAAATCAAAATACAGTAAAAGAGAAGCAACTTCTTTTCCCTTAATCTATACATTGAATACAAATTATTGTATATTTTTTTCTTGTATGTTATTTCAATATATACTTGTTGATTCACATTTGGAGTTTCGTTGTTTTCTGGAATCATTATTAATACAAAAGATATATGCCTTAAAGAACATGGCAACGCGAATCATTTAAAACTATTAAATAATATTATTTCGAATAATTTTTTATGATGCTTTCTTCTCTTTCAATTAATTAAATTATTGAAATAAAATGATTTTTGACGTAAACTGAAATCGAGAATTGAAAGCAGGTACACCATAAATTCAAACCTAAAATCCTCCTAGCATCCCCCAACCCAGCCGTGAAATCAAATGAAAAATATTACACTTTTTAGTTTATACTTATACGGTGTGATATCGAGAACCTGCACGATTGTTCGTACTTTGATGATGCCATTAAACGGAATTGTGTCTGCGGCTAACGCTCATTGGTGCGTAAGCTTAGTGAAATTTCGTGTTGAAAGGCTTTGCAATCTTTACAATGGCTGAAAATTTCGAGCAAATTTTCGTATCAATTTTTTGGTGAATTTGACCCCGAAACCATCGGAATGTTTCATTAGGTTCTTGGAGAAAATTCTTTAGGTTGGGGGAAGTTGGGTTCGAGACCGGTCGAGTGTCACAATTCAAACTGATGGGTGTTTATGGTAACCGATGACTATCAAACACCAGAAAATGTGGGAAAATATTTGTAAATTCATCCACGAGGAGCGAACAATCCATTAACCTTCTTTCATGACTGGGGGTCTGGCAGGAAATTCTCGACCGAGAACTTCCTGATACCATCTTGCATATTTATTACGGTTTTATTTAGTTATTTTTTTAAAAATTGGAACTCATTTGTCGTATCAAAATTGTTTACTTATATTATGGACGTGAATATGTTGTACATTTCACCGATTTAAAAGAATTTACCACAACAATTACATAAATATAAAAACGTTCAATGAACCTGTCAAAAAAAAAAAAAAAAGAAAAAAAAGACATTAGATAAAGAATTGGTTAGTATAAGTAGTACCCTACAACGTAACAACTACCCCGGGTACATGGCAGCAGCCCCCCAAAACTGGGATAGGCGGGTACAAGAGGAGGAGGACAACAACACTCAGAAAACAGTTTGCCTGTTTTATGTGAAGGGGTTATCAGAGAAAATACAAAGGATCTGCGGTCCATATAACATCAGGACTACCTTCAAAAGCTGGACGACACTTTGCAGATATCTCTCTCAAGTAAGACCCCCACCCAATAGAGCAGAACATGACTAAAGACTATGTGTACGCCATCCCGTGCAGCTGCAGAAAGAAATATAAAGAAGAGAAATGTCGCCCCCTTAAGGTAAGGCTTCAAGAACACCAGAAAGCTATAACATGAGGGGAAGTGGAAAAATCAGGCATGGCTGACCCCATATGGAGAGAAAAGGGAGATCACCACCCTCTGTGGGATCAGGTTGAGATCATAGACAAAGAACACCATTGGAAAATTCGTAAACTTAAGGAATCAGCACATATGCTAGGTCAAAAAAATCTCCTGAGCCGATCAAGCATAGAAATGAATACAATATGGGAACCAGTAATAAGGGGTGCCGGAGAAAAGCGATAATAGCAATACCCGGAAATTCATACACAGATGTCCTCAAGGACACATGGATGGCACAGTGGATAAAGGCGTTAGTTAGATCCAGTGACAGAACCCAAAGAGTGTGAGTTCATTACCCGGTTAAGGCAGTGGAGAACTTTCAGAGGGAAATCAACAGGAGATAACTGATAACTGACATGGCACGTGGAACTAGAACAGTCTACCCCAGTGAACGAAATAAAGGGTTCAGTTCGACATTCCAACCACTTGAAGAAGTAATAAATATGGCGACAAAGATGAGGACAATAGTCCGAATAATGTAAATAGTGTACATAATACCTCAATATAGACAGATACGTAAGTGAATGTAATGGATTCGACTGGAATTCGAACTCGGTTCTCCGATTCCTCAATCTGAACCGCTATCCATTATCCGAAGAAGATTTAAGAAAAAAAAAATGAACACATACTTATAGGCAGCAGAAATTTCTTGGGCAAATAATGTGGAAGGAGAGCTGGGAGAATTTGACACTCAAAGGACATATCGAAGGTCTTATGGCCTGTTTAGGGGCCAGAAAGAAAGACACGGAAGACGAAGGTAGTTTGAAAAAGTATATTGAGGATATATACAAAACAATAGTGTTAGTAATAAGTAGATTAGCACTGCGTCTACTGCTCAGTGCTCTGCGCTCTCGTATCCGACTCTTGCAGTTTGTATTTATGAGAGAAGGAAGAGTTCATTTTACTGTAAGAGGGTTTACCACAACAGAAGGCAAAAGGTACAGGAGTAGGCAGCAAGATATTTACATGACCAGCTTGTGTGAATGAATGGCGGAATGAGGCGTGGAAGAGAAGGCAAACTTTGTTAAGAGCTACGAGGGACAGGAGATTGTGTAGAGTCATGACCAGCCTCATGTTGAAGGGAGACGGCACATAGAACGTTGGTATTCAGTTTTGCTCAATCCAGGCCATGTGATAAGATTCCATGATAGCAAAGAAAGACAAGACAATCTGTTAATGCATAGCGATGGTAAAGCTTGACAAATATTAGCATTCTACTAGAATTGAGGGAAAATTGTAACTGTTGTATCAATAATTCTAGGAGCACTAGGAATGGCAAGATTTGAAAATACGAAGAACAAATGAAACAATTTAGGCAACAGCGTTTCTGAACTGGGCGTAAATCTTGAAACTACTGCAGAGACTTGTTGTCACTTGACCTCCAGCCAGAACTGGCGTGAAAACGTATATGACAATGATAGGATGAATATTTCTGAAGAGGAGGGATGGGGGTGAAAAAGGTCAAAAACGAGGATACGAGAGGTGCGGTGGGAGATGGAAAATCATCGTGAAGCGGGTGGGGGGTGGTAAATAAGAAAAGTGAGATGGAAATTGGGGAAAAAAATCAAGTCGGACAGATTAAGAGTAAATTGAGAAGTAGGGGGGATGGTTGGGAGAAGAGCAGAATTGAGAATAGGAGTGGGAGAAAGAGTAGGAGGAGAAGACAGCTATGAAAATGAAAGAAAGGAAAGGGTAAGAAAAGAACAGAAAAGAATGGAAGAATGGGAAAATGTATGTCGGAATGGGAATGCAGAGAAAGGAGTGAAGGGTGTGGTTGAAAAAAAAAATCGGGCGAAGGGGGTATCAGTGGGTAAAGGCCTTAAGGAGAAATGGAGAACGTAGAATGAGAGTTGGGGTCTTGAAATGTGGAACAGACAGGTGTAGAAACAGAAGCAGTTACGGGTAAAGTTCGCACTCACAAAGAACTACCGATTTTACGCATATTAGAGTCATGGTTTCCAAGACGTTTTTTTTTTCTTTTTAATGGAAAGGTTTCATTTTTTTCTCTTTAATTTTCTACAGAATTTCTTTATAGCTGTAAAACTCAATACGTGTGTTTTATTCGTGTCTTTCCACTAAATCCTAAACAGACTGATTCAAACAGCCGTTGACCATATTTGAAATTGATAGCAGCTAAAAATTTTTTATAAAAAACTAACAAAATATCCATAAAAATGTAAGTAGTATGTTGTATGGATCGGCATTTCTGCTTACAGTGAGTGTAGTATCTGTGTCCTTAGCCAAGGCTCACAGTATCGTGTTCTTGTACTTCAGTCTATGATCAGTGTAGTATCTGTGCCTTTAGCCAATGTTCAAAGTATCCCGTTTCGGCACTTCTGTCAACGATCAGGGTAGTACCTGTGCCTTTAACCAAGGATCAACGTATCGTGTTCCGGCACTTCAGTCTACGATCAGTGTAGTATCTGTGCTTTTAGCCATAGTTCAAAGTATCCCTTTTCGTCGCTTCTGTCTACCATCATTGCAGTACCCCTTCTGCCTACGATCAGTGCAGTGACCTTAGCCAAAGAGCAAGGTACTGCTTCCCGACACTTCTAACTACGTTCAGTGTAGTATCTGTGCCCATAGCCAAGGATCAAAGTATTTCATTCCGGCAATTCTGACTACCCGTGCCTTTAGCGAAGGATCAAAGTAACGCTTCCTGGCACTTCTAAGATCAGAATAGTATCTTTGCCTTTAGCCAAGATCATTCCAGATCTTTTGTCTGCCATAAGTTTAGTATCTATGCCCTTAGCCAAGGATAAGTGTAATATTTGTGTACTCTGAAAAGTGTCACGCTATCACACACACACATACACATTCACCTGTGCGCACAGTCAGTCAATTATGTGTCATGCGTGATACACGCTTAGGCGATCATGTATTTTTCGATATATGACTGATGGGGCAGATTTTTTTCCCGCAGTAGGTTGCCATTTCTTTCTGCGTTAGACCAGTTGTCATCCAAGGCTATAGAACCCGGTCTGTCCTGCTATTTACCCATAGCTGTGGGGGGGGGAAGAAGAGTATTCATACCTTTCCCAAGGGTATTAGTGCGTAAGTGAATGTAATGGAATCGACTGGAATTCGAACTCGGCTCTCCGATTCCTCAATCTGAGCTGCTATCCATTACTCAATCCTGTGCGCGCACTTATATAAATAAACACACACACACACACACACACACACACACGCACAGAGTATAATCATCAACTATCTCTTTATTTCCACATGAGAACCAGATTGGGAAATGGGAGGAAGAATAAAGAGACGAATCCTTTTTCACTTGCACACAAATATTTCACGCTAGAAAATTATTTGATAAATAATAAGCCTAAAAATAAAAAATAATATATAAACACTAATTTTTAATGTTTAAGCCTTTTTATTATATTCTTACCCTGTCCTGGATATTGAGCTCTACCTGGATTCTATCCTCTTGGAAATTTATATATGTATGTGTATATATATATATATATATATATATATATATATATATATATATATATATATATATATGTGTGTGTCGTTGTGTGTGTGTATTAACCACTATATATATATATATATATATATATATATATATATATATATATATATATATATATATATATATATATATGATATATGAGTTGTATAAAAATAAGCTTGCCGTTTCAAATAAGCATTCCGCTGAGAATTTTAATATAAGTTTAATAAACTGAAACAAAATAAGCGTTCCGCGTAAAAAATTGTTTGTCGGGGTTTGTGGGGGGGTGTCGGAAATCATTTAATAGTGCGGGCTCTTGTATTTGGTACACAAGAGTTGATTTTTTTTTTAATCTACATTGCTAGTGCAAGGATTTCGATTTATTTAGGGTACTGTATCTGTCTTCACCCTGTGCCTGAAACGTTACAGGACTCTTGACGAAAAAGTCACCATCTGTATGGAATGTTTTTGGATGAGGATCAAACTTTGGCCTTATAATTTGAATCCCGTGTGAAAGCTAGACCTCTTTTCCGTCAGTCCGCTACTTGATTCCTGGAGCATTTTTTAAGAATTGGTGCCAAAGGAAAAGACTTAATACGAAGCTGAGTAAGAGGAAAGGATAGAAGTGGGTAGGTGTGCGAAAAAGGCAACAGGGAGATGAACCGGGGTTGGGACAGGAGAAAAGGGGCGTGGATTAAAAATAAAAATGAAAAATATTCATTTGATCTAGTTTGGGCCTGTCATGACATTTAGATGAGATAACAGAACTGCTAGTTTTTTTTCCCTCTTTCGACCCTCCTCCTCCATCACCATACCTCTATTTTCTATTTCGGTTTCTTTCGCCTCACTAAATGATAGCATTCTCTTTTTATTTTTACATTTCCCGCTCACTCCTTCCCCATCTCTTTATTCTTACGTTTCCCCTCTCTCATCCCCACCTCTATCTTACATGATTTTGCTTCCAATCGGAAGTCGTCTGCTACTCTCAAAATGATAAAGCTACAAACAAAATAATAGTAACACATACAAACAACCCTAACGCAATACAATCTTCCTACTCTTCTTTCATCTCATTTCGTCTAAATATGAAAATGTGTTGTTCATATAAAAATAACACAGACAAACGTACAAAAAATATCAAGAACCTTATAGTATGTAGCTCTTTTTGTGGAGGGTGTTCTTTTCAATGTCGGGGTTCACCAGTGTGGTATATAGAGATGAAGGTTGGGCTAATACATAAGTAAAAGGCCAAATTTACTGTCTATAGTACCATTTTATTGTTGACTTCATTTGGTTAAAGTGATTAAAGTGGGTGATTATCGTCTTAGTCCTCTTTGTGATTCGAGATTTCATACAGGGTCGTTGTGTTTTTGTTTGAGTCCTGAACTGGAGGCAAGCTATGTTGAAGAGGCAGCCATTGGTGTTGTATTGAAGGTCAATTCCAGGTTTGTCGTCTGGAATCTCTCGAAGCATTCCCACCATTTTCGATATATACCCATTGAAAATTCTCATTTTATGCTATCCAAGTAAATGTTCTAATAGAATCTGTGGAAAATGCTAATAAAATTTCAATTAGTAGTGAACATGTATTTACATATAATTTTTTCATGATGAGGTGGACATTTAAAAAATTAACTTCATTCTATAAAGGGAAAATAGGATAAAAGGAAGATTGTGTTGCGCCTAACACCCTGTCTTTCATAATAAAACACAGCAATCAAAGCTGATAGATATACAACTCTCATAATGGAACTTAATTTTGTTGAGCAAGAAATAGCTTTAAATCCCTTTACTTCGAGTCGTTTGTACATCATCGTAAAAAAAATTACAAGTGAAATATTCTACAGGAGAAGACACATCCTTTTTAGAAACCTTTTACAGAAACTGAATGTATTTAAAAATTGTGTGAGATAAGAGATTTAAAAAATACATTTTACCGAGAATAATTTGAACGCTATCTTTTAATTGAAGTTATATACAAGGGCTGCTGAAAAAGTCTCAACTCGACAGACTTATCCAAAATGAACCAAGTAACCAAACTGAATTTGTTTTGAAATACGTTTTTTGTTCAGCGCCCCTCCTATATACGAGTAACATTGATGGCATTACGAACTGAACCGTTTATTCAATCTACGGATGTACATTGTTCTCGTTCCTCTGTCTCGGAATATCACGTCTCGTACTTTTTTTTTCTTTGTTTTTTTCTTTGTTTTTTTTTTTTTTTTTTTTTAGCGCACTAAGTTGTTGGCTCTTTTTTCACTAAGTCTTTTTGCTATCAGGCTCGGCGATTGAAATCACGATCTGAGTTTAGTCACTATGCAACCACATTCATGAACAAATAATTATAACACAGAGTTAGACTCGATGGAAAACAGGGAGGGCAATAACTTTGTAGTACTAAGAAAAGGTACAAGACTATATATCCCTAGACATGGGCAGCGGATTGAGAACAATTTACCTTGTAGATTAAATAAAGAGTTCAGTTTGAAAATTCTTGAAGGTTACTCAGATCGACAGCCAAAGAAGGCCGAGAACACAACAGTCGAAATGTGACAATAATAATAAAGATGAGTATATTAGTTCAAATATAAATGATATAAATGATGATAACTCATCATCCCATAAATACATCAGACACAAAATACATGAAAATGTATACTTAAAAAAAAAAAGTAGTGCATTTATGAATTATATATGTTGTAATCGGGAAGTAAGGAAACTGATGCATCGTTTCAGCTATTGTTCAGACCCGGAAGTACAGTGTCGGCCATATTGTGTATGTGTGAATAAAAAGCAGGAGTATAGCTTCTGCAGACAGAAGTTACCAGATTAAACTGCGTTGTTGTTGTTATTACAGACCCCCTTAACAATTTGTGACAGTATATTTAAAATCATTTAACAAATTATTCGCTCTACGTGACACTTTAAGATGTCTGAAATGTTTCAACATGACTCCAATATGAGTATCCATCCACTCAGTTGGATACTAAAACTATCAGTTCTTAAACGCTTGACAGTAAAAGAAAAAGGGGCAAGTAACTCCGACTTACTTAAGTGACGAGTCCCGTAACCCCTTAGATTGTAGAGGTTACCATATAAAATGCAACCATAGCAGCAGTCTGTGTTTAACGGAAAATAACCAGACGGAGCCCATCCCTTTTCAGGTTGCCGTTCTCCTAGACAGATTACAACATTAAGACAAGCGAACTTGGTCATCCCTGTTATTTATCCCACAGCTAATACGAGAAGAAATGGACTTCTACTTTTTTCAAGGGTGTTTGTGTGAAAATGAACGCAACGCACTCGGCCGGATTTCGAACTCGGCTCGTTGATTTCTCTTTCGAAGAAGCAAAGCGTTACACAACCCGCACATTCGCTAACGCACACACACACGTATAACCACACAAATGCCTGGATACGACACGCACATACACACGCAAACATCCAACACGTGCACACGCAAACACTGCTGCAAACACACACACACACACACACACACACACACACACACACACACACACACACACAGGCACTGTTAATCGTCATCATCTATTTCCTTAATTTCTGACCTTTTATTGGCCCCTTTCAATGTTTTTTCTCAGATTCTTTCACACTCAGTAACCCCCACCTTTGTACCTTAGTAGCTTCATCGCCAGGTTTGGCGCGAAATGATTAATGCACACTATCATCATCATCATCATCATCATCAACATCAAAACTGTTTCGATTCGAGGTCATGAATTAACATGTTCTCTCATCTTCAGTGACATTGTCTACTGATTCAACAATATTTTGTCAGCCTCCTCTGTCCTCTGCGAGTTTTCGGATTCGTTGCAGATCTTTCTTGATTGTAAACTTCTCCAAGGGAAAAGTGGAATCTGTTTGCTTTGTTCTTTGAATTTTCTGCGTTGTGACTATGGCGGTTCTTAGATGGCGTCTGAACTTTTTGAAGTCAAAGTCTTTTCAAAGTAAAACTCCATGGTTTTGTTATCTGGGCATTCTGAATCCATTCACAAAGTAATACGAATATTGTCTTTCTCGGTATGCAAAGGCTTAAATATGTAGTTATTTCATGGCAGTAACTGGAGCAGCCATTTCCTGCTCTGCTATGAAAACACACTTTCAAGTAGAAATTAAAAAATGATTCGATTGAAAACAATTCATACAAGTTTATTAAGCAAAGTTTTTCGAGGACGATTTTTGTGGATGATTATTGATTAATCCTTCATCTCGATCTATAATCGAAAAATACGGAAATTTATTATTTTAGAAGAGGAATCCAATTCCTAATCTAAATACAGTGTCAAACCGATCCCTGGCTTTTTAAAGAGTTATCTGTACTTTGTTTTTATTTGCAAATGTCGTTTGAAATTACCGTCATTGATAGATGCATACTATTGATGTGAGTTTTCTCAATTCGTAAAGTACGCATTTGGCAGTTTCAATTTTTTATGACATTTGTAAATAAAAACAAAGTACAGATAACTCTTTAAGAAGTCAAGGATTCATTTGTCACAGTATTTATATTATGAACAGGATTTTTCGATCCCACATCTAAAATGATAAAAAAAGTTACCTTTAGATACTGAAAATACTGTGGTTTGAGAGAAAAGAAATCTAATGAATTCACATCTGTAAAAATTGTATCGAAAAATATTCGTTTTTTTTACTTTTCACGAGCGAAACCGTCAATCTAAGAAGTGTCGTTTGTTGACCGCGTATTATACAAGAGAAAAATATCGAAATAAGATTCCGTTCACATTTATATTCTGCCGCTCAAACTGGATAACTGAGGTTATCTCTGCCTACGATGTCAGGTATGATTGTCTGCAGGCTCGAACCCGCGCTTAAAAAGTTGGCACTCATTTGAAACTGAATTTTCAAATTCCGATTCTTTACAGCCGCCATAATCCTTTAGTCTTCAGCACTATCTTAGTATCTGTCTATATTTCTGAGATGAGGTATTATGTACACTATTTACATTATTCGGACTATTGTCCCCATCTTTGTCGCCATGTTTTTTTACAACGTTTTGGCCGTTGTACGCTCCGGCCTTCTTCAGGTAGTTGGAATGTCGAATTTCGCTCACTGGGGTAGACTGTTCTAGTTCCACGTGCCATATCTAATGGATGTCAGTTATCTCCTGTTAATTCCCCTTAAGTTCTCCACCACCTTAACCAGATATTGAACTCACATTCTTTGGGTCCAGGACACATGGCACAGTGGATAAAGGCGTTAGTTAGATCCAGAACTTTGAGAGGGGAATTAACAGGAGATAACTGACATGGCACGTGGAACTAGAACAGTCTACCCCAGTGAGCGAAATAAAGGGTTCAGTTCGACATTCCATTCACCTGTAGAAGGCCGCAGCGTACAACGGCCGAAACGTTGTGATAAACATGGCGACAAAGATGAAGACAATAGCCCGAATAATGTAAATAGAATAATGTAAATCTTAACAATACACAAATCCCACATATTAAACATATTGACCGTAGCTATTTTATCAACATTTGCTTTTTTCAGCCTACATTTATATACGTTACAAATTAATCTAAACACAGCTGGCTATTTTCGCGGATTTTGACGTCATTCTGGAGTCTTTTTTCGACCAAATCCGTGAATTTGTTTTGCTCATGCCAAGTCTAGAAAAAAAAAAAAAAAACACTATAAAAAATTCTCTATTTTTATCCTTAATGTTGACTGGGTTAAAATTACTTAACGTTTTAACAAGAAAAATTAAATTATCTCTAAATCTAAATTTATATCTAAATTTATATCTATTATTATAATTTTGTAGTATTTATATCTAAATTTATATCTAAATAACTTAACGTTTTAACAAGAAAAATCTCAAGTTGATGTTAAAAATTGCCTAAAAAACATTGTTGATTTATTTAAGATGGACTGATTTATTATGACAGGTTTCTAAATTGTATATTGTATTTATTTTCAATTTTTGTAGACGAATTATTAACCTATATTGCATATGATCCATTATTGTGCATAATTAGGTTACAATCAAATATTTTATATGAATACTACCTTATGAAAATTGAGTTCTAGTAGAATAGGGAAGGGCGTATCATAGAATCGGGGCAAGTGTGTACGAGACCCTCGTACTGATCCTGATTCTGCTGACTCATCACCGTGAGATAGCTTTAGAAACGTTGCGACCATTAATTCATTTATTTTCTTATAAAATCCACAGTACTCGCGACCTTATGTATGCTGATAATAAGCACAGTAATATAAAACTTCGCTAACAATTACAGATGCATAAAATTCCGCAATTATTCTCTGTCGATCTACTCTCAGCGTTCCATCGATTCAGATGCCGATCTGACAAACGATAAACGAATGATTGCGAAAAACCGGAAAAGTAGGTTTCCACCAATCTAATATTAACAACTTGAAAACCGGACTGTAAACTTAAAAGAGATGTGAAATCAAGGCTGGTGAGATCAAACACTGCTGCTATATTTTCTGTTATCAGAAGCAATCGGGCTACATCGAGCCGAATCAATGACGTCAAAAATGGCTAATGTTAGCGGCAATGAAACGGGAGAAGTGACCAAAATAACATTTAGCTAGCAGCCAATGAATACACTGATTCGACGCGACCATTTTGGAAGCGGTCTGAGGAACCGTTTCCCTAATCTGCGTCTGACTTCTGCGTCATGAAACCCGGTTGGACGATTTCCTCGAATTCAACGCACCTTATTCTTTCTTTTCGTATTTTTATTTTATTTTATTATTTTTATTTGAATATTTTTTATTACTTTATTATTTTATTATTTTTATTTTATTATTTTATTATTTATTTTATTATTTTTATATTTTTATTTTATTATTTATTTTATTATTTTATCATTTTTATTTTATTATTTTTATTTTATTATTTTTATTATTTATTTTATTATTTTTATTTCATTATTTTATTATTTATTTTATTATTTTATTTTAATATTTTTATTTATTACTTTATTATTTTTATTTTATTATTTTATTTTATTATTTTTATTTTATTATTTATTTTATTATTTTTATTTTAATATTTTTGTTTTATTAGTTTATTACTTTATTATTTTATTTTATTATTTTATATATTTTATTTTTTAGTAAGTGTTGTTAAATGCATTTCTGCGGCATCTTGACTTCTAAACAAAATCGCATTTTCATTTTCAATAAGCCTACAATTTCACTCTCTCTCTCTCTCTTTCATACACACGCACACAATCACTAATTATAAGATATAACTTAATTAATTTCTTAAAGTAATGAATGTAATTTTCCTTATTTGAAAAATATTTTTGAATTAATAAATAATCATATAACACTTCTGTTTATTCCTTAGTTAATTAGTAAGTGTGTAAATTACTCTCGAGTAGTTTGTAACACCCTATTTATCATCTCTCAGTTGCGTCTTTGGGCAGAATACGCTCAGGAGCGGCTCCGTCAAAGGACAGAGTCGCAACTGAGGAAAATTATACTGAGAGGTACCCAGCCATGAGGAACAGCTGCCTGAGATGTCGCGCCCTCTCATTGCACCAGAGAGAGAGATCGGTGTTCGCACCGAGACCAGCGTAACAGTTGCGGGCGGCTTGGGCAATTTTTGTTCTTAGCCCGGGTGTACGCGCTCGGGCTCCCCACATTAAACTGACCTTGTATCACAACATGACCTCGTGGAGGAGTTGAGTAAATGCAAAGTGGTAACTTAATTACTGCGTGCATTATGTCCTTAGATAAATAATAGACCATTTCATCTTGATTACGAAAAAAGAAAATGATAAAGCAGAAATACTGTTTGGTTTAGTGAGAAAAAGGAAGTTTACGTTATTATGCAGGAAAGAAAGTGAAAGAAGAAAGGAAAGAATGAAAGAATTGGAAGATAGACACACACACACACACACACACAGACAGAGAGAGAGAGAGAGAGAGAGAGAGAGAGAGAGAGAGAGAGAACGATGGTGTCTTTTTTTTAGTGGTTTGGTTTGGTTTATTTTGTTTTACGGCATTATCAACCTCAATGGGTTATTTAATGCCGGCAACATTTTTAGGATAGATTCGTATGAATAGAGTATGTATTCTTTGGTTTAGATTGGTTTGGTTTATTTTGTTTTACGGCACATCAACCTCAGTGGGCTATTTAATGTTGTCAAATATTTTTATTGCTGGTAATATTTTGTTTTGTCAAAAATTGGCTTCTTGTAATATATTTCCTTCAAAATTGTATTGCTGGTAATAATTCTCCTCCAAAAAGTATTGCTGGTAATCGTTAACTATTTGCCCATAGCTGGGACCCTAACAGGTGCTACCATCTCGGGTCAGGGTGGACCTGGGAACACCAGAAATTAAGAGATGGTTTCACGCTCCTCAAAACCTCTTGATCAGAGGCCTTGCTGCTGGACGTAGTTTAACATCTTACCCAGGACGCGGATGCAGTTTAACGTCTCATCCAGGACGTCTTTTTTTATAGTGGAATTCGCAAGAAGTTTATCTAATCATTATAATAAGAATTATAATTCATCAGAAAATTCGAAAAGCAAACCAGCGAATTTTTCACTTTTTATAAATCTTGTATTTTTTTTTTTGTTTTTTTCTTTAAATTACTTTCGAATGAATGGGCTCCTGGCCCGGTGGTTAGAACGTTCTCATTATGACAATGTGACCCGGGTTCGAATCTCACTATAGTCCTGATGTTATCGGACTGGAGGAGTCTATCCCAGTGTGCGGCACGTTTGGAAAGTACCTGAAAACAATACCATGGGTTGACCCAAGCCTTGTGGATGAAATTGGGTAGATGGTACCCTTGGGAGCCGTCGATAGCTGTGCTAGTATGAAGTCACAAGTCATCGTTGCCGAGACCTTGAGCGTGCTGGCCTGATCACGCTAGATAACACGCTCTTTCCCAGAAACTGTAATTAAAGTCTCAGCAGAATTGCAGTATAAACCACAGGTGGGCTCTGTGGGTGTTGAATAAACACAAATAAACACAAATGCGCCTGAGCAAGCGTCTAGCCGCCTTAGTAGATAGGTAACCTTGAGTACGAGTGGCCAACTATACATACATACTTCACATACGCTCTCAGTGTACGGCACTCATGTCTTGTGAGTGAAACTGGGTATAAGAAACGGTTCGATGACGGTCAATGGTTGTGTTAACACGAAGTTACAAGTCATTGTGACCGAGGGCATGAGGTCTTATTCAAACTGTTGATCCCGCCTGATTATGCGTCCGCTCCCAGACTGCTGTATAACCCACAGGAGGTCTTTGTGGTGTGGAAAAACACAGATGATGCCTGATCAAGCATCTGCAACTAGTCGCCCTAGCAAACAGGACATTATATATATATATATATATATATATATATATATATATATATATATATATATATATATAGTTATCCACATACAAGCCTGTTTCACTGTATCACGGCTCATCACCCGACTGCTTCAAGCTGGGATTGAAACCCGACCGATTTAGAATCAGTCAGAGATCCTACCCCACGGCAGAGAAAGGGACATTTTAACGTATTATATATGGATGTATACAAACGCCAGCAGCCAGAGTGCTCAATTCATTAATGAAGAGCGGTGCGTTAACAGCGGCTACTGTTTTGAAATTACCCTTTTCTCTATAGTGCTCGATCGAATAACAACACACACACACACACACACACACACACACACACATATATATATATATATATATGTGGTTTTTAGTGGATACTCATATTTGAGTAAACGCCCTATTTATTAATTTATTAAACAGTATATTTATTAATTTTCGTCTCCCAGCCTGAATATTCGAGAAATCTGGAAAGCGTATATTTTTTTTTAATAAGATTTCTCAAATATTCAGGCCAGTAGACAAAAATAAATAAATCTACTGTTTAATAAATAAACGGAGCGTCTACTCAGATACGAGTATCCACTAAAAATAACGTTTAAAATGATAAAAAATCTATCGAATTGATAAACCAAGACTAGTAACTGCGCAAGCTTGATGAAATTTAGACCAGATTGCGAGAACAATTTAGCGAGGTGTCGAATCCCGTGTCAGTCGTCAGTCCTGCTGTTCTCTGAAGGTTTGAACAAGTTCCTGTGATCCACGAGCCTGGTGACCCACCCACCAGAGGTGAAATATGCTTAGCTGTCAGACAGATGAATACCGGGAAAGCGTTGATAGCATTCCTGCAAGGCAGACAAGAAATACCGAACATGCTTTCTACCATCTATCATTGGGCGCGGGAGAAAGGCGAAACTGTATAAGACAGGTGAGGTACCACCGCCGTGGACTTGTAAAGGGTGTTTCATTAAGGCGGATTATATATAAGGGTGTTTCATTAAGGCGGATCAAAATCAGCAGTAAATAAATCAGTGTTATTGGTGAAAATTTATTTATTTCTCTATTGGATTATATTATTTAAGTCATGGCAATAATGTGTGAAAAATAATATCGCCCGAAATGTCCGCCAAATCTGAAAGAAAAAGAGAAAAAATCATTAGACGCTTAAACTTAATTCACATTTAAAATCGGTCCAAGTTATTGGAACACCCTTTATAAGAAAGTATCCAGAGACATGCGATAGCTACTGTGGGATCTCCCATTTTTTGTTCTGGGAAAGTTCTTCGCAAGGATGTTTCTGAAACGTTTTACGCAGAAAGTTGCATCTAATATTATGCCTGAATCACAATGTATTTTTCAGGCAAACCGAGGTTCAACAGGCATCGTATTTACAGCGTGATATTTTTGTTTTTTGTCTTGTTTTGTTTTGTGGCATATCAACCTCAATGGATTATTTAACGACAAGACTTTTATTGCTAGTCATATTTTTTCCAAAAACGTATAGCAAGTAATCATTTTTTTTCTTCAAAATTCATTGTTGGTAATCATCTTTTACAAAAATAATATTCCTGGTATCAAAACCTATTTTTACACTTTCACAGTGCTTTGACAGCAGTTTGGGGGTTAACTATTTGCCCATAGCTGGGACTCTAACAGGTACTACCACACCGGGTCACGATGAACCTAGGAACACTCGCAATTAAAAGGTGGTTCCATGATCCTCAAAACCTCCTGATCAAAGGCCTTGCTGTTGGATGTAGTTTATCGTCTTACCCAGGACGCGGATGGATTTTATCGTCTTACCCGGGACGCGGATGGATTTTATCGTCTTACCCAGGACGCGGATGGATTTTATCGTCTTGCTCAGGACGTGGATGGATTTTATCGTCTTACCCAGGACGCGGATGGATTTTATCGTCTTACCCAGGACGCGGATGTAGTTTATCGTCTTACCCAGGACGCGGATGGAGCTTATCGTCTTACCCAGGACGTGGATGGATTTTATCGTCTTACCCAGGACGCGGATGGATTTTATCGTCTTACCCAGGACGCGGATGGATTTTATCGTCTTACCCAGGACGCGGATGGAGTTTATCGTCTTACCCAGGACGTGGATGGATTTTATCGTCTTACCCGGGACGCGGATGGATTTTATCGTCTTACCCAGGACGCGGATGGAGTTTATCGTCTTACCCAGGACGCGGATGTAGTTTATCGTCTTACCCAGGACGCGGATGGAGCTTATCGTCTTACCCAGGACGCCAGTGGGATAGTTTCAAGGAAATTAATAATTGTTTAAAAAATATCTTGTCTGTGACATGCCACCATAAGTGAAAAGGGAGAAAAAGGATGAGTACGTGAGTAAATCCCTCTCCCATAACTATCGTGCCGTTCAGAGAATAGTAAGAGCTAAAAAAAAACTAAACAAAGGCTGCTAGAATCATTGTCAACCTTGACAGGTATCAGGCAATAGAAAAGGAGTTCGTGCCCTTCGTTAGGGTTCCATGGTTTTGCAGTCAAAATACTCAGCGAATAACCAACAGTGCATAACCAAAACAAAGACAAGAGGGATACACGTGTATGTCACATTAAAAGCTAGATTCATTTTTTTTTTACTTCAGGAAAATCAAAATAACAGAAAAATAAATAAATAAACGAGGCTGGGGTGGGGAGAAGCGGAAGAGCGAGACAGAAAGAGGGAGGAGAGAAAAGCCATGAAGACAGGATAGTTCTTTAAGACAAAAAAAAATGGAAAACGGTCATTTGGGAAGAAGGAGAAATGAGTTTAACTCGCTGATGAAGACCGTGTCACGTGATCAGCGTTGTTTGTCGTATTGGATAGCATATAAGAATGCACCCTTCCGCACCCCGACAAAAAAAAGAAGAAGAATACTGAAATATCTATTCTATAATAGAGGAATATGAAAAGAATAGTGGAATATTAACCCGAGAAAATTAAAAGAATAACTAGAATATTAACGCTAGATTACTGGAACATTAATTCTAGATTAAAGGAATCATTAAAAGATTTATATTTGACATCCGTAGGTCTTGAGAAACCTTGAATCTGCGACCAAAGAGTGATGCATCAGCTACTGAAGGCAGTGCAACATTTGTTATGGCTGTACAGACCCACATGCTTTACCCCGGCGACAAGCTTTCGTTTCTTTTCTCTTTGCTCCAGCCCTCAATGTAAATCGCGTATACAGCATAAGTGATCGTTTGCGAAGCCTTCCCACCTTTCGATGTCTATGTCTCTCGCTGTCATGTCTCTTTTGAAGACGTCCTTGAAGCGAAGATAAGGTCGCCCTCGTGGCCTCTTGCCGGTGACCATTTCCCCGTGCGGATCTTCTGAATCCTCCCATCCATCCGGAGTACATATCCAACCAGCGGAGCCGGAGCTGTTGGAGAAGGGCGTATTGAAAGGTTACTGGAACATTAACTGTAGAATAATAAAATATTAAAAGAATACTGCTATGTTAACTCATAAATAATGGATTATTAAAAGAATACTGCATTAATATTAACTCTAGAATATTAAAATATTAACCTCGGAATACTAAAAGAATACTGGATTATTAATTCTAGAATACTGCACGATTTACTCTAGAATAGTGGAATATTGAAAGAATTTAGGAATATTAACTAGAATTGAGGAATATTTAAAGAATAAAGAACATTAATTCTAGAAAATTAAAATATTAAACGAACAATGGAATATTAATTCTGGAATAATAAAAGAATACTGGAATATTATTTCATAAATATTTGAATATTAAAAGAATACCACAATAGTAACACGAGAATACTAAAATATTAATCATAGAATATTAAAAGAATAGTGAAATATTATTTCTATAAGACTGGAACATTAAATGTAGTATTGGGGAACATTAAAGGAATACTGGGACATTAACTCTAGAATAAAGGAATATTAACTTTAAAATACTAAAACATTAACTCCTGAATGTTAGAATATTAACTGGAAATTATATGTAAATATGGAGACAGAGTTTAATATGCCATCAAATATGACATCATCATTTTTTGTTTATGTAATAACGTTTTATTGTGTTTTTTTAATCATTTAAGTCCAAGAAAGGCAGAAAGGCGGGGTGTTACAGAGAGTGAATGTGAGAGAAAAGACTGAGTATAGGGGGGTGAGGAAAGGATAAAAGATGAATGGGAGTCAAGAAGCTAGAAGATGACGATTGGCGTTGCATTTAAATTTTTTTAAGATTGTAGGTACCAGGGAAGCAAGTAAACGGAAGGGAGTTCCACAGGCGGAAAGTGCAAGAAAAGAAGCTGTTGGAGTAGAAGTAACGGTTACATTGATGCCAATCTAGTAGCACATTAATGTAGTCAGGATAGGAGGGAAAAAAGCTAATCAGAGCAGTTGCCATGAAAATATTTGTAGAAAAGACAGAGGGAAGCCATGTATCGTCGGCGAGAAAGTGACTGAAATCGAGATGCCAAGTCAGGATCGAACTTTCCTTGCAGTAGATGTAACTACTGATTCGACGTAGTCGTTCCACTTCAAGTCAGTTGAAAACGTGAGGCCAAGAAGTCGCAGTGTGTTGCTTTCCGGTAATCTCGCATTAGTCATGCTGATATCGGGCAGAAACGTTTCTCTATGGTGGTTAAATGAGAGCAGTTTAGTTTTGGGAGCATTTCCTGCACCAGGCCCTCCTCAAGAGCAGCGGCCAATTTAACTTTGTCAGCTCTGACGGATTTGCTATTGAGACTAGAGTAAATGGTAGTGTCAGCTGCATAAATGCCTACTTGGGAACTGATAACATCAGGAAGATCATTGATGAAGATTAGAAACAGCGTAGGTCTCACGATAGAGACTTGGGGGAGGGGACATCCGCGTTCGTGTGAAAGGATCTGGAAGCGAGCCTGTTCAAAACGAACTTCATTTCACGATTTGATAGGAACGATTGAATTAAATCAATCGTCCTGCAATGCCTGGAGATTACGTAGAAGACCAGCATGCCAAACCTTGTCAAACGCCTTCGAGATAACTAGCGCCACAGCTGGTGCCTCGCCGTTATTATCAAGAGCTTGATATACAGTGTGTGTGTGTGTGTGTGAGGGGGAACAAATAATCGTACACATACAAATTTTTAATTTATTGTATTTCCAACTAATGAATAAACATATTTTTCATATAATTAACTTTATACAGATGCGTAATAACTAAATATGCATAGAAAACAGAAAAAAATTGATTTAATAGAAACAAATCTCATTTATCCATTTTAATATATATATTAATATTCACTTCTACAGCAACCAACATCTTGTAGTTCTCAATTAATGATTTGTAAATTTTAGTTGCTATTTTGTTCCATTCTTCTTCGCATATGGTCTTATACTTTGCAATGAATTAACTAATGGTAGTAAATTGAATATTCAGGTTGCCTGAGATTTTCCTGTAAGTTTTACCTTCTTTCCGAAACTTAACAATCAGTTCTTTTTGCGAATTTGTCAATTCTTTACCTCTTGCCATGATGATAACCTTCTTGCACGAATATCAATTACAGAATGTTCTGTTTGTATTTTTTAGGATAAAAATAACTACTGATAACATTATGTGAACATTCTTGAATATTCCACTTGAATAATCTAGAGTATTAAAGCAATTTAAGCTTTAAAATCTGAAATTTACATTGTACGAATACTTTTTTCACCCATTAAAATGAATAAATGGGGTTTCTATTAAATTAATTTTTTTCTGTTTTCTATGCATTTTTAGCTATTATGCATCTGTCTACAGTTAATTATATGAAAAGTATATTTATTCATTAGCTGGAAATACAATAAATTAAAAATTTGTATGTGTACGAATATGTGTTTGTCCCCCACCCCACTACATATTCAGTGATGGCCGTTGGCACATTAGCGTTAGACCTGGCAAAACGGAAGCCATTTTGTTTGTCAGAGAGTAGCCCGTGAGAAGGTAAGATGCTTAGCAACTTCAGCATTAATTACAGCCGCGAATATTTTGCCGAAAAGCGGTGGGAGACTAATATGGTGATAGTTATAGGGGTCAGTGCGTTCTCTAGAGTTCTTAAAAACATGGACTACAGAGGACTTCCAATAAGCTGGAAAGCATGAAGCAGCGACGCAATAGTTTGGAAATAACTGGAGTCAGCTTGGGAGCACATTTCTTTAGGATGACGTCACTTCCGCTTCTTTTATGGGAGTTTAATTTAGAAATGATGTCTAAGATCAGTGACGGGGTTATGCGCATATCACTCAGCAGCGCCTCTGTTCTAATGAGGAAATCAGGGGTGGCGACTCCAAAAGGGTACGCTTGTACTTGTTACGAGCAGAGACAAAGTCACACTAGTAGAACCGGAAGAATTGATTCCCGTGTTGTACAGCGGCCAAGCATGCAGGTGATAATCAAGAAGACGGACGTTATTTAACTTGGTATTAAATTACTGGAATGAAAGTATCGATGCCGGCTTTCACCCAGAAGGAAACCTCAGATGCGCATTTTTAAGTTTAGGTGTTGCTAAGATGGTTATGTTTTATATCTTCAGTCATGTGTTATTTTGGCAATGAAGGCTTCATGCTTTCCAGCTTGTTGGAAGTCCTCTGTAGTCCATGTTTTTAAGAACTCTAGAGAACTCTCCGACCCCTATAGTTTGGAAATAACTGGAGTCAGCTTGGGAGCAAATTTCTTTAGGATGACGTCACTTCCGCTTCCTTTATGAGAGTTTAATTTAGAAATGATGTCTGAGATCAGTGACGGGGTTATGCGCATATCACTCAGTAGAGCCTCCGTTCTAAGTGAGGAAATCAGGGGTGGCGACTCCAAAATTGTTGAATTGAAAGAGAACTTTCGGGCAAAACATTCAACCTTATCTGCCGTATATTTTAGAACTTTGAATTGATTGAATAGAAGAGAATTTAGGATTTGCTGTTGTTCAGCATATTCTTGAAGGGTTGAACCGAAACTTGCGACATTCTATACGTTGTTTCATTTTATCAGCAAACAACGACCTCGCTTCTTTGAGGACACGCTTGTACTTGTTACGAGTAGAGACAAAGTCTGTTGTAATCCGACGTGTCGTACTAGTAGAGCTGGAAGAAGTGATTCCCGTGGAGTACAGCGGCCAAGCATTCAGGTGATAAACAAGATGAACGCAATTTAACTTGGTATTAAATTATTGGAATGACAGTATCGATGCCGGCTTTCACCCAGGAGGAGACCTCAGATTTTTAAGGTTAGGTGTTGTTGAGATGGTTAGGTTTTATATCTTTGGTCATGTAGCCCGACGTGCCTTAACCGATCGAGCCACGAAGAATCGTTCGAGTGACAAAGTCGATTTTATTGATTTTAAACTTCAATTTTCCATGAACCTCTCACGTACATTTATATCTGCTCAAAGCGTATCCAAATGTAAACTTTGTCCATTTCATGATGTGTGACGTCATTTGTTACATTTGGATACGCTTTGTACAGATATAATGTACGTCGAAGATTGAAGTTTAAAAGTAGTAAAATCGACCTTGCCAATCTTTGATCATGTTGCGTTATTTTGGCAAGAAAAAGCCTAGGATAGTAGTAAAAGTCGGTCGTCTAATGTAACATGTGCGGGAAGGGAACTGGTGCATACTGCTACCTAATGTATTTTAGGGGTTACCCACCGGAGGTACTGGTAGGGTCACCCTTACATGCGCGAACTCCAATATATTGATCAGCGCAGCCTCTCAAGACGCTACGCAAGAGTTCGGGCTCCTAACTATCAGTCGGGAACAACAACTAGAAAACTGCCAACCCGGTACCATGAAGTGACGTTACCACCATCCATACATATCACAAAAAAATCATTACAGCGCCACTATTAAGGCCTGACAAAAAGGAAAAGATCATGGAACCCCTTCCTAAACAGGAAACAAGGGATGAGCCTCTAGTCCTGTTCAAGAGAAGGGGAGGGCATGAACCGGTCGATAGGAAAGCTTAATGACATCTATGAAGATTAACTTAGTTTGTTACAAAGATCGAACTCACTGATATATCTCGAAAATAGATACATATAACTACACACCATTGCAAATGACCTAATCTGAGGAAAAAATAGAAATCGATTGCATCCAGTCACTCCAATGACCGTATGGTGAAAGAAAGGTGATGTAATGGAATAACCTGTCACCTCTATGAGTGACTACACTATAGGTAGTAATTAACTATAAGTAGCTGTAAGTCAACGGACTACAGAGACTACCTGCGACCTGTTCCAGCTAAACAGTCGAACTCTCTGCCTTCGGGCAGAGAGGAACCCGGATGAGGCTCCGCCAAAGGGCAAAAACTCGTTCGGGGAGGTAGACAGCCCCTGAACACGTTTATGCGGGTTCAAAAAGGGAATATTTTGGGCTGAGCCTACGGGCTCGGAGAACCCACGTTAAACCGGCCTTGTGCCACATGCAGCCCTTGTGGGGAGGGGTAGCTAAATAAACTACCTGCGATTTGTTCCAGCTAAACAGTCTAAATCTCTGCCTTCGGGCAGAGAGGAACAAGTACGAGGCTCCGCCGAAGGGCAGAGTCTCATTCGTCGAGTTAGACTAACCCTGAACCTGTTTATGCAAGTTCAAAAAGGGAATATTTTTGGCCGACCCTACGGGCTCGGAGAACCCACGTTAAACCTGTCTTGTGCCGCATGCAACCCTCGTGTGTGTGTGGGGGGGGGGTAGCTAAATATACTATCTGGGATCTATTGAGTACGACTCCGACTCCGACAGATGCTTATAAAGTTCTGGTGCAATTATTTAACGAAGAGTTTCCACGTGTGGTAAATCTTAAAGTTTCACAAATGTCTAAATTCAACACCGGGGAAATGGCCGGAAAAAAAAATTATCGTATATTTGTAAAAACTATTCAACTCAGCTGGAAAAGGTCAATTGTTTTTATTTGCCTCGGGGAAAATTAGTTCACGTCTCGGATCTCTGGGGACGTTTTCTATTTTTTTTTTCGGCGTTATCATTGTTGAGGTTATTTTAAAATTATGTTTTGATACTGAGTTGTCAAAAATATAGTTGAACTCACCATCCGCGGAAACGCTTCTACCTGCCACAAACCAAAGGCTATCCACGGTTGGCATTGTGGTGATTATTATCACCATCACACACATACATACATACAGATCATACGGCAAGCATTCATTGGCTAATCTCCTCAAAACTAGCCCGCTGATTGGTCAATTCTGACCAATCAAATCGCCTCCACGCGAGGAATAATTTTCCCGCGCGCAAGTTAGGAGCCTGTCACGTGAGACACAAACTTTTATAAACAAAACACGAATAAGACTCTCTTGTGTTTTCTTCATTCATCTTTTTCGTTGCTGCCAAGATGTAATCTTCAAGAGCTCTCGTCTTGTCCTTGCGGTCAGACGTTAAAGAACATTACCAACATTCACGCAAGTACGAACTCTTAACTCTTCTGAACTCTACCAACTTTTCCATCTCACATTTCCTAACATGCAACAGGAACTTTATTCTTCTAAAACTACAGTTTAATAATTAATTCAATTTCGTGAGCTCCAGTACAAATATTTCCCAAATCTAAGAGACGTAACTCTATCAAACCTTTAGTTTATATGCATGTACATCACAACAGATAAATTCAAATGTTATGTTTTGCACCATTACGTCCTGTCTTGTATTTTTGCTATCTGCTATTTTACATCAAATATAAATTGCATTGTGACCGCCACATTTGATGGTGACCTCCAGCGTCTTTGCTTGACCTTTTCTACATCATTCCTAATCAAAGTTAAATAAATGTCGTGGGGTCTGCAATATCTGATTGACAATCCTTCACATTTTTATTGCTGACCCGTCGTCTGTTTCGCACCCTACTACAGCGTCATCATTAAATTTTCGTGTTCAAATATTTTTTAGGCGAAAACTTCTTTGAAAAATAAATTTCAAATTAATAAAATGTAAAGAAGAAAGGGTATAGGCATAACAAACCATAACATAAGTCTTTAATAATAATAATAATAATAATAATCGGGTGCCTTCTTATTGACATGCTTGTCCTTGCATACTGTAATGTATCTTTGACGATATTAAAAAAAACTATCAAAATACAAGGACCTTGAAAACGAAATCTCAAAGATGTGGCATATAAAGACATCAACAATTCTACTTGTAGCCGGAACCCTTGGATTGGTTAGAAAATGTTCCGATAGACTCAGTGAAGGGATTCCTGGTAAAGGGATTCCAAGCAGAGCCACACACCATACGAAGGACTGTCTCTGTAAAATGTGTGTGATCTTAGGTTTGTTTTTATTCTTGTTTTTTTAACTCAAAAAATACTCAGTGACAGGATGCCATTTCTAATCTTAGGTCACTGGTTTGGATCCGGAAGGAAATGAGTATACACCAGAAATGAAAGGAAATAAATTGATGCCCTTGTTAGACTGATGGTTTTTCGTATATTTGTACATTATTGGCGTACTGCATTTTCACTCGCTCAATAATCATGATGATGATGATGATGATAATAATAATAATAATAATAATAATAATTATGGGAAAATATAAAAAATAATAATTTAAAATTTCTTCAAAGTTATTTAAATTTGGATTATTTTATCTTGAGAGGAAAACCTCTAATTAATTCGTTCATTCACTACTGAAATTTTTTTTTTCCATAATTAATTTCATTTTTGGTTGGACGCATAAGTCAAATATGTTTCTTAATGGAGGAGGGTTATGTCTCGTCTGTCATGTATTTGGATTCACTATTCGCGGCTGCGTGATGACTTAAAAGCTATCGGCCGCAGATAACGAGGTACTATAACTTTGGTCAAATATGTTTTTCTAACCCCAATAATTGTCTTGTTATCA
Source organism: Acanthosepion pharaonis (assembly GCA_903632075.3). Classification (NCBI taxonomy): domain Eukaryota; kingdom Metazoa; phylum Mollusca; class Cephalopoda; order Sepiida; family Sepiidae; genus Acanthosepion; species Acanthosepion pharaonis. The sequence goes on along the minus strand of CAHIKZ030005024.1, from coordinate 2,286,225 downwards.
CCAAAAGACATGATCCGTAGTTTTTGCATTAGTTTTTTTTTTTTTTTATCATTTTATCCCAAGTAAGTCGGTAAAGACACAAATGGTTTCTGGGAGTTAAAGAGAATGAAAAGACTTTAGTAAAGAGAAAGGACAATAAAAGTACAGATTTTAGGAAGACAGAAGATGGCGATAATGCCACTAAGTCACAAGGGGTTACTGAGAGTGAAAGAGAATGAGAAGATTTTAGTGAGGAGAAAGGACAATAAAAGAACAGGTTTCAGGAAGACAGAAGATGGCGATAATGCACTAAGACACAAGAGGTTGCCGGGAATGAAAGAGAATGAGAAGATTTTAGAGAGGAGAAAGGAGAATAAAGAACAGGATTCAGGAAGACAGAAAATAGTGATTGATGTTGCATTTAATTTTTTGAAGATTGTAGCTGGTAGGTAAGCAAAAAAGCAGAAGAGAGTTTCCCAGGTGAGAAAAGAACTTACGGTTGCATCTAGCTATTTCAATAGTAAAGTGATGAGACCTAGTAACCAATCTAGTCGTACGATTCAATTCACTCAATTTTCTTATTTGAGAAACCACCATGACATTTATTTGCATTTTTTCTATTTTTCGGACTGATTTTTCATTGCTATATTAACAACGGTCTTCTTCTTCTTCTTCTTCTTCTTCTTCTTCTTCTTCTTCTTCTTCTTCTTCGTTGTTGTTGTTGTTGTTGTCAGTCTTTCGTTTCAAAATTCTATTCACCTAAAGAAGCCTAGAGCTCATAAGGGACGACACGTTGTGAATGTGGGAATGAAGAGGATCACACTCCGAATAATGTAAATAATGCAAATAATCATAATACCTCATCTCAGAGATATAGACAGATGAAAATATTTATACAAAAAACACACGTAAAGGCGGTGGAAAAGTGACTCAAGTTGAGATGCCAGATCAGGACGGATAACATTACATACCCTTCTTTTGATTTTGTCGAGAATCTCTAGCTATAGATTCGGAGCACCAGACCAGGTATAGCAGCAATATTCAATGCACGGATGAATTAGATGATTTATAAATCTCTGTCCCGACACAGTGAACTCACCTTCTGATAGCCACTGACCTAACAATTGATTCAATACAATCGCTTTACAGCGATTATGTCAGTAGAAAACGTGAGACCAAGTAGGCGCAATGAATTGCTCTCCTGGAGGTTAGCATCAGCCATATTGATGGAGGGCAAAAATGGTTCTCTATAATGACCATAACTGTTTTGTGGTATTTAACTAAACTTGGTTTAGTACGGAAGAAGGTCACGTATGTGAGGAACAAAAACTAAGCGTCAAGGTATATTGATGTTATTTCTTAAACTTAGTTGAACTTGACACAACTCAGTAGGCAAGACGAACTCGTTAATCGTTACTTCCCTGCAAGTAATACCAGTTTGTCTATGTTTTATCTTGTTTTGTTAAGATGAGTATATTCTTCATTTCTCCGCTCTTAGCGAATGGTGGATAAATCAAGGTTGAAACCTCTTGAGTTTGATAAGCTGTATTTGATTTAATTCAATTTTTTCAGAGCTTATCTGATATATATATATATATATATATATATATATATATATATATATATATATATATATATATATATATATATATATATGTTACATTTACATTTCGAAATTCGTTAGTTTAACACTATTTCGTTTTTTCGATTTGCATCCGTTGGGATTTGCCTTTCTAGCCAAGGCTCTTTCTCCTGGCTACAAAACAGCTTACGATAACAAAATTTTCTCCTCTTTTCTAAAACAGTTTCTTTCGTCATTTTCTTCGCCACGCCATTCTTCTGTCCTCCTTTGACATCTCGACTTCAACTTCTTAACGTTCTTTTTTTACCCATAATGCAATTTTCGTCCTTTCCCGCTTCCGCCTCAATCTACAAAGTTATTTTCTTGTCATATTCTCTTGTTTTACAGCCTCTCTCAGATTTCCCTCCCTCTAAGCAAGAGCATTTCCCCCTCTTTTGCTCTGTTACGCAATGCGGTCTTTCTCCACTCTCTCTTTTTTTATTAGTCCTTCTTTTCAATCTCACAGATTTTCTCGTTTATTCCTCCTGCTTTTTCTTCTTTTTATCTTCTTCTTTTTCACTGCTTTTTCAATGGTTCTTATTCTGTCGTTTCTTCACACACTCATCTCCTTCAGTTATCTTCTTTTTTTCCATCTTTTTCTCATTCAATGTTCACTGTTTTTCTATCTGCTGTCATTCATTTTTTTTTGCATTGAAGGCATCTTCATTCATTGACGAACCACCACAAACAATGAATTCATAATTGCAACGTCACAAACAATTCAACCAGTCTTGTATGCAACCATTTTCGAAATGAATAATCATTAAAATAATTGTAGGCATATTTATTAGGACTACCGCACGAAAACACAACCATGAACCATTCGGAAGGCTATCACTGAAAACATTGATTAATGGTTTCAAAGACGATAACGCTAACCATCATTTTATTATGTCTAAATGTTAGAGAACCTTCATATTTCAACCGGTAAATGGTTGGCGGAACGAGTACCAGAAAATCATAAATGATTAATTATTGCCGAAAGCAACAAAGACTGGAAGCTATGAAGAGCCATGATCACTTAGGTCATGAGGAAACATAGCACATAGATAATTCTATTACTACACAAAGGAAATAATAATTATGATGGCACAGAATTAAAAAATCCTATTATCAGTGTTCTTGTCCATATATTCGTTAGTTCCTACGACCGTTACACCCTACCAATACCGCTGAAATAATGGACTATTCCGTTTAGATAGCATGGAAAGAGGGGGAAAAGACACTACTTGGTTTCAGTGAGAAATGAAAGAAAGTTGTGGGTGGTTAACGCCTCTTGCCAGTACCTTGTCAATGATGGACTATTCCGTTTTGATAGCATGGGAAGGGGGGGAAAGACACTACGTGGTTTCAGTGAGAAATGAAAGAAAGTTGGGAGTGTTTAACGCCCCTTGCCAGTACCTTGTCAATAATGGACTATTCCGTTTAGATAGCATGGAAAGAGGGGGAAAAGACACTACGTGGTTTCAGTGAGAAATGAAAGAAAGTTGGGAGTGTTTAACGCCCAATGTCAGTACGTTGTAAATAATGGACTATTCCTTTTTGATAGAATGGAAAGAGGGGGAAAAGACACTACGTGGTTTCAGTGAGAAATGAAAGAAAGTTGGGAGAGTGTTTAACGCCCAATGCCAGTACGTTGTCAATAATGGACTATTCCTTTTTGATAGAATGGAAAGAGGGGGAAAAGACACTACGTGGTTTCAGTGAGAAATGAAAGAAAGTTGGGAGTGTTTAACGCCTCTTGCCACTAACTTGTCAATAATAGACTATTCCGTTTTGATAGCATGGAAAGAGGGGGAAAAGACACTACGTGGTTTCCTTGAGAAAATGAGTGAATGAAAGACGGAGAGACAGGAAGATAGGAATGTTCAAATTTTGTTTCAGAGAAATGAAAAAGTTTTCAATTTGAAATCGTTTCATTTCTACCCTAACCCTAATCCTAAATCTAACCCTAACCCTAACCCTTAACGCTAACCCTAAACCCTAACACGTTATTTCTTAAAAATGCGACCTGCATTCATATTTATAACTGTTATTTCAATATTTTCTGAAAGTTGTTAAGCTCAATGCGACAATGACATTTCTACGGACATTTTATTGTAGAATTCGCCATGAGCTTACTCAGTAATTAGCTTAAGAATTAAGAATTCAAACATGGCATTTTCACGGGTTAAAAATAGTAATTATTTACATTGTTCAAACTGTTGTCCTCATCTTTATTGACATATTCACGACGTTTCGGCCGTTGTACGCACTGACCTTCTTCAGGTGGTGGGGATTTTGAACTGAACTCTTTATTCCGGGGGCAGATTGTTTTAGTTCCACGTGCCATGCCTCTTCCGCGTGTCTCACTTATCTTTCTTTAAGTCAACTCTCCAAGTTTTTGTTCACCTCTGCAGAAAGCAGATATTGAACAAGCAACTCTTTGGGTCAAGACACAGGTTCCAACCAATCTACTGGATCATGTGTTCTTGAAGGCCAGAGCGTACAACGGCCGACACGTCGTGAATATGGCGATAAATTTCGAACAATGTAAATAATGTAAATAATTACAGTTACAGTCTCGTAAAGGACCTCAAATCGGGTGTAGACTGGGACAGGAATTGGCTTGTTAATTTTAATGCCTCTAAAACAAAACTGCTCTTTATTACTCACCACAGGGAACCATTCCTGCTGCCCAGTAGAATGTCTGATGCTCAACTCCACGGGAGCACCTCTTTATGACTTCTTGGTCTCACACTGTCCGTTGACCTGAGATGGAGCAATTACATTGAATCAATTGCTTAATCCACCGCAAGGAAAATTGGTCCGCTGTGTCGCGCCAAAAAGTTTTTCTCGCCAGAGTCCATCCTTCAAATCTATAAATCAACCATTCGCCCTTGCATAGAATACTACTGCCATATATGATCTGGTGATCCCGCTGTTCGCCTTAAGGTCCTCGACAAGATCCAGAGATGGATATGCAATTGTGATCTGGCATCTCAATTACAGTCGGTCTCTCACAGACGTGCCGTCGCTACCCTCTGTCTTTTCTACAAATACTTTCAGGGTAACTGTTCCGACGAGCTACTTTCGCTGGTTCTCAAACTGCATGAATTTAAACGTGCTACTAGGTTGGCATCTCGGTCCCACCCTATCACTGTCAAAACGGTTAAATGTAGCCGTCTCTTCTACTTCAATAGCTTCATGTTTCGCGCCTCTGGTCTTTGGAATTCCCTTCCTAATACTCGTTTCCCTTATAGCTATAATCTCCAACTATTCAAATGTAATGTCAATCGATATCTCCAGATGCCTTGATCTATCCCCTATCCTTCTCTTCATCCTTTCCTCTATCACTCTTATTTGCTCTCACTCCAACTCTCCGTAAATCCTTGCGTGCTAGTTGCTATTTTTAGTTTTCTTATTTTTCATAGTTTGATCATATCGTTAATCTCACGTGTTATTTTTATTGGATTGACGATTCTAAAGAATTTTGTTTTTAGAAGAGTTGCGTTTTGAATAAACTATAGCAGCGTTGCGGTAGGTACATTATCGATAAGTCGTAAAGGTACTTGTACGAGTATGCCGTCCAGCGTACCATAACTCATGATAACTGAAAAAGAACGAGAGATAATACATGACAATTGAGATGAGGCGTTGTTAAAATGAACAGGAGAATCTATTTACGCTTTCAACTCGGGCGATATACAAAAGTATACAGAGAGTTTGTCTAGGGATTCTACCGCATACGTAGGAGTTGGCATTGTATCGTAAGAAGATCACGCCAGGGAAATATACAGGTATATGATTTTTATCACATGAAGTAGTAGTAGTAGTAAAGATTTTCATTGCGTAGCCACCTCGATTGCTGCTGCTAACACTGAACTTTTAGTGCCTCTGGAGATGTCTTCAATCATCGGCATCGGGTTTCAGTAGATAGGTCCATTCAGGCAAAATGACTGCTGTAGCTCAGAGTCGAATCGATGGTGGTTTATATAATGTTGGAGTGTTTCAAAAACAAACTGTTGGTGGAAGCTGACAGAATATTTTTATGACTTTAATTTTTCTTTTTTTTTGTATAGGAAGCGAATGAACTCGAAATTAGGTAAATTGGTACCATTTAAACAATGTTGATGTGAATACTTCTGTTTTAGTTGAAGAAGGCAAGTTACAACAGGCTAAGACAAAAGTAACACTTGTGAGCAGAAGTACTATAAAAATTATATGCAAATATGTCAGTCGGAGTTACTGTTATACCTTACATGGCGCACACCGGGTAGGTTTGATCACCTCTCAATTGCGTCTTTGTCTTCGGGCAGAGTGTGGCTTGGTTGAGGCTCCGTCGGAGTAGAGAAGCGCAAGTGAGGAAAATCACATTGTGAAGTGCCCAGCCCTGGAGAATAGATGCCCGAGGCTGCACTTCCTCGTAGCACTAGAGAGAATGAACGGTTGTGAGGGGCTTGGGGGAATTTTTGTTCTTGGTCCGTGTGTACGCACTTGGGTTCCCTACGTTAAAAACCGACCTTGTGTCACAACCAGTCTCAGTGGGGAAGCCAGGGTAAATATACATTACGTTTTAAAATTGCTCTTTGCTTAAGGTCATTAACAAAAACAAATTCTTCTTGTATAAACAATGGAAAATGTAGGCAATATTTTTAAAACTTAAATATTAGAGGCAAACAAAAGATTTTCGGTTTAATATTGGGTTCAGGTAAAAAAAATCAATATGGAGCTTCTGGCTATCAGTTCGGCATTGTAAAAAATCTCAGTACTAAAAAACAATTAATGTGTCTCCTTGAATCGTTTGTGAAATGGAGAGATAAATCATTACTTCATATATCCTGTGACATATGAAGGGAGATGTTTTATTTCTTCTAGAGAAGGAGATTTTTACACGGATTAATGGGATTTATTTCTATTGTACATATAAATCGTATAAATAGGGTTTTCGAATTATTAAAACAACCATTCACAGAATAAAATCGAATTTGTTTTGACTTTCATCAAAAACGCTTATTAAGTGGAACTTGGGATATTTTTGGAAGAATTTATTTCAGCGAGATATCTCGTCAGTCACTCCAAGAACGATAAATACCGGAGGAAGAAAACTCGGAACAAAGACATTCGTTGAGAGTTTCCTATACACAGGCTTCTATGTTATATGTATATACAGAGTGTATAAAAAATATTTAAAAAATATTGGGGGGGGGGCATTCCTTACACCAAAACAAGGACAAAAGTCCATATGTCCTCAAATCCTTCGTCTTTGCGTCCATTACCATTCACGGTCGTATGTAAAAATTATATTTGCCTGCTTACGATATGAATATCCTCACATTTTTTAAATGAACTTTTCTAAGTTAACTCCCTACTATACACGTTAAACGTTGAATACAGATTATCCACAAATTTACATGAATGACTAATGTAACCTAGTCTAATGTCAATACAGCGCCATCTAACGTATACTTACTTTAAGCTTAATAACTCAAAAACGAAGTATTTGTGGACATATGTTTCCGTTTTTTTCCTTGTTTACGTGTGAGAAATCCGCTCCCATAGTTTGTAAAAGTATTTTTGATACACTCTGTATATATGATCCAATGAACATATATATATATATATATATATATATATATATATATATATGATGACCCAATTGAAAATCCTTCGCGTGACGCACTTCGTTCCTCACGACACCATCTGACAAAAGTAATGTTTAGAAAACAACACCCTCAATACATTAGTTGTTCACTGTAATGAGATTGACCATAATTTTTATTAAAAAAATACCACTTTAATTAAAAGAGAAAGCAATTTACTAAGATGAGAATGTATAGAAAGTGCTCTAATCGCTAGATCACCCACAGTAAATTTATATCCAAGTTTTTCCAATATTTCACCTTTATTGACAGATTTCAATTACAATAATAATTGATATTTAATAACAAAAGTGATGAAAACATACACAAAAAAAAGAAACTCAATGAAATTGGCTTGACTATATTTGGAAAAGTATTTTTAAAAAAATTAAAATATCGCCCCCCCCTCTTCATGCGCATATGTAGTGACATTAACGTAAACATCTGTTTAGTCCAATGCAGCCCTAGGGGATGAAACGAGCTACTGACAAGGTACTGCGGGTAAATTTTTTATTCAATTTTTTTTTCTGAACATAGATTATGTAGAAATTGTTCGAATGTTCTTTATGTCCGAACATTTTCGGCTATACTTTTAGCCATTATCAATATCATCTATAAAAAAGAAGGAAGGCTTCCTATATATATATATATATATATATATATATATATATATATATATATATCAATTATGTGGCGCAGTTTAATTTATATTACAATGATTCATTCATACAAAAAGTAAATTAGTAAAGTTAATGATAGAAAATGGCGAAATCCCTTCGCTAACAAAATTTTTAAAGATGCATTAATCTACTAATCATTCGATGGATGTTATGATCCTTGTTTTTTAAAATAATAAACTGTATTAGGTCTTCGTTAAATACGCAAGTACTTTCGACGGTTCTACCAGTCATCATCGGGCATAGAAGCTTATTTGTTTTTGGTAAAATTCAGGTAGCATCCGAGACGAAAAAATATAATTCAAATTTTCGGGATAACAAGTGAGACATTACTCTACTTATTGAACTATTTAGTTCATTCCATATTGACTGATAAACTACTACAACAAAAAATTCTTGAATTGCCATATTAGTAAAAAAAAAAAAAAACGAAAAAAAACACACTCACTTAAATTTTCAAAAATTCAACCTTAGCGTTGCGAATGCACGCTCCGCAAGTTGCATTCGTTATCAATAACACTTTAAAAAATATTTTTTTGGATTTATATATATATATATATATATATATATATATATATATATATATTTAATTTAATTTATATTAAGAAACAGACAACTTTAAAAGTTCATAGGATTATAATTTATTTCCTTAGAACCGGGATTTTGGTCCTAATTCATCAGATCTCCATTTTCATATGGAGATCTGATGAATTAGGACCCAAATCCCTGTCCTAAAGAAATAAATTATAATCACCATGAACCCTTAAAGTTGTCTGTTCTTTTAATTAATATTTGCTCTGTTTTTATATTGAGCTCTCTGGATTATATCCTCCTTGGAATTATCTATACGGATTACCAAATAACTTCATTAACTAACTAACGAACTAGCTAATTATCCATACAACTGAATATCTATCTATCTATCTATCTATCTATCTATCTATCTATCTATCTGTGTGTGTGTGAAAAAGTGTGCATATATATATATATATATATATATATATATATATATATATATATAATTATTTATATATTATATGCGCGGTACTTATTAGAAAGCGCTCAATATCAGAGATAGAGCTAACATATTTGGTTGGACTGATCCAACCAAATATATATATATATATATATATATATATATATATATATTATAGTAAAAAAAGAAAAGGACAGTAAGATATGAAATCCGGTGTTCTTATTGATATTTTAATTTTTACGAAACAGTGCTCAGCGTAAATTTACAGAGCATAAATATTATAAAGTAACTGATTTAAAAATATGGTTTCATCGCGACACAGGAATTACCATTTTTCAAAAACAGAATCCAAAAAGTTCAAATTCAATTATATTAGATTAAAAGCATTTCATCTTCAAGCAAATTTTGGAATTCTGAATTTTGGAATTAATCTATGAATGTATGTGCATTTAAAACTATGAATTTATGTGCTTTTAAAATAAGTTATTCCAAAATTCCCTTGAAGATGAAACAGAACTAATGCTTTTAATTTAATATAATTGCGTTTGAAGTTTTTGGTTTCTGCTTTTGAAACATGGTAATTCCTGTAGAGAGATGAAACCATATTTTTAAATCAGTTAATTTATAATATATATATATATATATATATATATATATATATATTTGGACACCGAAGTATATATGTATATATTAGCAGCTGCAGTCATGATTAATCTATTGTAAAGGTATTTCTTAAATTCTCCCATGACGACTGTGACTGTGCTATTCTGTGCTTACCAGTAAGTCCTTTATCTATTCATCTATCTGCTCGTTTACACAACATTTGTTATCCATTGGCCACCAATCAAATAACCTTTTACTCCGTTCGTTATCGTTTGTCCCGCCCGCTTCTAATTTTGTCATTTAATCACTTGTATGATATTTCCTTATCTCCTTATTTCCGTTTCCCGACCCCCTTCGATCCCAGAGTTATCGCTGACATTACGCTTTCCTTTGATCTTTGGGAATTTTCAAGTTTCTTTTCTAGGGGTATTATTCATTTCGACGTTTCACACCTGTACATAATCGCTGATATTAGGCATTCACGATACACTTTACATTTTAAGCATATTGGCAGAGTGTTTCCCAGTCTACCTTTATATTTGGTACATGCTTTCCGACAGAAGATTGAATAAATGTGAGAAATCTAAGACTCATCATATACTTATGACAAGTGATAAGTGTATGTAGGATAAAACTATTCCTCTCATTTGAAGGTGTAGAAAGGCCCTAATATGTATAGCTGGCCACTCGTATTCAAGGATGCCCGCCTGCGGGGGGCGGTTAAACAATCCCCATTGTAGACGCTTGCTCTGGTGCATTTGTGTTCATTCAACATCTACAGAGCTCACCTGTGGTTTATACTGCAGACCTTAGTTGTAGATTCTGGGAAAAGAGCGTGTTCTCTAGCGTGATCAACAATTTGAACAAGGCCAGCATGCTCAAACACTCAGCCACGAAGACTTGTAACAGCTAGCTAGCACAGCTATCGACGGCCTCCAAGGATCCAGTCTACCCAATTTCATTCACGAGGTTTGGGTCAACCCCTGGTAGGGCTTTTCAAGCACTTTCCAAAGTGGGATCGACCCCTCCACCATTAACATCAGGAAGTCTCCTCCCTGATAAATCGACCATGGTGAGATTCGAACCCGGGTCTCATGGTCAGAATTCGAACCACTCGGCCATAATAACCTAATATATGAGATTATTAATTAACACGGTGACTTACCAACCTCTGTCCGCGACATTCTCGTAGAAAATACCAACGTAATGCGCCCATCTTGCTGCAGAGAACTCTTAAAAATAATGTCATATTTTATTTTATTCTGTCTTGTGTAACTTACTTGTTTTTTTCGTCAGCCACCAAGATAACAATTGCTTACATTGCCTTCATCTGCATGTAGGAACTGTTGAATTTCTACTGGATTCACGGTCAAAATAAAAAGAACTTTGGATCATAGAATGGTTCCTTTTGTAGCATTTCAGAATGCATACAGATGTTTCAGTTATAATAATAATAATAATAATAATAATATCAACAGCAACAACAATAACAATCAAAGCTAATCGCCCAGATATCGTTATTAGAGACCGCAAACAAAAAAATGCCTCCTTATTGATATGGCGGTCCCTGCAGACTGCAATGTATATTTGAAGATCTCCAAGAAGCTGTTAAAATACAAGGACTTTAAAATCGAAACCTCAAAAATGTGGCACATGAGAACACAACAATCCCTGTTGTAGTTGGAGCCCTCGGATTGATTGGAAAAGATTCCAACAGACTCACTGAAGGGATCCCTGGTAGACCATGCCTTAAATAAATACAAGCAATTGTCCTCACGAGTACAGACCACATCTTACGAAGGGCTTTATCTATGTAACATATGTGTGTTGTTTGTTTTTAATTGGTCAGTAGAAAATGTCATGATGCCATTTCTGACCTTAAGTCTCTGGGCAGAACCTGAAAAGAAATGTGTACATCAAAAATCACAGGAAATATAATAATAATAATAATAATAATAATAATGACAGAGTTGTCTAATATCTGCACTGGATAATCTGTAACTTCTACGAGAAGGAAACTGAAAGGAAGTGGTATGAACACCACCCAGACCTGGTTAGGGAGATGGACCTGTTACAATTCTATGGGATTACACAATACACTCAGAACAATCAACGCTAACCGCCCAGACATTGTTATTAGAGACCGCAAATAAAAAAGGTGCCTCCTTATTGATATGGCAATCCCTGCAGACTGCAATGTATCTTTGAAGATCTTCAAAAAGCTATCGAAATACAAGGACCTTGAAATCGAAATCTCAAAAATGTGGCACATGAGAATATCAACGATCACTGTTGTAGTTGGAGCCCTCGGATTGATTGGAAAAGATTCCAGTAGACTAATTGAAGGGATCCCTGGAAGCCCATGCATAAAAGAAATACAAAAATTGTTCTCACGAGTACAGCCCACACCTTACGGAGGGCTTTGTCTATGTAAAAAAAAAAAATTTTTTTTGTTTTTTTTCCAGTGGAAAATGTCATGATGCCATTTCTAACCTTAGGTCCCTGGGTGGGACCCGGAAAGAAATAAGTACACATCAGAAATCAAAGGAAATAAAATAATAATAATAATAATAATAATAATAATAATAATAATAATAATAAACATTTGAAGCATCCCAATATTTAAGCACACATCTAGAGCATATCTGGGATCAATGATTTATGCTTTTATTAATTTTGTTCTCAAAAATATTACTATAACATATCCTGGAGTGGAATTAGTCGGTGCCATGACATTTTTAATAAACATAACGAATGTCACAATAGAAGAATCTTGGTTGGTCTTATTTTGATGCAACTTTAAGAAAAAAAATAGAATTTCAAGTGTTGCCTTAAAACTTCTCAGTTTTTAATCACGAGCTTAAAAAGAATCGTTAAATAAAACGAATAAAAAAAATTGGAGAGTAAAGAATTAAGTCCATTGGTCAATTTTCGTAACGTAAAGGATGGCCTTAAAAATAAAACGCATAAAATGTTTTTTGAAGTCCTGTTTATTGAAATAATATACTTCAGATTCCTTCAAGATATTTACTGCTGTAGACATATTGTTTGGTAAAGATCAGTCGTAGAGTTTTTCTTCGTCTTTTTGATATTTGCAGATTGAAAAAAAATACATCAGTAGTTTGTGAAGATTCAACTTTCACTTTGTAAAGAATATTTGAGTCCCTCAGAGATTACTAACAAAATGAAAATAACGATTTTCATTGGTTGTGTTTTTTCTTTGGACTAATCTCAGCCCACTATCCTAGAAGAATAAGTCAATAATAATTCGACATGCATTTCTAGAAACCTAACTCAATAATATTCGATAGCAGTTGAAAGCACAACAGAAAACATAGGATACACTACTGAGTCTTTGCATTACACAAAGATGTTGATGTTAGTCCGAATCAATCACATAACATGGCTCTATAAAATTAAGACAAAAATTAATGATTATGTGAAAATTATTATTTTTTTTATTAATGTTCAAACAATACAAAGCTCAAGAGCCACTCAAAGTAGAGGGATATTGTATGGAGTCATATTAGCGTAAGAAAGGACGAGAAATGAAGCTCTTAGGGTTATGCAGGAAAGATAACAATTAACTCTAGACTTAAAGAGGTCAACATTTAATTAGTGAATAACATTTCAGAGACGTAAGAAGTATAGAGTTGAAGTAGACTTTAAAAGCCACTGGAAACCCAATCCTAAGCAGGAAACAAAGGATAAACCTCTACTCATGTTCAAAAGACCGGAGAGGAGTGTGAACCGGACGATAAATGAATCTGTCTACTTCTAATTACTAAGTGCAATTAAGTTTTAAACCCGCGAGTCGAGTTTACCTTTGGAGGATCGAAACACTACAAATGATCTATAATATATCAGATTTTATTATGCATGCTAATTTTTACAATAATATTTACCCTGTACAGGACACAAGAGCCACTCGAGGGAGAGGGTTATATAGCAAAATGCAGTTTATGGGGATATGTGGGGAAGATAACCGTTGACCATACATTTGAACAGGTTAAGATTGTAGTGATCATTTTTTTTATCAATCCGTTTTCTACGGCTTATCAACTCTTTGCAGGTTATTTAAAGCCAGAAAATAGTTTTAGATTGTAAGAATCTTTTCTGGGGATAATAATGGTTTAGTCATACTAATTAACTGCGGTAGAGAAGAGGTGGATTCATGCCTTTCCCAAGGGTATTTGCACGTAAGCGAATATAACAAATCCAACTGGAATTGGAACTCGCCACTCCGATTAACAATCTCGATTCATTATTCATTACACCACCGGCACATCCACGCTTACAGTACCTGGTATTCACAAGCATTTACTCAATTAGGTAAAAAACTGACCCGGCGTTGCTTAACTTCGGTGACCGTACGAGAATTGATGTTTCAATGTGGTGTGACCGTAAGCCGTAGAGATCAAGGAAGCATCCTCTTTGCAGTCTGTTCCACAAAACAGTGTTTCGGGGGATAAAGCTGCTGGAGTGGAGCTTACATTTCACCAACCGAATACGATGTTTGCACATTAAAATTTATATTAACCAACTGATGTTGAGAAAATGTTTCGAATATATTTACATTTAAATATTAATATAAGTTTCCATTGAATACAAAATGGTATTTGTTTTCTACTCTTATTAAGTTATAAAGAGATCCGCCCTAGAATTACTACACATTGTATCAGAATTTATGTAAGGCAAAGAATTTACAATAAAATTGGTAATAACCAACCGATGCTAGTAAAGTTATCAGGATATCCTTTCATTTCTATAATGATCATATGAGAATTTTTATAATGATCATATGAGAATTTTTATAATCATCCTAAGCGGAGTTTTATGATGAACATATGATGATTTTGATAATGATCATATGATTATTTTTATAATGATCATATGAGGATTTTTATAATGATCATATAAGGATTTTGATGATCATCATATAATGATTTTTATAATGATCATGTGAGGATTATTATAATGATCATATAAGGATTTTTATAATAATCATATGAGAATTTTTATAATGATCCTATGAGGAATTTTATGTTGATTTTTATGATGATCATATGATGATTTTGATAATGATCATATGATGATTTTTATAATGATCATATGAGAATTTTTATAGTGATCCTATGAGGAATTTTATGATGATCATATGATGATTTTTATAATGATATATCATAAAAGTTTCAGTCATTGATTTTGCTAATGTTTCTTCTGTTTCTATTTTAGCATTACTTGTCGTAGTTTTTATTGTTTCCCAGACATCTTAGTTGAATATTGTTTTCCATTCTCATATACATCTCTATTAATGGTGAATCGCAAATGTTCTATTGATTGATATCTGGAGAGGGTGGAGACTATTTCATTAATTTAGAAGTATTTTTCGGGAATATTGACAATAAGTCAGAATTTGCATAATATGAAGGCACCTAATTTTACGTGAATATCTTCTTTATCTTAAATGTATTTAGTTGTGACCAGCATCAGTAAAAATCTGTTGTCCAAGAACTTACAATAATTATCTGCATTTATCACGATAATATCATCAACTTTGTCGAGACCTCAATTTTCTACCCACACTGCTACACCAAAATATTACTCTACCCATCTTTATTGTCTTCGGGAGGATTGACGCTTTCCACGATGGGCCCAACCTTTAGACCAGCCATCAGGTCCATCCAATGTAGCTCTACATTCATCACTAATAATTACTAGTTGAAATCACTTTTCATGTACTTCTTCAGTCAAAACATTTCTGTTGGTGATTTTTACTTAAAGTTTGGTCGCTTTCATGCCTTTAGTAAGTATTCTTAATATTCTACAGTTTGTTTTTCTTTCTAACACAAACTTATCCAAATATTTTTTAACGGTAAATCCACTTTTCTTAGTGATTAATTTTTAATTTTTATCAAGTTTCTTTATCATGACATTTTCAAAGACTCATTTTTCTTATCTTGTTAACGTTTTAAATTTCTTTTATCATTGTATGGTGTGGTGCGAAAATCTTGTCACTCCTACGTAATGTAATTTTTTTTATTTTACGAAAATAATGGTGTTCATACAGACCTTGATGTATGACAGTGTCAATGAAAGTGAATAAATTGAATGAAATACATGTGCTTTGTATTACTGTATTACTTGTTCTTCTATTGTTCTCTTTACTTTTTGATAGGGGTGACAAGACTTTCGGACTACCCTATAATAAACTTAATTGGATCTTGAAGCAAATTATCGTAAAATCTTGACCCAATTTTAAAATTTAAGTTATCAGTTGAAGTAATTTCTGTTTCGGTAAGTATTTATTTTCAACAAATGAGGGAAATATTTATGTCCATTTTTTAAATGATCTTATGAGTTATGAATTTATATATTAACATATAAATAATATATATATAATATTATATATGTATAATATATAATATAAACTTGTCAGCTGTCAATATGCCACATAACACACTTGAGCGTTTAGCCTTGGAGCGGATAGAATGGAGATCAACGTGTTTTAGTGGACTCAGCAGTTTTCAATATGCTTGTATGAATCATCTTCAAGAAGCGAGAGCAAGATCTAAAAGGTCAGACCATCTAACAGTGATCTCATCTCACAATCCGCACACTTGGTCCATATGCGGCCTCCTTTGTAATTCACTAGCGGCTCTTAAATGCCGCTTAAGATTATCGCACAAAATTTCATATCTGAATCAATAAGCTGTCAGATCCTCATACGTTGAAACCGACGGGAGAGTCCATTATTATTATTATATATGCGTAAAATGACAAACAAACAAAAACAAAAAACAAAATGAAATGTGTTGAACAAAACATCACTATATTAAGTGTTATATTTCCATGAGGGATCAGATGCGAGATATGAATGGAAGAGAACGTGGTAGGAAGTAGAGATTATGGGGATAAGGAGGATAGATAGATTTCGATATTTGACTTGAAGAGGTCAAGATTGTGGTTTTCGGGGAAACGCTCACGCCGGAGTCTGTTCCACAAAGAACAAACAATTTATCTGGACACTTCAATTGACAGAAGGAATATAAGATAAATCGACATGCACAAGGCGACGGAGAGAAAAGAAACTGAATTACTCGTAACTGCATCTGCAAAACAACGCCATAAGGACCAATTATATAAAAACTAAGATAAACAAACCACAAGAAAACAGGAAATGCAACTTGTGTAGAGATGAAGATGAAGCAGTGCAATAAATAAACAGACTGGTCAGTACTCAGTTGGGTGGCGGTTAGGGAACACCAGGTGCTGTAAGTTACGCGACTGGCCTAGCAAGCTATTTATACTAATACAAGACCTCGATATGTGGTGTTTCTGGACTGACAGTTCGCAATACGTACTTGGAGTTTGGTGAGTGAGTCGTCCAGAAAAAACTAAGAGTAAGTTTGATTGGGTCAGAAAAGTGATCCTTTGAGAACGGTGCAAGTGGTTTCGTTTTGACCATCCATTGTTGGTCCATACAAGAACTGAAATCTTTCCCGGCGAATGAAACATAAAAACAGATTTGGTATTAGTAAACAATGTGCCTGAGGCTGGATTTCACTGTTTTGATAGATTTGACTGAGTAAACGTTGTAATAAATATGGCGACAAAGATGCGGACAATAGTCCGAATAATGTAAATAGTGTACATAATACCTCATCTAGGAAATATAGACAGATACTGAAAGGCCGAAACGTTGTAATAAATATGGCGACAAAGATGAGGACAATAGTCCTAATAATGTAAATAATTTACATAATACCTCTCAGAAATATAGACAGATACTGAAAGGCCGAAACGTTGTAATAAATATGACGACAAAGATGAGGACAATAGTCCGAATAATGTAAATAGGGTACATAATACCTCATCTCAGAAATATAGAGAGATACAGAGTAAAGAAAGTAGATATGTTTCTTGACCTTGTAAAAGAGCTAAATATGTTGTAGAGCATGAAGATGATAGGCGGTCCAGTCGTTATAGGAGAACTGTTAACAATTAGCATTAGGAGGGAAAAAAAATTAAATCAGATTAAGAGGTGGAACCAATTCTAAGACGTCATTATTGAAAATAACAGGAATACTGCGGAGAGTGATAGGATATCGAGGAGACTTGTTGTCACTTGCTCTCTAGCGTAATCTACCAGTTGATACTGGTGTGAACACTCAATGAGTAAATAATAATAATAATAATAATAAAGTGTTTGAAAAAATCACAGTAAATAACGAAAGATTTGCCAAATAGCTTCTTTCACTTTGTTTCTTTTTAAAGACCAAATAGACAGATTTTTTTTTATTCTACAGAAAAAAAATGTAATAAAAGTTTCCATACATTTTCTGCGATTTTTCCCCTCTCCGTGGTACCTCTTAACAATGTTATTGATCTTGAGGAGAAAATATGGCAATTTGAATTGATTACGACGAGGCCTAATAAGATTTTCTTCAAAAGCTTCAATTGGTTCATTCCTCTTAAGTGGCTCATTTCCGTCTTCAGTGGTTGTACCATTTGTATTTGAATTTGCGATCGAAAATAAATCTGCCAATTCTCAACTGAGAAAAAACAAAGAAGGCAGATTTCAAAGCCAATTGCTCGACTATTGAGCACTAAACATATCGGCTGTCAGTGACCTGATCATATATATCCATTCCCTTTTTATATAGTGGATTTTACAAGTACCAAAACTGGGTAGTGAAATGAGCTGATCCTAGCCTTAAATGAAAGCCTTTGCCATATGAGTCACAGGACCTGTATTTTGGAACAGAACTTAATAATAATTCCCATAAACATAGAAATTATATAGGCATGATACTTTTGTCCTAGGACAAAGCTTTTTCAGTATTGCATGTATTTTATTATAAGACTTGATGAAATTACTTTCCATTTTTTTAAATAATTTGACTATTAAATTGCTACAATAACAACAAAAACTACAACAGCAGCCAAAACGAAAATAAGAACAACGCCTACTACTATAAAGTTGTCTACTTTTTAGCGAACAAAAGAGTCGGAAGAAAGAAAAACGCGTCGCAGCATAACAATTTTGAGACCCCAATTGCTTAACCATTCGCAAACGAAAGACGACCGTCGCCAACATGAAATTGGAGTTTGGTTCGCATCTGAAGATTCCAAAATTTTGTAGCTAAGCATAAAGAAGAATGGATTTGCAAGTAAATAAATAAATAGATAATTAAATAAAAATAAAATAAAATAAACAAACAACAAAAAACAAAAATGCTAAAATATATGGAAAAAGAAACAACAAAAAAAAAAACAACGAAAGAAACGTCACCATCGTATACCTCTCCCAGTAAATGTTATAAGATAAAAGATAAAAACATTTAATATTGTCTATTCGTGGTGTCAGTCCAGTGTCCGTCTCGAAGTCAAGATGAAAGCTGAGGAGGTGATTAAAAGAAACTGACAATGAATAAAGGGAGCCTTATACACCCTTGTGCAAATTAATTGAAACAGATGTTTTAGTTTCCATTCTTTCACCCTACAGTTAGTTTTAGACCCACTGGAGTGACAGAGTGTAATTGATTTCTATTTTTCCTCTGTTTAGGTCATTTGCAGTGGTGTACAGTAATGTAAATCTATCTTCGGGCTATATGATGAAATTTGTTTGGCCTTGAAATATATTGCGTCATCCGTGATTGTATCAGATT
This sequence comes from Acanthosepion pharaonis, assembly GCA_903632075.3. NCBI lineage: Eukaryota > Metazoa > Mollusca > Cephalopoda > Sepiida > Sepiidae > Acanthosepion > Acanthosepion pharaonis. Next base: position 2,267,077 of record CAHIKZ030005024.1, on the reverse strand, counting down.
TTTATCACGCTCAGACACTATTGTCTAGACTGTCGATTAGTTGTCCTACGGCCATTGTCAGCAATGGACATTACTCCAAGGAAGCGTACGAAAATTATAATGCTTCACGAACACCCTGGAAAGCCTTACTCGTGAGCAAATCAAAGTACTGTAGACTGACCCGGAATCTCTCTTGATTTAAATCCAATCAAAAATCTGGGGTTTATCTGCAAGGAACAAATTCATGGAATGGACATAGGAAGTACCAATATGTGCACTCAGTCATCTTTAATTGGAAAATACGAAAAAAGTAAATAATAACGGAATTATTCGTTTTCTTTCAATTAATTTGGCCAAGGGTGTATGAGCAGAAGTCAAATGAGCAATGCTTTTATTAAATCTTTGAGCCCCGCGTTCATAAATAATTTTAACTCTACTGCCTGAGCTCTTGAGTCAAAATTAACAAATAATTGGTATGTAATTTTTCAAGGTAGATATAAGAATAGTTATAAGTGCTTACCCACCGTTCAACCGGTGGCTGGGCATTAAATCATTTTTCTCTACCCCTGTTCAACCGGCGGCTTGGCATTACGTCATTTTTTCTACCACCGGTAAAGCGATGGTCAGAGCTCAAAGTGTTAAGTCGAATGAAAATTGGTACATTTATTATTCTTTGTATGTAGACATCGGAGTGGCTATTGCTGTACACAAACAAAAAGAAACAAACAATTTCTCATCCGAGCTAATAATTTTAAATGCCCATTAAGGAACTGTATTCCTGATAAATGAAAATTCGTAAATAATTATATAGTCCACACTACAACATGTTTGACACGCAGGCTCACTCTACACCTTTCTAACAATAGCTCAATTAGATCTCATTTAAATATTCATGGAGACATACCTGACACTATTCGTAACATACTTGTTGAAAACACTAATAATAGCATCATCTACATGCAAAACAAAAGCTAAAAATAATGGAAGCCTTATTAATAAAAACAGAAAAACTAATAATATTAACTTTGAACATGAACAAAATATCTTGACCGTGTTTTGAAAAATGAAAACATTTTATAAAACATACACACAACAAACCATTTCTTATTTAACAGTTAAAATATTTAATACTTGAAAATGGCTAAATGCATAGCCGAAAGCGCTCGGATAAAAAGAACATTCGGACAATTTTTATATAATTTATCATCCGAAAAGAAAAAAAATATAGATCGCATGAGAAATTGTACAAAAAAGTAAATAAAACCACCTTTTCTGTCGTATTCAATGAAATATGCATGAAAGAAGGACTGCTGTCTAAATACGCAAATATATATATATATATATATATATATATATATATATATATATATATATATATATATATATATATGAAATTGCCAAGTAACGACAAACACGTATTAAAAATTCTTGAAGCTTTATACATAAAACAGTTGAAACCTAACCTGAACAAAATAAACTATGAAATCTCCACAAATATCCTTAAATGCCTATAATTTATAACAGAAGCCATTGGTTTATACCAACGGCTTCCCATACTTAATACTTCTCGTTTTTCACTCTCGCGTGGTCATATGTGACGTCACGAGCTGCGACGCGATTTTCGCTTCCGCGTCTCGTATATACGAATTTGTCGTTACTTGAAATTTTTATGCAGCAAGGGCGGACTCACATTGTTGTTTCGTCCGTTGTTGTTTGATTTATTGAAATTGTCTTATTTGATAATGGCTTGTGTAAGTCGAAAGCTTAGATTGGATTTAAACATGTATCAATATAGTGTTTTCCTTTCGTGTTTCAATGATAATGTTATTAAGCTTATCAGACAATATGAAAGGAAATTACTTAAAATAAATAGACAAAACTTTTCTATATTATTAAATGAAACATGCATTAATGAAAAATTGCTGCCTAAATATACACAATATATATATATATATATATATATATATATATATATATATTATTGATATGGAGTTTTTTTTTAGTGAAAAAACCTGTTTGAGGTGATATTCCTGGTTTTTACTTTCATAAGCACAGAAATTAATAACAAACGAGAAGTCCTATGGGAGAAAAACTGTCACCCGACAAGAATCGAACCTGTATTTCTTTTCCCATCAGGGAGACTGTTTCTATAGATGGAAGGTGCAGCTTCTAGTTTGACCACGGGAAGACACCTTTTCATAGCGAAGTTTCAATTCGCTATTTCAGGAATGCACATCTCTATCTAGATCTCATTGCTTCAGTTTCGTAACCGAAACGTAATCAACAGTAATTTTTTAACGATTTATTTTCACAATCCGACACTAATTCTTGCTGCTATAAACGCTATGAAGTGATAAAAGTACTTTTCGGTTATAGAACCGCTTTCATTGATGGAAAAAAAGATACAATTTCGATTCCTGTCGAAGGTACAAGTTTTATTTTGTCGGATTCCTTGATCTTGGCCGGTTGTTGTTAATTTCAATGTTTAAAAAAAAAAAAAAACAAAACAAAAAAAAAAAAAAAAACAGAAGAAAATCAAAAACAAACAATGCGCATGCGTGAAATAAAGAACATGAAATGACGACAATTACCAAACGAAGCCTATATACCATCCCTCTTCTTCCTCCAAAAACCCTACGTACATCTCTTAACTCTTTACTTCGCCCCTCTTTTTTTCGTTTACCCCATTTTTCTCTTTTTCCCATATCATTTCCGTTGAGTTGACCGATTAAATAGATCAATGTCTGATCCTTACCCCCTCCTTCCTCAATATTAAGTATTATAATAAAAAGAAATATAAAAATAAACTTTAAAACTCTCCCATCCCTCTCTAAACTCGACCATGTCTCTCATACCATCCCTCACCACCCTCTATGTCAAATTATATAAGCTTAATACTGCCTGTCAAAAGTGTTAATTTTAATTTCATTTTTCGTTTCACCTTTTGAAAGTGAATTTTGAAGATCCAGAGGAATATAAAATTCCCTGGTGAAATAAATTATTACAAATGGAGCCTGAGGTGATCTGTTTTTCTTTAAATTAAATTATTTGCTCTGACTTAACATTAAGCTCTCAGGATTTCATCCTTCTTGGGATTATCCATACGGATTAACAAGATTTTCGTTACTTACGATTAAGGCTGTATTTAATTTTTTGAAGATCAAAGTTGACTGGAAAGCAAGTAGCTGGGAAAAAATTCCACAAGCGAGAAGTGCGAGAGAAGAAACTGTTAGCATAGAACCTACGGTTACATTTAGCTATTTCAACTGTAAGATGATGTGCTTTTGCCACCAGTCTAGTACTGTGCTTAGCTTTGTAAAGTCTACGTAGCAAAGTGTAAATATTTATAGGCAAAGCACAGGGAAACTAAGTTACGGCAGAGGAAAAGTAACTGAGGTCGAGATGCCAGGTCAAGACCAATAACATCGCAGATTCTTCGTATTTTATCAAGATTTGCTAAATACCTAGTATCAGTGGACCAATTTCTCTCCGCGTCCGTTATCGACACTGTGTTGATAGCAAGCACAGAAAGGAAACTACAAAACCTCCTACAGAAGATAGTGAGAGAAAGAGAGAAGAAAGTATAACGTACAAGAAGCCAGAATGCGTGGTTGTTAGCAAAAAGGATGAGCCCAAAATACAAATTTCAAATCATGGATACGAAAATCAAGCTGGCACAGAAATTTAAATATCTGGGAAGTGTTCTAACAGAGGACGGGAAGTGCGGCACTGAGATCCGAAGACATATTGGAATGGCTAAAGACGCATTCCAAAAGCTAAGCTATTGAAGGACATAAAAATTTCAACAGAAACAAAAAAAAAAAAACAAAAAAACAAAAACAAAAAAAAAACAATAAAATAAAAAATAAGGGTACTGAACTGTGAAATGATATCTGTTCTCTTGCATGGCATCAAATGCTGGACAATCTGGACAAAGATGAAAGAAGAGACTTGAAGCAACAGAAATGTGGATCTACAGAAAAATACTGTAGATACCATGGACCAAACATTTGAGTAACAACAAGGTTTTGGAGAAAATGGAAACAAAATGGAAACACTTAAAATCAGAAAGAAGCACTGAGAAAAAGTGAGCATATTAGTATACATACATACATACATATATATATATATATATATATATATATATATATATATATATATATATATATACATTTCATTAAATACGACAGACGAGATGCTTTTATTTAGTTTTTTATACAATTTCTCATGCGATCTAATAATTTTTTTCTTTTCGGCTGATAAATTATATAAAAGGATTTAATATTTTAACAGTTAAAATATTTAATCCTTGAAAATGGCTAAATGTATAGCCGAAAGCGCTCGCATAAAAAGAACATTTGGACAGTTTTTATATAATTTATCATCCGAAAAGAAAAAATTATTAGTCCGCATGAGAAATTGTATAAAAAAACTAAATAAAATCACCTTGCCTGTCGTATTCAGTGAAATGTGCATGAAAGAAGGATTGCTGTCTAAATACAAAATTGTATCCGAGGAAAAATTTGGAAAAAAAAGAAAGAACCAGAAACCTCCGAAGAGGCCGAAAGAAATCATCCAGTGCCTTAAATTTCTGGTACAAAGAAAAGAAAATCCAGCGAGTAATAAGTTAAAACAAACAGTGATCAATACGCTAAGTAAAGTAAAAGTAAAATAAATAAATCCTAATGAACCTACCTAGGTTTCACCAATTGGGATCATCATGTGGGGCAACCTAGATAGGTAGTACCTGGCTCATTAGGATTTATTTTATATATATATATATATATATATATATATGGTGTCCATAGAGTTCATATGCACTTTAAAAAATTATGTATACATATATTGTTAAATATAACTGACAACGAATGTCTATTATGTTTGATTATGAGTGGTTCTAAACTTCGTATGTTTGCTTTAATTTCGGGAGAAAATAAAGACAATAATTGTCCAACATTTGGATATTATTTTATGATGCTGTTCCTTGATCTAAATTAAAGCAAACCTGCGAAGTTAAGAACGGTCCATGTGAACAACGACAAATTTTAAACACACACACACACACACACACACACACACACACACACACACACACACACACACACACACACACACACACACACACACACACACAGAGACACGCACACACACATATATATGTGTATATTAGGATATTACATCGAAAACATGTCAAAATCGCTACACAATTGCAGTCGTGTTTCAATGCATATCAATGCATCTCATCAGCCGATTGTAAATTACTGGCGAGTGAACGATTTATTTAGATTTAAAAGCAAAATACATCTTTTTACGAGAAAAAATAGGTGTGATTTATAAGGTTTGTGGGCGTTACTCAGATCAACCAATCGAATATAACCTACGTTAAATTTAAACAAGCGAAGAAGCAAATATTGAGAATTATTTTTCATAGATGAATCATCACCCATAGATTATACCTATTTTTCATAAAAAGAAGTTGTATGTTTTCGATGTAATATCCTAAAATAAAGAATATTGCTCTACTTTGTATTGAGCCCTCTTTTAAATTAAATGTTACAAACGTTGGAATTGTACTCTATTCGTTTTCATCTTACCTTAATATATATATATATATATATATATATATATATATATATACATAATTTAGGCCTCTGACGATCATCAATGACCATTGATTTGATTCCGTCCGTCTGTTCCTCTGGAACATCGCCGCCTGTAGCTGAACTGGACGGTACACGAGTGGCAGTCTCTGTTACGCAAGTCACACCTTTGAATTGTGTGTGTGCGTCTATGCTGCAGCGTTCTTTTCTGCGGGTTCGCATGTCTTCAGCTGTGTTGTTCAGTTACTCTTTTTCTGATATTAGTTGTTTAATCAGAGTGCTTCTCCATCCAGAAAGGTCAGTAGCAATGTCCTCCCAGTGATTACCGTTGATCTCAAGGGTCTTAATGTTCCTCTTACAGACATCTTTGTAGCGCAACTGAGGGAGACCGGTGTCATATGTATGTATATATCTTTATATCTATCATCTCAACCTATTCATCTCTCCCTCTTTTTAGCTATTTCAATCTGTTCGTATCTATCTATCTATCTATCTATCTATCTATCTATCTATCTATCTATCTATCTATCTATCTATCTATAACCGAATGGGTAAATATATAGGTAGATATGCGATCGTATACAAATACATATAAATACTAGTGTAAGAAAACACTCACACACACATATATTTTATGATTCGATATATATATATATATATATATATATATATATATATATATATATATATATATATATATATATATATATATATATATATCTTCATGAATAATTCATACAAAAAACAAATACAAAGGTTAATGATTTAATTGGCGAGAAATCCATCGTCGCGAACAATTCAAATAATATACAAAAACCCCGAACCTGTTTATGAATGAAAAGACCTTTGTTTTTATAAATTTCTGTTGCATAAGTTCTTATTATTTTTACAAGCTTTCGTCTGATCCTACAGACATCCCCAGGTATGGAATAGATTTTGTTCTTGTTTTTACTCTCAGTAATAAGAGGACAACGAAAATATATGTATTGTAATCCGAAAAATGCTATTAAAAATGAGTTATTGTTTTTGGAGCGTGCAGAGTTTGAATTTATATATATATATCGAGCCATAAAATGTGAAAGTAATTCCAAATAAGTGTGTAAAACAAACAAACAAAAACATTACAAACATATTTCGATGTTTATTTATATCTTCTTCAGGACATTAACTTACAAACACGTGCTTTGGATTCATTGCATTGCCTTTTATTTCGTAATAGGCACTCTCTTACTATATTTTACTCTGAGATACAAGTTCTTGACCCTTTTTCATTTAGTTGGACAACAAGCCTTAAAGAGAGCCTTTCCGTTCAACAAATAGCCAAGGCCACACCTAAACACAGGATGAGCTTAGGCCCTACATATCAAGAGCTGAAGCCATCAACTGATATTTTCTCTCTCTACAGTTTTATAGTTCAGCTGTATTTTGTCTGTTTATGTCACCGTTAATGGGTTAAGGTCAAGCTGCCTACTTCTTCTGTTAACTTTATTCACTACCCCCGGAAGTATCTGACTTAAATGGTAAGATTGGACTGGTGCCAAGCAGTGACTGTCTAGACTTTGGGCATTTAGCAAGAACACGTCTTGCCGGATATCATTATTAAGTTCCCAATAACATTAATAAAATGGGGTGGTCATATTGCGAAAAAGTTTTGAGAATTTTCCTGTATTTCTCTTGTCGCTATATTTTAGACATTGACGCCTATTTTTGAGCGACAGTCGGTATGCTAATCTCACATACCCTCTGCTTAAGGAAGGACATTGAGCAATACTAGCGACCTACTATTATAGCCTTGTGCCAGACTAAAGTATGATTTTTTTTTATTTTTAGTTATAAAAAGAATAAATGAGAATATAATAATTAATAAGATGTGACGAATGAGGATAACGGGTTTTAATAGATGCGGTTGATTCAGAAGGATGACGAAGATACACTATTTACATTATTCGGACTATTCTCCTCATCTTTGTCGCCATATTTATTACAACGTTTCGGCCGTTGTACGCTCCGGCCTTCTTCAGGTGGTTGGAATGTCGAACTTAACCCTTTATTTCGCTCACTGGGGTAGACTGTTCTAGTTTCACGTGCCATGTTTAATGGATGTCAGTTATCAGTTATCTCCTGTAAATTCCCCTCTCCAAGATCTCCATTGCCTTAAACGGGTATTGAACTCATACTCTTTGGGTCCTGTCACTGGATCCTTTATCCACTGTGCCATGTGTCCTTGATGGCATCTGTGTATGAATTTCACACAGTCTTTAGTCATGTTCTCCTCTATGGGGGGGTCTTACTCGGGAGAGATATCTGCGAATTGTCGTCAAGCTTTTGAAGGTTGTCCTGATGTTATATGGACCGCAGATGTTGAGAACTTTCGTAGAGAATCAATCCATATTTTACAAAAAAAAGTCGCGTATCATAGGGGTTAATGGCTAGATCGAAATGGTCTTGTTCAGTGGTCACCAGACCGCACACGCTTGGATTTTTCTGTGGGTCCATATAGAATCAGTTGTTTTATCAGACGCGCCTAAGGAACTTAAATATGGAGGCAGTAAAATGACTGAGTATCTCCTCAACGTATTAAAGAATCCTGCAGGCACAGAATTGAAATGTGTTTTTGAAAAAGAAGGAAGACATTTTGAACAGCATATATATCAAGTAAATAATTAGTAAATATAATATACATATATGTATATAATCGACTCTCCCGTTGAATTCGACGTATGAGGGTCAAGCAGATCAGTTCCTAGGAAACCAACAGCCCGACAACACCACATGAGATTTGATTATAGTGGTAAAGGTTTCGTGCCTGACCATCCACACTTTTTGAAGGGCCGAATACAGAGATCTGGTGCACTACGTGCCACAAGGTCCCCAAACGACCCTCCGCAGGTTTTGAATTCAGAGTTGTCCTTCTCCTAGACCATTTGCCATCCAAGGCTATAGAACCCAGTCTGTCCTGGTATTTATCCATATCTGGAGGGTGAAGAAGAGGAATCACACCTTTCCCAAGGGTATTAGCACGTACTCGGCTGGAATTCGAACTCGACTCTCCGATTCCTCAATCCAAGCCGCTATCCATTACCCCACCGTGCCTCCTCAATACTGAATCTGAGGCCGTGTAAAGAGTTGAATGAAGACAGAATGTCGCCATCACTAGTGATCCCTCCAAATACCCTCGTAATCACAGTTAGACAATCTAACTCTTTCCGAATCCTCTGCACTGTCCTCAGATTGACAACCAAACACTCTGAAATGTTCGTATTGGAGATTCCGGTATGAATGTCAAGCAGTACAGCATGCCGTTTCCAAATTTCTGGCGGAGTGAATTGTGTCATAGTGCTCTTTCTTTCAAAGGAAGTGCCCAACTGACCCTATTATATTGTGCAGTCGACAAAGATATTTTTGTGTAAATATATCTGTTAAAATGAGATGTCGGTATTATTTTAATTATTGCGTAATTTAGACGACAATTTATCCATCGCACCCTCTATGCGCACGTATGTATATCTATATACGTACATACATAAATGTACGCGTTAGCGTATGCGCAAGCATATAAATACAGGCATATGCACACAAATTCAAACAATAATAAATAAATTATGAACCTAACCTCCTACAATTAATATTCTATTAGTACTCAAGATACCTCCTAACCAAATAAGAAAATGAAATAATAGCTACGTGAAGACATATAAAAATATTTATCATTCAATCATTAATATGAAATATTGATGTAAAAAACGAAATACAACTTTCCTAGCCCAAGAAAAGACTAGAACGCTCAAAAATCAAAAACGATAACATTTCTAGAAGAAAAACTGGAGACAAATAACTACAAATGGCTAAAATTGAAAGAAAAGAGGAAAAGGCGTAAAAAGAGAAAAAAAAAAACTAAAGTGTGAATGGAAAGTGGAAAAATAAACGAAGAAAAGAACAAATAATCGCAACACCCTACACGTACACACATCCGCGCAGACGGGGCCACGCGTGTTAATGCATATCCGAACAGACGAGCAAACGCAAGCACGAACACAAACACTGCACAAAAAAACAAAACAAAACCTTACACCAATGATAAGTGCATAGAAAGAGAAAAATCGAGTAATATATAGCAGTCAAATGCTGTTACCCTCTGAAGAGTGGACTTTCGTTCGACACTTTGTCAGAAGTAAATAAATCGTCGGAAATTAAATTAATCAAGAAATGTTTTCTCAAAACAAGATCTTAAAAGAGGACAAGAGGAGAGGAGAGAAAAATGTGAATGAGTCAATTTATGTTTAAGTTTTCTCTGTCTGAACAGAGCCGGACGTTGTGTGTTGATCACTACAGCCTCTAGAATATTCAGATGATATTTTGTCCGAGTCTTATGTAGCACAGAGAAGAACTCTTCTGAATAGTTGTTTCTACAGGTATCCGTATTTAATAGATGTTCATCAATGGCAGACATGTGTCTGTGAGTGCCCGGATATTAATGACATATGCCTGCGGATAGGACCTGACACATGTTGAGCAATTCTCACCTCCAGTCGTTGAAGAGTTTTGCCCACATACTACTGTCATTTATAGCAATAAATAACTAAATTTTGTTGAAGTGTTGGCAAAACCTCTTTACGGACAGAAGGGAACGCACTTCTTGTAGAAAAGACGGTACCGTAGTGTGGCAGAAGTAAAACAGTGCATTAAAAATGATGAAATCCTATCCGCAAGAAATAGGCTAGATCAAAGATAATTTGAAATACACGGGACATTTAGAAGGACCGAATGTTTTAATTTCATTAAAATTATAAATTATAAATCTAATGTTACTCTAGGTAGCCATTTTGAAAGGAAAATGTCGGTAATTTTCCTGAATTCAGCATCCAATTTACATCCCGAACATATCACCAATGCACGATGAGTAAGTGTTTTGATAAGATTAATCTTCTTAGATTAAGAGGAAAAAGAAACCCAACTAAGATGTAAAAAGTGGATTTTCTGTATACCCTGTTGAGGAAAACTGTAGAAGTTTTCTCGATTAACACGTCCAAGAAAGGTAGCATATTATTTTCAAATTCCATCGTAAATTATAAGAAAGGGTGAAGGTTATTTAAATGCTGAAAAAATTTATTCCCCTCGCTATGTGATGAAAATTTATATCGAGCCAGACCCCCCCCCCAAAAAAAAACTCCTTCTTTCTCCAAGAGCGTTTTTATTGAGATGATGAAGATGGCGATGAAATCTGTCTCGTTCCGTTTTAATAATATTATGTACAGTCAGTTTCGATGGAGTATCGATGGGTAGTTTTATGGTACCTCCTATAGGCAATATTTTTGCAGCTTTCTATGAGAAACAATTTCTTCTTCCTAAACTATATTGTTACGTGCGTTATGTTGATGATACCTTTGCGTTATTTTCATCACATAGCGAGGCGAATAAACTATTTCTTCATTAATTTAATTTCCAACGATTTATTTACTCTTGACTAAGTGTCAGATTAAAGAGGACTTTGGTTGATTTTATTCGATTTTAATCGTAATTACATTTAGACTAAGTGATATTAAAGTATGATCCCCATTTTAAAATTATTATATATATATATATATATATATATATATATATATATATATATATATATATATATATATATATATAATTGGTATATACGGAATGAATTCCAATAACCAACAATTACTATTCTTAAAAGAGTGCCCAATACAAAAGTAGACCAGATATAATTATTTATTTAGAAAATTTATAACATAAACACGTTATAGAATCACTACGAAAATAGCCATTTTGTTTCAACACTCCAGGTGTCTTATCAAGTGACATTGATAAGGAAACAAAATGGCTATTTTTTGTAGTGATTTTATAACATGTTTATGTTATAAATTTTCTAAATAAATAATTATATATATATATATATATATATATATATATATATATATATATATATATGTAAATTAACTGATTTAAAATATGGTTTCTTCGTTACACAGTAATAACCATGTTTCAAAAACTGAAACTAAAAACTTCAAATTTAATTATATAATTAAATTAAAAGCATTAATTTTGTTTCATCTTCAAGCGAATTTTGGAATAACTTATTTTTAAATTTACTGAGTTTTAAACGCACATATAAATTCATAATTATATTCAGTTTCATGTTAGACGCAACCATCAGGCTGACGATTGCGTCTAGCATGAAACAGCCTGTCGCCTCTGAGTGTTGACTTCTATGTTCACTTTTATATTTATATTTACATACACTCTATCTCTAATACTGAGCACTTTATCCCATAAATATTGCACACATTAAAACTATATTTCTTCATATATATATATATATATATATATATATATATATATATATGTAAATATCTATAAATCGGTTGTAACAGCAAAATTGTCCAATCATGTTGCAACATAATTATCCACTCCACAAAATGTTTAATATCTAAAAATAAATAAATAAATAAAACACTAAAGTAATTGAATTTCTTTTTTCCAGGGTTTTAGATAAAACATTTAGCCGTCTTGACACCATTTTTCATAAGAAAAATACTTTGAGCTATTCAGCGAAAATAGAACAGGTTAAATTCGGTTTGTGTCAGACACACTGGCTTCCCAACTGAGCAGTGGCGCGAGGAAAAAACCAGGCCTTCAGTAATGATACGAACATACATAATCTGGCTTCCATCTTCAAAGTCCATGCAACAACCGTCAAAAGAACGGTGAATAAGACGCAAATACACATCGATAAACCGTCTGTAACAGCAAAATTGTCTAAATCGTGTAACAGCAAAATTGTCCAATTGTTAGATTAAGATTTGAACCGTTGTATTTAAGAAATGGTTAAAGACATCTTACTGGAATTCTCCTAGGTTTTTGCACTATTGGACTCTAATCTTGAACAACAAGAATGTATTTAGCTCTCAGTTGAAATGATGATCCCTCTTCCTGTTATGACCTCCTGATTCAGTTTTCTTTTCTACTGTTCCTTCTTTTTTTAAAAAACTTATTCACTGTTCTCTCGATGGTTCTTGAATGGACTTTGAAGATGGAAGCCAGAGTATGAATGTTGATACCCTTACTGAAGGCCTGAATGATCTTTTTTCTCTCCCCATTGCTCATTTGGGAAGACATAGTGGGGTTGACACAAAATGATTTTAAACTGTTCTCTTTCTAGCTCTGTAGTTGTCAAGATGTCTAAATGTCTTATCTGAAAACCTGGAAAAAATAAATTCAATTAGTTTAGTGTTTTTTCGATAAATATTTTGTGGGATAATTATCCTAAACTGTAACACGATTTGGAAAATTTTGCTGTTACATCCGGTATATAAGCAAAATAATATCATTGTTATTATCACAACGTTTCAATGGCTAAAATTCACGAGCCAAGGCTTTAATACATTAGGCTACTGTCCCTTAACATGGAGAGTGGAATGAGTTTAATCTATCTCCGTATATTAAATGGAGGTCAACACGTTGTTATATAACAACAAAGATGAAGACAACAGTCCGAATGTAAATAGTTTAAATGATAATAATGCCTCATCTCAAAATTTAAAGCAGAAGATACTTGTGTCATGTTATTTGGAGAGTAGACGGGCGCCGCCAATATCCCCACTAAGTTAATTTCGTGAACCCAAAATACCAACTAACAACGACTGGTAAAAATGATTTTATATCACATTTTGCGTTGGGGCATTTTCCTCTGTAGGATTTATTATTATTTTTTCAGTGGAACTATTTTAATCAGCCGAGGTTCATTTCTGGCAATAATGAGTGATGAGGTGGGAATGGCCCAGTGGAAATAGTCCCAGTCTGTTGGTAGCGTATCAATGGAATCAATCAATGAAAGAGATTCTGCTGGTGGTGACAGCGGCACGGCGAAGGGGGTATATCAATTGAAAGATTCTCTCGGCATCTGTGATTTCTCAAACTCTTACTTGGCTCATCTTTCGTTACATTAATGCTTGCAAGTAGTACACGGAACCTTGAGCGAACAGGCGGAAATTTCATTTCTTCCTTACTTTTTCTATCCTTTCTTACTGTGTTAACTTTCTTTCTTTTTCTTTTATTTTGTTCGTTTAATTCTTTCTTTCTTTCCTTCTTTCAGTGGTTTTATTTTCTTTCTTTCTTTTTTAATTTTCTGAGTTATTTTATACTTTTCTTTAAAATTTTCTTTAATTTTTTTTACCGCTGCTGTACTTTCTTTTTGGCGTTATCTTTTGTTGGTTCGTTTCTTCTTCTTGTTTTCTTTCTTTCTTTCTTTCTTTCTTTCTTTCTTTCTTTCTTTCTTTCTTTCTTTCTTTCTTTGCTTTGTTTGTTTCTTTGTTCCTTTTTTTCTTTCTTGTCTTTGTTTCTTTTTTCTTTATTTCAATGGTTTGATTTTCTTTGGTTGTTTGTCGCTTTCTTTCTTTCTTTCTTTCTTTCTTTCTTTCTCTCTTTGTTGTTTAATTTTGTTTCTTCGTCTCTTTCTGTTGTTTTCTTTCTTTTTTTATTCTGATTTCTTTATTTTTTATCTTATCTTTTGTTACTGCCTTATCTTTATTTCTTATTCACGTTTTTTTTTTCTTTTTCTAATTTAATTCTTTTTTCTTATCGCTTCTTTCTGTGTTATCTTCAGTCTTTTTTTTCAAATTATTTCTCATTCCTTTTTTTTTCATAGGATAACTTTAATCTATTTCCTTTTCTTTTCTTTTTTCCTTCCTTTGTTTCAGATTTTATATTCTTCACTTTTCTTTTTCTTTCTTAAATGTTTCGTTTTTTGAAAGCCGCGCCCCATCTTTTCTTCTCGTTTGTCCTACTTCCTCTCTCTCTCTCTCTCTCTCTCTCTCTTTCTTGCTTATCCTTCTCCTCTTTTCAGTTCTCTCTGACTTTTATTTTTAATCCTTTTTCTTCCTCTGCCTATCCTTTTTCTTTTCTCCATTCCTTCCTTCCTTCTTTCCTTCCCCACCTATCTTTCTTTTAACTATATGGCTTTTCCTTCTCTTTATTTCCCGTATTCTTTCTATATATAATTCTTCTTTCTTTTTTTCTCATCGTTTTTGCTTTCTTTCTTTTCTTTCATTCGATGAATCCATTTACATTTTCTTTTCTTTCTTTATTCATTTCCATTCTTTGACTGTCTAAATATTTATACTTTCTTTTTTATCATAGCATTTCATTCTTTTTTCTTTCTTTTCATAATCTGTTGATTTTCTTAATTCTGTTTATTTACACCTGAATTTCATATTAAGTATTTTTCTTTGTTTTTATTTGCTCCTACTTTTATTTCTTTTTCTTTCTCTTTCATTATTTATTCCAAACACACATATATGCTAGCAAATTCATAATATCCTTTTCCTGAGTCAACCCTATAAAATCAATGTTTCTCTCATGATCCAACATAGGCACTTTCATTATGAAGCGATCTGAAGCCGGACATGCGCAAAGACTACAATTTATTTGTAAATAGTCATCTAGATTTTACACACTCTAACTTTTTCTTCTCCTTTGTTTCTATTCTTATTTCTTTAGCATCAGTTTTCTTGTCGGCTTTTTGCTAATATTTTCCTGGCTCTTATTTTGCTTCCGTTTATTTCAATGACGTTCAATGTTCGTTCTTCTTTGTCTTTTATCCTTCAGTGGTTTCTTTTTATTAATCGCAGAAAAGGTTTTTTTCCATGTCAGCTTTTGTCAATTCTCTGCCTTCTTCCCCCTCTTTCAATTGGTACGAGCGCTTCTAACTCCTTATCTTCGCCTACTTTTCTTCATCCAATCTTTCTTTCTTTAATTTGAAAGTAATTTTAAATTCTCATTTTGCTTCTTACTATTTCCTTTCTATCTCTAAACTTTATTTTTATTCCGTTCTCTTTTTGTTGTTGTCAGGTTTACCTTTTTATATTTTATTGTTTCTTTTGTTTTTTGTGGTTTTTATCTGTTTTCCTAATATTTTGTTATTTTATTTAAGCCGTTTTTCTTTTGAGTAAATGTTCCTTTTCCTTTCTTTCTTTCTTTCTTTCTTTCTTTCTTTCTTTCTTTCTTTCTTTCTTTCTTTCTTTTAGCACCCTTCTATTTATTTAGCCTGCCATTTTCTTTCTTTCTTTCTTTCTTTCTTTCTTTCTTTCTTTCTTTTCTTTCTTTCTTTCTTTCAACTTCTTTCATGCCACTTATTCCCTGTTCTCTCTATTACATTCACACACTTTATAAATTCTTCAAACGCTTATTTCGATTTCGTCCGCCATTTCTTTCCTTGTGAGTAAATATCGTCATTTATTTTTTCTTTCTCTTAATGGCAGTTATTGCCATGGAAACACTGCATCACTTTCTTGCAATGGCGGCAGTAAAAGAAGTGAAACCTCTACAGGGTCATCTACAGAAGATTGAACGCTACACAAACCTTTGAAGCTTTCTGTTTTGTTTCGATTAAGTCATTCCTATATTCAGTCATTCGAGTGTTCGGATAATCCCTAATTCACGGAATCTTTTGATTCTTTTGAAATGTCCCCATCTTCAAAGACTGAACCGTAACGCTTTTATATAAACTATATTAATTATAACCGACACACAGACGCATAAACGAAGATGGGAATCACTTGATGTTATTATTCTGGTGAAAAGATCTTTACACTACTTACATTATTCGGACTATTGTCTTCATCTTTGTCGCCATATTTATTACAACGTTTCGGCCGTTGTACGCTCCGGCCTTCTTCAGGTGGTTGGAATGTCAAACTGAACGCTTTATTTCGCTCACTGGGATAGACTGTTCTAGTTCCACGTGCCATGTTTAATGGATGTCAGTTATCTCCTGCTAATTTCCCTCTCCAAGTTCTCCACTGCCTTAACCGGGTAGGTTAGATCCAGTGACAGGACCCAAAGAGCGTGAGTTCAATACCTGGTTAAGGCAGTGGAGAACTTCAGAGGGAAATTAACAGGAGATAACTGATAACTGACATCCATTAAAGATGGCACATGGAACTAGAACAGGCTACCCCAGTGAGCGAAATAAAGGGTTAAGTTTGACATTCCAATCACCTGAAGAAGCCGGAGCGTACAACGGCTGAAACGTTGTTATAAATATGGCGACAAAGATGAGGACAATAGTCCGAATAATGTAAGTAGTGTACATGGTGCCTCATCTCAGAAATATAGACAGAAAAGATCTTTATTTATTAAAACAGCGTTATTCAGTTCAATTCCTGTTCTATTTTTTTTTCTTTTTTGTTTTCACTTGCGAGCTTTCAGAGAAAAAAAAAACCCCAAAAAACATGGAAATAGAAATTTGCACTCGCGAGATATCTGTTGTCGAAAACTAAAATGGTTAATAAAAACACTGGGCTCATCTGGCATTTGTCTTTATTTCTTCATTTTTTCTCTTTTCTGTACAATTATCTTCTCAAATTCACCGTGCGTTTTTATTTTTGCTCGATTGTTTTATCGCCTGCTTCTGTCGTGTTTGTGAACCGGTTCTCGCCCAGTGCAAAACAACAGTTTCGCTAATCGACATTGAAGTGAATGCTATTCGATTTTCTGGGATCCGATCGACTCCGAAATCATGTTTAACAATTTATTTTTTACAGGGTTGAATTGAAAGCTCCACGCACCACTTTGTGCTATTTTTACCCATAACTGAAAGGTAAGTAGATTCTAGTTTCCTTGTTTTGGATTTTGAATTGTCTGCCTCCCCGAGACTGGCCGCCAAACAAGGCTGGATAAGCCAGTCTGCCCTGGTATTTTATTCATACTTAAAGGGCAGATGCTCAAGGTAGTAGAGATTTTGAATTAAAAAGTTATCACATTCCTAGATCTATTGCCAACCAAGGCTAGAAAGCCCAGTCTACCCTACTATTGCAACAATAGCAGACAGACTGGAAATGGTTTCAGGGCATTAGTGCGAAGTGAATACAAATTGTCTCAGCTGCAATTTGAACTTAGCAAACCAATGCCACTTTCCCTGTTGTCAACCGTTATTATAATATATCGTTTCTGAAATGATTGATCACTGTGATTTGCAAAGACAGAATCGATCGATTTGTCACACGAGTTCAGTTATTGCTAAAAGGAAAACGGATAGATTCTTGTCTTTAGCAAGGACATTGCTGTGAAGTAGATGCAAACTTTCTTAACCAGAATTTCTCTTAGTACATTATAAAAACTCGAAAAAAACGTATAGTCTTTTTAAATGTAAGTTCCTTCATGTCATTTTGAAATAGCTTAATAGCGAATGGTAAATGTTTTGTTTTTGGTATTGCTTCAGGCTCACAGACTCTAAGACATCAGGGAATTTTAGTGATAGTTTCTTGAAATATGTTTTATATTCAAATAGAAAAATATACTACTTTTGTCAGCTAATTCTGTATTTAAAATTTTATTTCACGCATATAATGTATATTACACCCAAAACAAGGGATCGAATTACAGCGGACGTTGTTAAGGATTTTGATAACAGTTTGTGCGTGCAGATGGAGGTGAGAAAATGCCACTAGGACTCATGGGTTAATAGGAGTAAAAGAGAATGAGAAGACTTTAGTGAGGAGAAAGGACAATAAAAGAACATGTAGGCCAGTAAAAGAACGAGATTTGGAAAGACAAAAGATGGCTATTGACGTTGTTTTTAAATGATTGAAGATTGTAGGCGGCAGAGAATCCAGAAACCGGAAGAGAGTTACACTGACAGGAAGTGTAAAAAAGAAATTATTAGAATAGAACTAGCATCTAGAAAACACTGAGACTTAGTTCGCAATCTAGAAACACGCTTAAATCCATTCAGTCGAGGCACCGAGGAGGAAAGTTCATCAGAACAATTGGCATGAAAATATCTGTAGAAAAGACATAGGAAAGACATGTCACGTTGGTGAGAAAGTGACTGAAGTCGAGATCCCAAGTGACGATTAATAACATAACAGACCCTTATTTCAAAAGAAACAAATTCAGCTCACAGTGCATTTTAATATATATTTATACAAATAACCACTAAGCATTTTCTATTAGATGTCTTCCAAAAGGTAACAATATATTTTTACTAATGTCCATCCTATATATGGCTCAAGAGCCGCTCAATGTAGAAGGAGGTTGTATAAGTGTTAAGAGCAAGAGAAGCGCAGTTGATGAAGATATGCGGGAAAGATAATGTTTAACATTATACTTGAAGAGGTTAAGACCGTAATGGTTAGGAAAGCATCTTCTTGGGAGTTGGCTCCATAAAATAGTGATTCGTAGGAAGAAGCCATTCGAGTTGAACTTTCTAATAGAATACGAAGGGAATAAAGATGGTTCCCACCCCCGCCCTCCGTGTTCGTCGCATGGGGGATCTTAACTGTGAGGATTAGAATTGGTGAAACTAAGGAATGTAGCTTGTCAGAACATTTTTGATGGAAATAGCGATAGAGTAGCAAGAGGCTTGCAACGTTTCTGCGGTGGGAGATGGGTGTAGGTTGGAAAATAATTCATCAGCAACAAGACTGTGTCGAGTCTTTTGGACTCCACTGAGACTAGACTGGACAGCTGCTATGCATATATGGCAGTAGTACCCTATTTTCGGTCAAATCTGGCCCTTGTAAAGGTAGTGCATAGCAGAAGCCAGGTACTTATTGGAGTGGTGTAAGAAAGCGACCTATTTTTCCAGCATCTTTAGAAATGGGTCGTATTTATGGACCTCAGTCTATAAATACGACCCATTTTAGACAAAGTTTTAAGCGCCCAAGACCTTTTTGAGAGAACACCTGTTTATCGCGATAGCCGAAGATTCAGGGTCTACTCGGTGATGAAGATTACTAATTTGCATTTTGAGGTATTGAATGTGGCAAACCAGCTATTAACAACGACCTTCATGGACCTACCTGTTAGGAAGGACTTGATAACTGAGAAAATTATTACAGCGATACCCTAGCTGGAGAGCTTGTATAGCAACACCCGATTCCAAACCTTAAAAATGGAGTAATGGATAGCGGCTCGGATTTTAGGAATAAGAGAGCCGAATTCGAATTCGAATTCCAGTCGGATACAATACATTCATTTACGTATTAATACCTTGGGAAAGGTATGATCCTCTTCATTTCCCCCCTCCAGTTATAGGTAAAATACAGGACCGACTGGGTTCTGTAACATTGAGTAGCAACCAGTGTAGGAGAAGGAAAACTATGAATTCAAGACCGGCCTGCGCAAGAAACACCACTTCTATTGCGGCTGCAGTACACATGGCTCCCCTGCGACCCTACGGGTTACGGGATAAAAAATGCTAAACGTTGTCAAAGACCTTCGATATATCTAAAGTGGTTATCCTTGTTGTGTACGAGGGTAGGTTAAAAATTATCTGCACTTTAACCACAACACATGAGTGCTGATAATTTCTCTCGTATTTATTATCTAATGTCTCCTTGATTCTCTGCGTACTTGCTGTTATAATATCAGCAGTGGACCCAGCAGAGCGAAATCCATATTGTTTGTCGCTCAGAAGGTTGTTTCTGATGTGATCGACAATTTTCTTATTGATGATAGTTTGATAATAACACTAAAATGGCTGATGGTCTGATACTCTGATGGAGATGAGCGCTCACCAGCATTCTGAAAACAGAGCAAACACTTAACCACTTTTATAGACTTGAGAAGGATTTCTCTTTTAGGAGGCGGTTAAACAATTTTTGCCAAAATCGGAGATAACTCCTAAGAATATTCGCCGAGATTTTATCTGAACAGTCTTATGGTCAAATTTTTGATAATTCTGGAAGCGTCCACGGTCGTGATAGAGATATTAGTTTGTCAGCCATGAGACGGGGTGAAGTCAATTAAGAGGCAATCCTGGTCATCTAACGTAGAATTACAGGTAACGTTCATTGCGAAGAGCTTTGCCGTGTCTGGCGAGGAGGCGATAACCTCAGGCCCATTTATAGTAGGCAGTGACGCTTTGCCTCTCTTGAGAATCTTTCCCTATTTTACGTGATCCAAATGTACCAGAACTGGCTACTCGTATTTGTTGTTATGTCTGGGGGACAAAGCTTTCCATGCCGGAAATGACTCATAGTTCTGGAGGTTATATATGTGAAAAATACCCAGAGAGGAGCCATACAAGATCTGAAGCTACCACTGTCGGCTTTGGTGTATCGAAAGGTCGTTCTATGAAACGGTACAGCAAGGGATGTCTTTGGGTTGGCGTCAATTGTAACAATGATCAGTGAATGGTCTGATGTGTCCAAGGGAGGTAACATTTCAGAGGAGCATTTTTCAGAGCATGATGGGAGAAAGACTCCTGACGGTTTGTGTCGTGTTCTGTAGTATCAAGAAGACGAGTGGGTTTATCAACAATCAGTTCTTAAGTGATGGAGAAGGCACAGCAGTATCTGCCTTCTTCATCGGTTTTGTTTGAACCACCCTTTTTGGAGAATCTTGAAGTCGCTACAAATGCTAGCTGAGAGATGTTCAGAGAGGATATTGTAAAACTTGGCAGCTATTTTGTCGATCATGGTTTTTGTAGCAAGTATGTTATACGGGGCAGAGTTGCTAACTGCACACCCGACCGGTTTTGAAGTCAGTGCTGTATTTTTCTTAGATTGGTTGCCAGCCAAGGCTACAGAACCGAGTCTGTTCTGCTACTAATCCTTAGGATAGGTTATTTGTGCCGAAATGACGATATTTATTTTGTCAAAAGACCAAAATTGAGGATGGGTTAAGGTTGGTCTTCTTCTGTTTTATAATTAAACGTAGCTAACCACAATCAACGGCCTAAACGTACCACAAATATTCTTTTGCACCAAAACAACACATTCTTAATTACCATTCTTACTACAACTACCAAAATATTTCAAAGTCTCTGTAAAGTTTTAACTTGTCTTCATGTGTACAGCCTTTTGTCTGACAGGGGAGGCGAATAAAAAAAACAATTTAAAAAACCTAAACCCAATGTTTATTTATATTGTATTTTAATATATATTTAAAAAGAAACTAAATTAGATAGTGTAAGTAATAAAAACAAAATCCCACAGTCCTTAATTGTAGCAGAAACGGCAGTTGATTGGATGAAATTAACGCGGGGTTTAAATAATATAAAACAGTCATTCGTTCAACTAGACGCTAAAACACAAAGTCATTCAAATATAGCAACAAATAGGAAAAGCTAGGATTTTCTGAGCATACCTGAGATGCAGCACAAAGCCGAAAGTAGGGGGCACCCAGTGAGGATCGAACTCACTACTCAGTCATAATTGCTCTAGCGAGACAAGCTTGCTAACCATTACACAACCTCGAGGTGCCCACATGTTCAGAGAGGATATCGTAAAACTTGGCAGCTATTTTGTTGATCCTTACAGTTCCATCATCCTGAGGACAATAGACAGTGAAGATGCAAAAAGCATATGAACGGGAAATTATTTTGGTGTCCCTGTCACTTACCTTATATAGGCTCCGAATCTGAGTCGATTTTGAGAGTCATGTTTCAGTATTAAGGACTGCGTAGCAACTCGCAGCCTGAACTACGAGTTCCTGCACTGGGGTAGATAGGTTGATACCAATTCATACAAAGCTAGTGAAGATAGAGTTCAACCTCTGGAAATTTGGATCGTAGAACCCTCAAACTGATGTAGGGGGCGATACACCTGGGATCTACTTTTGTTTTTCTTGGGTTTGGTTTTGTTACGTCTGATTTTTTTTTTGGTTATGGTAAGTTATCGGATATTGTTGCAGATGGGGACGAATTAGCGAATCTAACATCCGTAAGTAGTGCGTGAATGAACAGGCTAGATTGAGTCATCCGGAAGTATAGCTGCAACTGTACATCTCATGTCATCGTCAGGCTTCTCTGGAGACTGATGCAAGTTCGAGATACCATTCACAAAACGGTAGTATAATAGTCCCGATATTATACATCTGCTGATAGGAGTTACTCTAAGGTTTCGATAACACCAGACGAATAACACCAACCAAGAAAACATATCTCCAGCACCCTTAATGAAGTGGCAAATAATCCAGAAAAGAAGATACAGTCGTGATGCGCTGAGTGCCCTCGTGTCGTCATTCCAGGAATCAAAAATTTTTTAGGTCGGCAACTTCATTAATAAACTAGGATCCCAGTTACCATGATGAGCTCGCTTGCATGTGAGAACTAAAGAATCCATTGGGAGAAGGGTGTTTACATAATGTTGCGTTCCCCGTCCCCTTTGGATCCTAACTCCTACCACATAGATGACTTTAACGAAAAGACAGTTTTTTTTTATTCCTTTCTTTTTTTTTCTTTTTGTTTTTATTAGTGGAGAAGGACAGACGTGGCAGCTTCGATTCTAAAAGGCAGCGGGAGGAATGCCGCTAAGGGAGCACATATTATTCATTGGTTTAGCACCCATCCATGTGTGGTATTAGCCTGTCTCTCGAACCTGGCTGTGGGAAGCGTATCAATGTTTCAAAATTCTGGCGGTCCTCTGTTGAATTCGCGCCGTTTTGGACTTATATCCAAAACCCAGATAAAGGCAATACATCACTGTCAGAATATCACGCCCACAAGGTATTTTGGCCAGTCGCTGACCATTCTCATCCTGGCTTTCGCATTCTATGATATTATAGACTAGCATCCCATACACCCATTGGGTTAAATATTTTTGTGAAACATGAACAGCGAGCGTTGGGACGAAACATATTCATAGATAAAAGATTTTTACGAATGCATAACGTTTTGATTTTAGACAAAGTTTTAAGTTCGTTAAAATTTCATTGAACGCTATTTGAACGATAAAAATGGAAAATCTAGCTACTATTTTTTTTCTTTATCATTAAATAATTTATCCCATATGGAGAGGAGTAAGGGGGAAAAACTATACCAGCGAGACTCTTCTAGTTCGGGACCTCGGCAACTGACTGAAGAAAACGTATTACATACCAAATCTTATAGCCATCTTTGCTATAAACTCCTTGTGTTGAGTGGGAATTAACAAAATTATTAAGGGACACTATGAGAACAGGATAGAAATATCTAAACTTTTAAGGAAATTAAACAAAAATATATAAAATACAATAAATAAGTCAATAAAAAAAAGTTCCTTTTCGAGTACGTCAGTCATGACCAAATGACCCGTTGAAAGAACTCGTTGTTATGTGCATAGAGAAAAAATAGTTAAATAAAGAAATAAAGTTGCAAAGAAAAGAGTACTGAACTCATATGTGATAACAATCCTTATATTTAACCAGAGACGGATATGCAATGTGGTTGGCCCTGATCTGGCATCTCGTCTCCAGTCGCTCTCTCACAGACGTGCCGTCGCTTCCCTCTGTCTTTTCTACAAATACTTTCACGGTAACTGCTTCGATGAGCTACTTTCGCTGGTTCCCACACTGCATGAATTTAAACGTGCTACTAGGTTGGCATCTCGGTCCCACCCTTTCACTGTCGAAAAGGTTAAATGTTGCCGACTCTTCTACTCCAATAGCTTCATATCTCGCACCTCCTGTCCGTGGAATTCCCTTCCTATTACTTGTTTCCCTGATAGCTATAATCTCCAACTATTCAAATGCAATGTCAATTGACATCTCCAGATGCCTTCATCTATTCCCTATCCTTCTCTTCATCCTTTCCTCTATCACGCCTCTTGACTCTTGCTCTCACGCTCTGTGACCCCTTGCATGCTAGTGGCTTCCTGCTTTGCTTGGGGTGAAATACTTAAAAAACTAACAGTAAAAAAATTTACTCAAAGATAAGGAGACTTGAGGCAACAGAAAATGTGATTTTACACAATAATGTCGAGAATAAAATTTACAGGACATGTGAATAACAAGGAAATATTGAAGAAAATATGAAAAAGGAAACTTAGACGCATAAAGAGATAGTTGAAATTTCTGAGATGCTTAATGAGAAAAGATGGCTTGGAGAATACAAAAATCACAGGGCATAAAGATGGGCAGAAGGGAACGGTTTCAATCACTAAAGGCGTTAGATGTTGTCGTACGAAGTGGCCTATCTGAAGAACAACTTGTAATAGATTTACTTTTGTGCATTGTCATATGAAATCTATTCATCAATGATGTGCACGAAGGAACAATACAAAATTTCCTGGCAAAATTTCCAGGCCATTAGACCGATTCCACTGGGACGTCTCTATTCGCCTAAAACGTTTGGCATTGTCTTCTAAAAAAAAAAAAAAAATCAACAGTAATGGAAAATGAATAAAATGTTGACATTGGATAAGGTCACCACAACATTCATTGACAAGAGCGAATTATCGGCTCAACTCCAATCAGACGAACACCTTTTGATTTATATAAGCAAATTTGACACTTATTCTGTCAATATCTCTATAGCACAGGTAAATAGGACTGAAATAATATTACTTCCTATATATATATATATATATATATATATATATATGTATCGAAGTAGAGGACTAAGCGTGTGAAAAGCAAAGACACAAACAACCTTCAAACACAGGTCTATAAACTTAAATAAATTTTATTAGTGGATTTCTTTTCTTTCAAATTGAGAGAAACAAATTACAAAGATCATTGCGAAACAAAGTCTCACGAAAATATTTAGTTTTTGTTATTGACAGCACACATTGTAAATTGCGTTAGTATGACAGTAAAAATAGAATGTGTCTAAATAAAGAGAGTTGCACGTATTTACGTTGTTTTATGAATGCGTGCTATTTTCTATTAGTCAGCAAATATTTTTAAGTAATCAAAAGAATAATATGATAAGTATATAAATAAAGTTAGTTCGCAAAGAAATCAGTCAAAGACTTTGAGTACGGACTCATATATATTATTTAATTCTATTAGTAATTATTCTAATTATACTATTCGAATTATATATATATATATATATATATATATATATATATATATATATATATATATATATAAATACAACTGAGTAAATAATTGAAAATTACGAGAAAGAGTATAAATATGAGGCCTGATAAAAATCTAAATAGATTTGTTTAGATCTAAATAGATTTATCAAAATTTAGCCCTGATGCTGATTTCGAGGCGAAACTGTTGAGTCGGCTAAGCAGATAAATCAATTGAACTTTTCTTAAATTATTGAACACACACACACACACACACATATATATATATATATATATATATATATATATATATTTGAAGAAATAGTTTTAAGGTGTGCTGTATTTATGGGATAAAGCGTTCAATATCAAAGACAGAGCGTATGTAAATATAAAAGTGAACATTGGAGTTCAATTGATTTATCTGCTTAGCCGACTGTCGCCTCTGAGTGTTGACTTCAATGTTCACCTTTATATTTATATTTACATACGCTCTATCGCTGATATTGAGCACTTTATCCCATCAGCGGCGACAGGCTGTTTCATGCTAGACGCAATCGTCATGCAACGATTGCGTCTAGCATGAAAACAGCCTGTTGCCTCTGAGTGTTGACTTCAATGTTCACTTATATATATATATATATATATATATGTATATATATAATGAACTATGTTTATCTGTGTGTGTGCATTACTGTAAATTTGGTAACTGCTTCTTTTTATGCAATACATGGATGGCCAAACTGTTGAACACTGAGCTTGATGATCAACACAAGATTGTTACCCCTAAAATGTGAAGTCACCGGTGGTCACCATAGATGAAGCTCAGGTTAAAACCATTATTTCCATCCATATTAAAAAAAGGACAACTTTCTAAACAGCATAAACCATATGCCCTCTAATTGTGCAAACCTTTATTCATTTTTAACTCTAGCGGTGATCTAAGTTCGATTTCGGTCATCTAATGTTACTTTGTACAAATACATTTTGGAAAGGCAAGAATAGAAATAAATGATGAAGCTGATATTGAAACTATCTTCATAAAAAAGAATCCACGTAAAGTCATTACGAAAATCAGTGCAGTATTTTTAAAAGAAGGATTTAGCCTTCAAACTTCTAAAGAAATAGATCTGATTTTCGTTTCTGTGAACTTTTAAAAAGGTAAAATGAAACAAATTTGTTGAATCTCATCTTTTGTGGTTCAGCCTGAAAACAGTAAATGTAAAGAGATAGCGCGAGTAAACGACGTCAACAACCTATAAAAAGCGTAAAACCCGTCACTACACAGCTTGAAGCCTTTAGTTTCAGAATTAAATTTGCCACCAAAATTAAAATGGCGATTCTAAAGATACCATAATAAAAAAAAATCACAGACAACATGCCACTGATTTCGAGAAGGGCATTTTTAAAAACAACAAAAAAGGAAATAACATAAGCAATAAACATACTAAAATCCTTCTTATTCCTCCGTTAGATAGTTACTAAGTGAAATGAAAAAGTTTTTAAATGTTCATTTATAGCCAAGACGCTCTTTAAACAATGACCTACATCCATACCTATAGTTGTTATATATTGTAATATATTGGTTGAAATACTTAAATATTTGAGCATGCACAAGTGGAATTTCCATGGGTATCCTTAAATTAAGAATTATAATTCGTTAAAACGTTACAAAAGAATAAACGTAAAATTCTACTAATAAATATAAATTCAGTAAAACTATTATCTGAAAACAAGAATATATCCATCACCTATTCAATTAAAGGTTGGTCCTCAAGCCATTGATTGGTTGCTTGGACATCGTACCATCCATTGATTGGTTGGTTCGTCATCATACCATTGATTGGTTGGTTGATCATCATACCATCCATTGATTGGTTGGTTGGTCATCATTCCATTGATTGGTTGGTTCGTCATCATATCATTGATTGGTTGGTTGATCATCATGTCATTGATTGGTTGGTCATCATGCCATTGATTGCTTCGTTCGTCATCATACCATTGATTGGTTGGTTAGTCGTCCTACCATCCATTGATTGGTTGGTTGGTCATCATGTCATTGATTGGTTGGTTGGCCATCATACCATTGGTTAGTAATCATGCCCCTTGGTGCTTGCAATGAAAAAACAGAATCTCTGTTTATTATTATTATTATTATTATTATTATTATTATTCGGTTGAGTTAGCTCGGACATTCATGAGTCTATCACGCCAACCATTACGGTCCTTCTTCAGGATCGAAAGGTCATTAGGGAATTATTCTGTGTCATAATATAGCTGATCAATGTAGATGGTTACTGTCCGACCAACTCTTTTTACTCCATGGCTAGGTGTCCAGTAGATCACTGGAGAGTTCTTGTTTTGTTCACTAGTATTGTCCGGCTAAACACATTCTGCGTTCGCGTAAGGTTGTAGAAATATCACGGATGGATCCATAGAACTGTGATTTAGTTGGCTGCTGTCTTCAGGAAATCTTTGTTAAGTGTAGGTCTCAGTATACAAGTGTAGGTTCCATCAAGCTTAGACTATAAGCTTTTAGCAAATGTCCAGAAGCAGAATACATTAAAACCGCCTCTACAGTGCCTCAAAAGAACTCCGCTTTAGGTTGTCTGGTAGATTAAATTTGCAGACGACATCCATTCTGTTAAAGAATACTAACGTTTATGAAAAAGTCGAAGAACACAAAATCAACAAGGAGAAAAAATAATCAATTCAGTCAAAAATGTAATAAAAAAATCAACAAAAATATCTGTTAAAATTTTTTTATTATGTTTAAATTTCTGAAACAAATGTCGTAGCGATTTTAAAAAACTGAGTTGGAATTTCTTCATAGATTATTCGCAGAAAAATGGTATGATACGATCCAGTGGAAATGGTAAGTAAAGTCCTATCTGCGAAGGTCGGAACTGTTGGGATTAGGGAATTGATTTCATCTGAACATTTGCCATAGATATAGCGATATTGTATTGACAGGTTTGTAATATTGAGTTTGTGGGAAAGATGTTGCAGAGTAAAAAAACAACTAATCACTCACAAAAACAGATATACAGCATTTTGAACTCTTTCATGGCTTGGAAGTGAAGACAGTGCAGCTCCAACCCGGATGTGGCTTCAATATTACTTTTTGTTGTCTAATCTGACATTTGTTAAGATAAAGCGAGGCAGAAGGTGTCAGATACTTCTGGGAGCGATATAATGAGTCGACCATTTTTCCCATCATATTTGGCAATCGATTGGACATAAGAGCTTCAATTGAAATCTGAGGTGAACTTGAGAGCCAAGATTCAAATCGTAGTGTTTCATTGAGAGCGGAAATGTTCATTGTGACGCGAGATGATAGGTGATCCGATCGGTGAAGATGAACTTGATAAGGGGTTTAAGTTTTTTTGGAAGCATTGAAAGTTCCAAGCCAGTTGTTTCCACAATGAACTGTTAGAGCAATCTCACTGAGTGGCTTGCTGCTTTCTAGTAAGCACACTTACATTTCTTACTGTAGTTTGGATAACAGCGGTCATAACTTATTATTCAGTTTTCAATAAGCGCTTCAGGTTGCAAAACTAAAATCCAACAATTTTGGCGACCAGAAAATATCACACCAAAAGGAAAAAGAAAAAACATACAGTAACAGAGACATAACAAAAAGAGTTGTAAAAATAAATGAGAGAAGTAATGTTGCTATTCAATACAGATCATATTTTGCTCATATTTAACCACCATACTTTCGAGAAAGGCAACATTGTCTGTTGTTATTGATGTCCTCAACCTGTTTTTCAGGTAAGTAATTTCAACTTCTATCCATTCTTTGAAGTCCTTGAACAAAAGCAACGATTGGTAATCAGTTTAAACCCTGGAATCATTGCATTTAAACCATATTACCCCAAAGTAGCGTTTAATCTGGGAGTTTTGGAACTAGTCATTTCTGATCGATGAGCAGTATATCCAGATTAAATCTGAGCTAGTCTCGACGCCATAACTCAAGAATCGATCTAAGTGTAACAGAGTTAAACAAATTATTCAACGGGGTGAATATTAATTTCGATTGCACCAGAAGGTTGGGTCAATTGGTATGTAAATAAATAAAGGGTAAATTCATTTGAAAGTCAAATATCTGGTTATTGTTTAAATCACGAGATTTCGACTAATATTATCGCTGGTCTTCTTCCTATGTAAGTCGCAATCGATAATTATGCAATAATAACCTCATATCACTCAGCCACCTCCACCACCCACAGTCAGTCATGAATCGAAAGAGACATGATGACCTAAACGTATATCACGTATTGTGCTTTACTGACTGACTAGATTGGTAACTACGTCTCATCTTTTTACTGTTAAAATTAAGAGATACTAAACTAACGTGACCCGTTGGGTTATTGACGGTTCAAGTTATAAAAGAATTAAGTTCATTTCAACATTTCATTGAAATGAAAGTTAATTTTATTATGTTTCAGTTAAATAATTCAATTCGTTCGTGTCATCATTGGTCTTGTTTACAAAGACATGTTTAACATTTTACTGATTGTTTACAACATTTAATAGAAATAGAACTTCTGGGATAAAGTTGAACATTAAATCAGATTATCTTAAAAAGAAGTCCCCCCCCGGGACATATTTGTGCCTCACAGTTGTTTTCAACACTTCCTGCGGGACATAATTGTCCTAAAACGCATTGATCTGCGATAAAGTGCACATAGTGTCCCATTGCTATATTTATGATAATACATTGAATAATATTATTTTTATAATTCAAAGTCATTTAGATATATTTACTGAAACGAACAATAATATATATTTTGGGCTGTACACATCAATTACGCGAATTTGGACGAAAATGTTAAATCATATTCACTTGAAAAATTTTTTTAAATAAGACACATGGCACAGTGGATAAAGGCGTTAGTTAGATCCAGTGACAGGACCCAAAGATTGTGAGTTCAATATCCGGTTAAGGCAGTGGAGAACTTGGAGAGGGGAATTAACAGGAGATAACTGATAACTGACATCCATTAGACATGGCACGTGGAACTAGAACAGTCTACTCCAGTGAGCGAAATAAAGGGTTAAGTTCGACATTTCAACCACTTGAAGAAGGCCGGAGCGTACAACAGCCGAAACGTTATAATAAATATGGCGACAAAGATGAGTCCGAATAATGTAAATAGTGTACATAAAACCTCATCTCAGAAATATAGACAGATACTGAAGACAAAAAATATTTTTTAAATATTTAAAATATTGTTTGTTTAAAGAAAGCTGGAATATAAATAATTACTCTACAAAACGGCAAAGCGGGATCTCTTTGTGTCTGTCTTTAACTTTAAAATATTTTAATTAAAAAAATGTCTGTTTGAAGAAAGGTAAAATAAAAATACTTATTGTATAAACAACTCGTAAATCATTATGCGCCGGACGGTTGCAATTACAGACTTTTAGTATTATTAGTATTTTAGTATTATATAAAAACTAAAAGTTATATTCTAATAGTTTCTTTTTATACTTCTCAAACTTTTTCTTGCCTTCAAAGATTTAAATGCAACGTTATTTTTTTTAAGCATTTCACCCCAAGCAAGGCGGGATGTCACTAGTACGCAAGGAGTTACAGAGTGGGAGCGAGAGTAAAGAGGCGTGATTGAGGAAAGGATGAAGAGAAGGACAGGGAATAGGTCAGGGCATCTGGAGATGTCGATTGACATTGCATTTGAATAGTTGGAGATTATAGCTATCAGGGAAGCAAGTAATAGGAAGAGAATTCCACAAACGGGAGGTGCGAGACATGAAGCTAGTGGAGTAGAAGAGACGGCTACATTTACTCGTTTTGACAGTGAAAGGGTGGGACCGAGATGCCGGCCTAGTAGCCCGCTTAAATTCATGCAGTCTGGGAACTAGCGAAAGCAGCTGGTCTGAGCAGTTACCGTGAAAGTATAGAAAAGACAGAGGGAGGCGACAGATTGTCTGTAAGAGAGCGAATGTAGACGAGATGCCAGATCAGGACCAACCACATTGCATATCCTTCTCTGGATCTTGACGAGGACCTTAAGGCGAACAGCGAGGCACCAGACCATATATGGCGGCAGTATTCCATGCAAGGGCGAAGTTTTGATTTATAGATATGAAGGATGGACGCGACAGGGAACCATATTTCCTTGCGGTGAATGAAGCTATTGATTCAGTGTAATTATCCCATCTCAGGTCAGCAGACAGTGTGAGACCAAGAAGTCGCAAAGAGGTGCTCTCGTGGAGTTGAACATCAGACATACTAATGGGTGGCAGGGATGGTTCCCTGTGGTGAGTAATAGGGAGCAGTTTTGTTTTAGAGGCATTAAAGTTAACTAGACAATTTCTGCCTCAGTCAACAACCGATTGGGGTCCTTTTCAAGACTAACGGCCAGGTTAGTTTTGTAAGCGATACCAGACTTGCTATTGAGGCAGGAGTAAATAGTTGTGTCATCAGCATAGATGCCTACTTGGGAACTGATGACATCAGGGAGATCGTTAATGAAGATAAGGAACAGAGTAGGGCCTAGGATAGAGCCTTGGGGAACACCTGCTTTCGTGGGAAAGGAACTGGAATTGTCGTCAACTGTTTCCTTGAATCCGTTCTTTTATTGTCCTCACCGCTTAACATTTTCTCGGTCTCCTTCACTCTCAGTAACTGCCTTGCGTCTTGATGGTTTTATCGCCTTGCTTTAGGTGGTAAAAAAAACCTTGTCAACGTAATTGAATGTGTTAAGAATATATCTGAAAAAATTTAAGTTCCTTCAGAAAAAAATTTGCTTATTGTTGAAGGTTTTAAACTAGTCAAGCTTTTATTCGACGAGAAAGAAAACGCTTAACTGTTTTGTAAAATTTATATACAAACTACACAGACATGTGTGTTTGCAATTTCGAAATATTTTGTTTGTGTATTAAATTCCTTCGACATGATTAAGACAAAATAAACAGTAACATCGCAATTCACACTAATTACACAGTGGAATGCACTGCAAAATACTAATGTCTTACACAAACAAAAGACGTTTTAAACTACCTTTCGCGCCCTTCCTTACAACTATCGTCTGCTTTATAGGCATAAAAAGAACAAATGAAAAGACGGAACGGTGTAAGAGTCAGATTCAATATGGAATTCTTACTTAAGGAATTTTCTTTTCTTTTGAATGTTTCCAGTATTTCTTCTACAACAGACACTCCACTTCACGCCAGTACGATTTGCTGTCCTGACAGTTGATGCGAAAACCATATTGCTATTGCCATTAACAAATCAATAATCATTGTTTGCCGGGGGAGAAGGAACGAAACAAAAACTAAAATATTATTCGCAGATCTAATCACGTTTGTCTTATTTTGGGCCAACTTTCATATTTTACTTTACTTTTATCATTATGAGCTTTTTTTGCGGATTTTTTAAATTTATTTTCTAGTTTCTTTTTCTTTTTCTTTTTACGAAGATGGCACCCGTCACTGTTTTCCTCTACGCTCTCGTTCTCTCTTTCTATTCTTAATACTTTCTCTTCACTTTTTAGTTTTCATCTTCCATTTTCTCTCACACTTGCTCTTCATCCGTTTTTCCTTCTTCATCCATCCCATTCTGTCAATATCCTTGTATCTGCACACACACACACACACACACACACACACACACACACACACACACACACACACACACACACACACACGAAGCTTGATAAATAGAATGTGACATTGGATAAAAAAAATGGAATATATTTTTTTGCTTCAGAGTAGGGTAGTATTTTGGCCACTCGCTTGGTTTAGACTTTGTTTTCTTTATCTATGTATCTATCTATGTATCAATCTCTCTCTCTCTCTCTCTCTCTCTCTATATATATATATATATATATATATATATATATATATATATATATTATGAAATGGACAAAGTCTGACAATTATTTTAAGACATTTTTATGTTTATCCATTTTTTTTATAGATACAAATATTTAAGAAAATGCTTTGTTTATAATAAACAGTATTAAACAACATTTATCGGCCTGAAAGTCCGAGAAATTTCCATTCGGAGGACGAATATTTTCTATGAAAATGTTTATTATATATATATATATGTGTGTGTGTGTGTGTGTGTAGGATATGATGGTAACGATTGCTTGGCTCGATCTACTTTACAAAATCTGAGCAAATAACCAAATATTAGCATTTTCTTGCCAATCGCATCTGCAAGATGCTGATGACTTTACAACAGTCTCTTGAAGGTATGTGAGTCCAACCTCATGGGTATTTGATAGACATGCGACGTAGAAAGTTGAATCGGCTATTGTGAATTTAATGTTGACATTTATTCTGATAACAAAACATAAAAAGAAAAAACGCTTAACATTTAACCTCTAATATAGGATTTATATATAACTGAACAATTTCGAGATTTTGTCTCACAGATTAATTTTACGTTATTAACAGAAATATTCCAAACATCGTACGTCATCATAAAATTAACCATTAACCATTTCTTTCCTTGTTTTCACTTACAGAAAAAAAAGGGGTCTTAGTTGACGGAGAAATCTTCCAACGACTGGGTTTAAAAAATCCATGA
This sequence comes from Acanthosepion pharaonis, assembly GCA_903632075.3. Lineage (NCBI taxonomy): Eukaryota > Metazoa > Mollusca > Cephalopoda > Sepiida > Sepiidae > Acanthosepion > Acanthosepion pharaonis. The sequence continues at coordinate 2,233,202 of CAHIKZ030005024.1, read as the reverse complement.
AACTCCGAGTATAGATTCATTCACATAAATTAAGTGAACTATCAAGTTCGACAATAATTTAATATATTTTCTGATTATACCTTATTATTTTCGATATAATTTATTTAAGTAAATGTTTAATTAAAAACAGAGCATTTACTTAATATTATATATATATATATATATATATATATATATATATATATATAATATGCATCTATATTAATATATATATATATGCAATTTTGTATATGTTATTTATATATTATATATGCTTATTGGAAAGCGCTCAATATCAGTGAGAGCTAACATATTTAGTTGCGTTGATGTGAGTTTGTGACCCTGGGTTTCACGCACTTTGCGATTGTCTGACGATCGTAAAGGGCGTGAAACTCAGGGTCACAAACTAATATTAACGCAACTAAATATCTATCTATCTAGTTCTCTCTCTCTATATATATATAATAGCTGGCAACTCGTATTTGAGGATACCCTATTGCAGATGCTTGCTCAGGAATATTTGTGTTTATTTAACACCCACAGAGCCCAACTGTGGTTTATAGTGCAACTATGCTGAGCAGACCTTAATTAGTTTCTGGGAGAGAGCGTGTTATCTAGAAAGATCAACAATCTGAAAAACACTAGCACACTCAAACCCTCGTTCACGATGACTTGCGACTTCGTGCTAGCGCAGCTATCGACGGCTCCCAAGTGTTCCGTCTACCAAATTTCGCTCACAAGGCTGGGGTCAACTCGTGATATGTTTTTTCAAGCACTCCCAGCCCTTAGACTGATAATGTCTGGAAGTCTCATTCATGACAATCAACCGTGATGTGATTCGAATATATGAAGAAATACGATTTTAAGGTGTGCTATATTTATGGAATAAAGTGCTCAATATCAGAGATAGAGCATATGTGAATATAAATATAAAAGTGAACATTGAAGTAAACACTCAATAGTCAGGCCGCTGATTGTTCCCAGCTTCTGTCGCCAATCAGTACAGCAAGCCGTTTTTAAATTCCTAGCGGAGTGAATTGCATCATCGTTCTCAACTCACTCTATGCAGTCGACAAAAAAAAAAAAAAATGCAACACGCATGCGCGAAATTAAAATATGAGAATGCGACAATCTCCCCATTGCACCCTATATATATATATATATATATATAAAGAAAGAAAGAACAGTAAGATATATAATCCGGTGTTCTTATTGATATTTTTCATTTTTATTTTTACAAAACAGTGCTCAATGTAAATTTACAGAGCATAATCAGACATCGCTTTCAAAGTATTTCTGGCACTTAAAAGAATCAAATGAAACACCTACAGGAAAATGGAAATTAGTAAGAAAAGCTAGAATATGTAGGTCATTAAATGACCCATGTCCTTTGTGCATACATGAGAAACTGTATATTACTAAGTTTATAAAAAATAAAAATTTGCTGAATCAGAGAAATGAAAACTATTTTTTCCTTAAATAATATTTAAAAATAAAATTAAAAAGTGAGAGCTGTTAATATACATACTTTTATTTGATAAGAAAAAAAATAATGTAAGTAATTCTATTACATTTACTTGTTTTTAAAAAGAAATATACTCTATTTAGTAATTAAGAGTAAAAATATTTTAAAATTGTAGTTAAATAAATCGTATTCTAACATAAACAAACCAAAAAAGAATCTTTAAGTATACAAGTAAGAAAAAAATACCCAAAAACTTTTTGCTGTTAATAAAAAAAAAGACCAGACGACATGCATTTAACGGATGTCAGAATTCGTTGAAAAATACACCCCTACCATCCGTAAACGTAACTCACAATTGATACAACAATAATTAATAAAAATGAACGCGCTATCGCCCCAGTCTAAATGATTGGATTTCTCTGTATCCTTGGAAACAGTAAATTATGAATTTATATGTGCGTTTAAAACTCAGTAAATTTAAAAATAAGTTATTGCAATATTCGCTTGAAGATGAAACGGAACTAACGCTTTTAATTTAATTATATAATTAAATTTAAAATTTTTAGCTTCCATTTTTGAAACATGGTTATTACTGTGTAGCGAAAAAAACCATATTTTCAATCAGTCAATTTATAATATAGAATCAGTTCATCCCAAGCAAGGCGAAACGGCCACTAAGACGCAGGAGTCTATTAGAAATGAAAGAAATGGAAAAGACATTCGGAAACCCAATCATTAACAGAAAACACGGGATAAACCTTTACACCTGTTCAAAAGACCGGGGAGGAGTGTGAACTGGACGATTTTATAGAAATGTTCATTGGAAAATGTTATGATGCAATTTCTGACCTCAGGTGTCTTGTTGGGACCCGGAAATAAATGAGTATACAACATAAATCTAAAGAAATAATAATAATGATAATAATAATAATAATAAGAAGAAGATTTAGATTTTGTCACAAAGATTAGGGAACTGGAGCATGGTGAAGCTTATAAGTACCTAGGAATTAGCGAAGGAGATGGCATACAACACCTCCAAATGAAGGAAAAAATAAGAAAAGAGTACTACAGGCGTGTACGTCTGGTACTAAATACTGAGCTAAACTCAAAAAACAGAATATCAGCCATAAACACATTGGCTGTCCCTGTGGTGCAATACAGCTTTACTGTCCTTAACTGGACCATAGCTGAAATTAAGCGAATGGACGCCAAAACGAGAAAGCTTCTCACTTGCTATCGCACGCATCATCCCAAAGCTGATGTCGATCGTCTGTATGTGCTCAGATCCGAAGGAGGCAGAGGATTAGTTCAACTAGAACTGTCCTACAAAACTACAACAATTGGCCTCCAAAGATATTTGGAAACTACAGAAGACTGGATGATGGTATGCGTCAAGGAACATGAAAGTAGTAAGCGTCTTTACTCCGTAATGAAAGAAGCCAACAAATTCAAAACGGAGTTTCAAATGGGCGTAGAGATGCAACTACAGCACAATACACCGGCTAAAATTGCAAAATACCTAAAAAAGACAGCAAAGACGAATGTAACCGACCAGCTACAGAAGCGATGGCAAAGTAAACCGCTACATGGCCAATACTCTGCCCGTACCAAACAAGCTGATGTAGACAAAACCCGTACCCATCAGTGGCTACGTAGTGCAGGGTTGAAAGCGGAAACTGAAGGTTTTATCCTTGCTGCGCAGGACCAATGCTTGCTAACTAGGAATTATCAAGCACATATACTAAAATATTGTGTCAGTCCAAAATGCAGATTCTGTGATAAATATCCAGAAACGATTGATCATCTTGTATCAGGTTGTAGAGTGTTGGCACCCACTGAATATAAAACCCGACATGACAGTGTGGGCTAATATCTGCACTGGAAAATCTGCAACTTCTACGGGAAGGAAACTGAAAGAAACTGGTATGAATACCACCCAGACCCGGTTACGGAGATAGGACCTGTTACAATTCTATGGGACTACACAATACACACTGACAGAACAATCAAGGCCAACCGGCCAGATATTGTTATTAAAGACCACAAACAAAAACGATGCCTCCTTATTGATATGGCAGTCCCTGCTGACTGCAGTGTGTCTTTGAAGATATTCAAAAAGTTGTCAAAGTACAGGGACCTTGAAATGGAAATCTCGAAAATGTGGCATATGGGAGCATCAACTGTCCCTGTTGTAGTTGGAGCCCTGGGACTGGTTGGAAGGGATTGCAGTAGACTAATTGAAGGGATTCCTGGAGGTCCATGCCTCAAGGAGATACAAAAAATTGTTCTGACGGGTACAGCCCACGCCTTGCGAAGGGCTTTATCTATGTAATTTAATTCTTTTTTTTTTCTTTTTTTTTCTGTCAGTGGAAAGTGTCATGACGCCATTTCTAACCTTAGGTCCCTGGGCGGGACCCGGAAAGAAATAAAAATAATAATAATAATAATAATTTAATATTATTAGGCCAATAACCAAAATCGAACCGTTAATTTTTAACAGTTTTCATTATTCTATTTTGGCCTAATAATATACAACAACAATAATAATAATGATAATAATTATTATTACTATTATTATTGTTATTATAATTATTATATCTTTTTCAAATTTCTTTCATCAGCCTACTATACCTACACACACACACGCACGCGTGTGTGTGTTTATGAAAGCTTACAAATATCCATATATATGAAGGTACATATCTGAAAGCATATCTATCTATTTATCTATCTATCTGTTCATAACTATCTCAGTCTGTTCATATCTATCTATCTATCTATCTATCTATCTATCTTCTATGTATTTATCTTTCTCTCTCACTTTTCTTTCCTTCTATTGTTTTCCTTTCTATCTTCCGCCCCCCCATCTTTAACTCTTTTTCTTCATGTCCATTTCACTAAGTAGCTATAAGTCGAAAAGTAATCAATACACTATAAACGTGAAATAAAGGCGATCTACAATCAGTTTCCAAATTTCCATTACAAATCGATATTGACATATCCGACCCAAATAATGCGTGCGAGTGTCTGAAGGGGGGCGGAGGCGGAGAGTGCAGAATGGTGAGAGACTTTCTAACATATACGTTTCTCTGACTTGAAAAATACAAAGAGAAAAAAACAAACTTCCAGCCAAACTTTGTATAACACGCGAAACATCAGAGCTTCCACAATGTTCAATTTAGTAAATTTATTATATATATATATATATATATATATATATATATATATATATATATATATATATATATATAGTTATTTATTTATCTTTCACACTTTGAAAGTTTCATTGCTATATTAATCTTTAAAAATCTAAGGTTATTCTCCCGAAAGGAACTGGACAATATTTTATTACACGTAATCTAAACAAATGATTAAGAAACAGGAAAATTTCGTTAGAACCCCCCCCCAACCAAAAAAAAAAAAACCAGTCCTGAATTGCTATGCAATATTAATCCTCTCCTTTCGCACTGACTGATGGACATTTTCCTCAATGGTGTAGAGGTAACTTGAAGCAACAGAAATGTTGTTCTACAGAAGGATGCTGAGAATGCCATGGGCGAACATAATGTGGTAAAAAGAATTGGGCAATTTGGCACTCACGGGACATACTGAAGGCCAGAGAGACTGCTCCAGAAATTTTGTGACTTCTCCTGGAATACTTTGTTTTTACGAATTTCTGGGTTATGAGTTGCTTTCCACCCTACAACCTTTTTCTTCACAGTCGATACATTTAAAGTCTCGCTCCTCTATCGCTATTTCCATTGCAAAATAATATTATAAACCTAATGTCTTTAGTAACCATTTTTACCAGTGCTCATATTGCAATTTTTGCTGTTATCATTCCATGTTATTACCAGAACTCATATTGCAATTTTTGTTGTTGTTATCGCTTTTCTCTGGCACTCCTTATTACTGGTTTCCATATTGTATTCATTTCTATGCTTGGTCGGCTCAGGAGATTTTTGTGGCCTAGCATATGTGCTGATTCCTTAAGTTTACGAATTTTCCAATGGTGTTCTTTGTCTATGATCTCAACCTGATCCCACAGAGGGCTGTGATCTCCCTTTTCTCTCCATGTGTGGTCAGCCATGCCTGATTTTTCCACTTCCCCTCGTGTTACAGCTTTCTGGAGTTCATGAATCCTGACCTTAAGGGGGCGGCCTGTCTCCCTTTCTTTCCGCAGCCGTTGGAGTTATTTTTAACGGCAGAACAACGAAAAAAAAGTCCCGAAAAACATTTTGTCGTTGATAAAGGCCAGACGACAGACATGCATTGAACACATGTCATCATTCGTTGGAAAAGGCACTCCTACCCTACCTTAACTTAACCTCTTTTCGAAAGTAATTCATATTTTGATACAATAATTGTCAGTGAAAATGAATACCCTATCGCCCCTTGTTAAAATCATTGGATTTCCCCGTTTCCTTAGAAACTAATAATATGAATCTGTGTGCTTATAAAACTGTTTTTGAAACATGGTAATTCCTGTGTAGCGATGGAACCATATTTTTAAATTATAATATTTTATTTATAATATTTATGCTCTGTAGATTTGCATTGAGCACTGTTTTGTAAAAATAAAAATATTAAGAACACCAGATTATATATCTTACTGTTCTTTCTCTTTATTATAATATATATATATATATATATATATATATATATATATATACGTGTGTGTGTGTGTGTGTGTGTGTGTGCGTTTAGGCAGCAAATTGTCTTTTAGGCATGTCTGATTGAATAAATTACAAACATTATGCCTGCTTATTTTGATCATAATCCTTTCATATTCACGAATATTTTTTCGTATATTACAATTAAATAAGGCAAGAAATACACTGTAACAGGGAAAATCACTTTTATTTCCCAGCTACTTTCAATCTCTTTCTGTGATCATCATCAGGGGTGCAACTGGTAAGGCAAAAACTATGTGTAGCTATCCACTACTGAATTTTTATTTTGCGTTTAAATGCTTTTTTACCAAAAAAGAAAAATAATATCCATGTACGATGATGATAGGATGACCTATCGAAAGTATTAGCATATTCATGGAACATATAGAATATCTAAAAACAAGGATCATTCAACAAGTGGTTAGTGGTTTAATACTTTTTAAATTTGTTAGCGAAGTGAATTAGCCAGTTATTACATTAACCTTACTAATTTATTTTTTGCATGACTGCTTCATTGTAATATTAATTATACTGAAGCAATCGTGTATATATATATATATATATATATATATATATATATATATATATATATATATATATATATGTGTGTGTTCGTGCCTTTTTCATGGACTTTTTTTTATATTTGTTTGTGCCATGAAAATATTAACAAATATTATTTGGACTATACACACACACACACACACACGCGCGCGCGTGCGCATATCCATCTATCTATATCTATATATCTAGATAGATAGACAGATAGATAGATAGACGGAGAGAGCGAGACTAATCCAGATGGAATTTGAATTTGGTTTGCTGATTCCATTTTCCGTGCTTGATAAAATTTTCTATTCGATCTGGAATATGATGCACCCATTAACCCCACATAGTGTTCTCATGTTCCCGCGCAGTCAGATAATTTACCGTCAAAATCACATCCAGTAGAGAAAAATGAAGTTCTTTTCTCATAGATAGTCTTACACTGTGTGAATCATTCCGGCATTTTATTTTTAAAGTTCTCTTTTCTCGAGCACCTTCCTACACCCGGTTTCTTCTCTCGTAGACGCACAAAAGAAATTAGCATGACATGCTTGAATCTGACACACAAGAATTGATAATGCACCTGCAACTAGACGTCAATCACAGCAACTCGGAGATCGCCTGATTCTTGAAAGGTACTTAATGTTCAAAACCAAAAAGGAGCTGGAGGCCTTTCTAGTCTGTGATCGGGAAAAAGGTAAGCGTAATAGTAATATTAAATGTTTCCTTATAAGGAAACATTCATTATACATTGACCAGCAGCCAGTAGTACTTTCGGTTGAAATTTATAAACTCTTAACATTAAAAAGGTTTTTCAGAAAAAAAGTTTCTCAAGTCCACTAACTGTTATAGCTCTTTTCAGCAGTGATGGCGGATTCTTCCTAAATGTTCCTTCCCAATGTGGAACACCAATTATATCATTATTTTCTAATCGGTTTCAATGTGCTATCCTTTTTATTTGTTGCTGTTGAAAGGCTTCTAGTAATGTGGCTTGTTATTTAGTAAAGTTCTTTGTGATTGTGTAGCGCCAGTCCACAAGGTTCAAAGAACGATGGTACTCGCTAAAACGTACATGCTTTATTCGCTTGAAGCCACTTTAACTCATCGAGCTGAGAAGGTTTTTCTATACAGATGACAGCTTAGATATTTCTGAACGGGCTTTTAGTGCTATGTATCGAACCGACGAGGCCATTTAAGAACAGGGAGAAAGAAACATTTTAAACGGTCAGACGTCGTAAGGACGGTCGAGTCCGTTCAGTGAGTCCAGAACCCTGAAGGCGACGAGGGCCATCACCGGTTGGTAAAAGGTGGCGACATCAGTTATCAGACGTGTAACGCGCGCGAGAACATCAGCTACAAGTTCTACGTGATGAATAAACGACAGTTTATGTTCGACTAAACCTGGGAGAACGGTGAGATTCGATCGTAACCCATCTGAACAATCTCAACAGTCGAGAAGCCGGGGAAGTTCTAGTTCTTTTCTATGGCTAAAAGGTGAATAAGAGAAACGATGGATAGCTCTGCGCGTACCCCATGGTTCAAGTCGATTTTGATGGTCTTAATAGTCATAACGAACGAGGACTTTATTATGTCGTCAAACCTTTTGTAGGGACTCAGGACAATGTCATAATGAACAGTGAAGTGTTGGGCATAGTGTTTAAGCTCTATATTGAGGTGAGACCCACAGGAAATATTTTGTGTCCCAGCATGACTCTGACCCCTTCTCTCATAATCCACGTGGCAACCCCTAACACGTGGCTTCCTACCTCTCCTTAATTACCGTATTTGACAGTATATAATCTTTTAAAATTCTCCTGTGTCTTATATGCTATATGTCGGTTTAAAATTCCAGCCGAAATTATCTGCCTGACAATTCCTATTAGCTTAGACTTTAGAGTAACTTCTATATACCTATTGTCATTATTTAAAAGGCTATTAAGCAGATAAAAGTGTTATCATTGATAATATTCATTATATTAATTTCATCATGTTTAATATTAGTACTTTGTTTCACTAAAATTACATGCCATAAATTCAAATTATATATTTGTAAAATATATTTATTTCATGAATATTTTTCTTGTAATGACTTCCAGTTGCATTGGTATAAATGCAATCAGAATTTGTATATCCTAATTATTCTAATAAGACGTTTACAAGACGCACGTTGTACAGATCATATGAAGGATATAATAAAGTTTTTATAGGCTTGTGTTCTTTTCTATTATTTTTCGTTTATTTGTAATCACGGCTTGTTGAAACAAAATAATACCTCATAAATATAGCCTAGGCTGTACCATTTACTACTAATTTTACTAATTACTAATTTTTTCTTGATTTGCCCTGCTGAAATCGGGGTGCGTCTTATACACCCGTGCGTCTTATATGCCGTCAAATACGGTACATCCTTTGAACGTCTGGAGTGTTGTCAGGAGAGAGGTCAACCAACTATTTTATAATTCCAAGCGATCGCTGAAATGATGTGATGGCATTTGTGTTCGAACATTTTCAAATAAATATGGCACAATAACTTCCCTCATTTTGTCTGTTTGGAGGTTATTAGTTTCTCTTCGATGTATGAAGTCTAAGTTCCAACTCAGATAAAAAGTCGAATGTTGATTTTCAAGAACGGACGGCATACTCCCAAAATGTTCGTCTTCACTCTATGGCCTTCCATCATATTTGGAATATTTGTTTTAGACAAAACTTTTTAACCGATTATTAATTTTTTGGTCTGAATTGTAATTTTCTTTCATTTTAATATTTTATTTGCTTTTTATTGTATCTCCACCGCGGCTGTCAGTCTATGACGGAAGCGAACAAACAGAGCATGAAAATAATAGAGCATAAATTTCGGGTAAGGTTCGGATTCGCATTTATATCAGTGAAGTTTGGTTAAGCATACCAAACTGCTCTCACCGTCAGTGCATATAGGAGTTCAACTATTGCAAGAAGTCTAAACAATCCAACTACTTAATTCTGACACAATCTAAAGCATTATTTGAGAATCCAGATCGCATTAGTCCGCAAGACTAGTTAATTATCGAATACTCTACACTAAGTGCCCTTCTTATAAAATTATTTATATTATCTTAGTCTCGTATAAGGATACAATATTTGGTTACCCAGGGAAGATCCAATCCACTACAGCAGTGAGACTTGCTTCGTCTATGACAGGCGTTCATATATTTTAATTTGTGCCATTTGATCAGGCGTTTACTGGATTCCCACTACGCATCGACATTTTTCTAACCTTGCTAATTTTTTGTTTTAACTTCATTGAGGTTTTTCGATTTTGATCGAGACAGCAGCCCATGGTGCCCCTGCAATCGGGATTCAAACACGCCTCACTCTTTCTCTACGCACGTACATGAACTCTAACATCGACAGGTCATAATTTCAAGATTGTCAATAGAGGCGGTTGGGGTGACAGAACGGGAAATTGAGTTCAAATTCGCGCCGTGACAATTGATGCTCACTTTCTACTGTTGCCTTTTTTTTTACTAACTGATCACTCAGTACAAAACCCAAGAGCCACTCAAGGTAGAGGGTTACTGAATGACCCTGTTGTATGAACGTAAGAGGAGGAGGTAATAAGTGAAGATCATGAGGATATGTAGGATAGACAAAGGCTGACCTTAGACGAAAAGCTTAAGATTTTAGCGATCGGGGAAGCATCCACTCGAGAAAGTAGCGATGCATGGGATGAAGCTATCCGAACTTCGTTCTTACTAATGGAATATGAAGGTAACAAGGGGACTATTTATTTCCGTCTGTTGCATGGTGGGTCTTAGTACAGGGTTTTAGTAAGATTTCAAGAGATGTAAATAATGAATGTAGCTCATCTGAACATTTCCATTGGGAATATCGATAGAGAAGCGTGACGCTTGCGACCTTTCAGCCGGGTGAAAAGGTTTGTAAGGTAGACATTCATTCATCATCCATAATGCCGTGTAGATGTTTTGAGATGATTAGGCAGCCCCATCTCAACAATACTTTATTTCTGTTCAGATCTTGTTCTTGTAAAGAGGGGGGTGCGTGGCAGTTTGGTTGGTTTGCTTGATTTTGTTTCTGGGTATATCAACCTCTATGTGTTATTTAATGCAGAAATGTAAATAACTTTGACAATTTTATGGTTTCAACTAAATATATTTTAGCGCAATTGTATGCCTTCGACTATAGATAAAATGTGTTTTAAGGCATTTTTATGTTTATACATTCTTTTTTATAGATATAATTTAAGTAAATATTTAAGTAAATGCTCTGCTTATAATAAACAGCATTAACAATATTTACCGGCCTGAATATTGCAGAAATTCTCATAGAAAATATGAGTCCTCTGACAGGAATGAAACCTGTATATTATAAGGAACCGTTATATAGCCTGACGTGCTTTTACCGATTTCGCCACAGAGGAGCGTTCGGCTAGCAAGGTCGATTTTATTGTTTTTAAACTACAATTCTCCAGGATTTTCTCTCGTACATTCATATCTGCTCGATGCGTATCAAAATGTAAACAAATGACAAATTTTTTTCTACAAAATTCATTGCTGGTAATATTATTTTACAAAATTCATTGCTGGTATTAAAGCCTATTTTTACACTTTCATAGTGTTTTTACTCCAGTTTGGGGTGTTAATTATTTGCACATAGCTGGGACCTTAACATGCGCTACCACGCCGGATCAGTTTGAACCTGGGAACACCAGCAAATTAAGAGGTGTTCCATGCTCCCCCAAATCTCCTGATCAGAAGCCTTGCTGTCGAATGTAGTTTATCGTTTTACTCAGGACGTATGTATTTCTTGGTATTTTTACTATAAAAATGTATTTTTATACTGTCATAGTTTCTTGTTTGGGCTTTCATTATTTGCCCAGAGCTGGGACCCTAACAGGTACTACCATCCCGGGTACTTAGGTTGACTTTGACCTGGGAGCAACAGTTATTAAGAGTCGGTACCACTCCCTCAAAACCCCCAATTTCCCGATCAGAGGCCTTGCTGCCGGATGTAGTTTATCGTCATACCGAGGAAGAGGACGTGGCAGAAGGAGTTAGGTGCTTTTTGGAGCGATACAAGGAACTGACCATCTTTAGCAATGGGTTGTAGACAAGAGTTCCACTAGTGGTCTGGAATGAACTTGGGTGTCAATAAGCGTTCAAGGCAAATGGCGTTACTGAGAGTAATATATGACGCCAGTTTTTGGGTTCACTGCTTGTCCATAGATGGGACCCTAACAGGTTTTACCACCCCGGGTCAGGGTGGACCGAAGAACGACAACAATTAAGAAGTGGTTGTACGCTCCCCAAAACCTTTCGATGAGAGACCTTGCTGCCGTATGTAGTTTATCGTCAGACTCAGAGCGTAAAACAAATGACTAAGAAGGCAGAATGAATGTCCGTCTGCAAGAACAACCCAAGATGCAGGCTACGAACTGGAAATATTAGTATCGAATAAGAACGGAAATGTCATCATCTGAGAAGTCTTATAACTTTGGAAATATGAGACCGAAATTCGAAGGTACATTGGGACAGAGAATGGTGCTTTTAAATGCTAAGCAACGTCTTAGGAATGGTGCTTTCCAAAAACTAAGTAACGTTTTAAGAATGGTGCTTTCCAAAAGCTAAGCAACATCTTAGGAAACAGGAAACTTTCGTTAGAAACAAAGAACTGAACTTATTCAATATCTGTCCTTCTATATGGCAGTGAATGTTGACTTGAGGCAACAGAAATGTGGTTCTTCAGAAGGATACTGAGAATACCATGGGCTGAACATGTAAGTAACGAGGAAGTTTTAATGAAAACAGAAACAAAAAGGATAATTAAATATACTTATAAAGGGTGCTTCATTAAGATGGATTATATATAAGGGGGTTTCATTAAGACGCATTAAAGTCAGCAGTAAATAAATCAGTGAAAATTTATTTATCACTCTATTGCATCATGTTTTTTAAGTCATGGCAATTATGTGTGAAAAGTAAAATCAACCAAATGACCGAAAGAAAAAGAAAAGAAAAAAATCATTAGACGCTTAACTTAATTCCCATTTAAAATCGCTACAAGTTATTGGAACACTCCTTATATACTTATATATATACTTATAACAAAAATAAATAGGTATACTCAGAATGAAATTTCTCGGACACACAATGAGATAAAAGGTTTTGAAAATCTGACACAAGATATTTTTACCCCAACTCAAGGCCAAAGACAGTTACTGAATGAGAAATGTTGTAAGGGCGCATATGCAAGGGTTGCATATTCTGAGGATATGTGTTGTGGCCTTGTTAGGACCAGAAATAAAGACACAAAGTGAAGAATTGAGTTAATCAAATATATTAACAGAATCAGTAATACAAACGAGAGTGTTACAGCAAGTGTGTTCGGTCCGACTGTCAGAGCTGACTGCTGGAAACTTATCTTACCAAAAGGCAGTTCCTGCTCCTATTTATAGCTGGGCGATTCCATGCATTCGTAGGCAAATTTCCATAACAATATGTTTGAATGGATAACGCTTGACTCTTGAAGAAGTCAAGATTATAGTAATCAAGTAAAAATCCTCTGAGAAGTCTGTTCCGCATTTCGAGAGACAGAGGAAAGCAGCTAGTAACCTACATAACAAGCTTGTGAAAATTGATGAACAAGGCATGTGATGAATAGTGTAAAGACAAATCTTAGTAAAGTGTTACAAAAGATAGGAAGTTGGAGAGAGCCATAATCATCTATGTCCTGTATATTGTTATTCATCTCAAGGCTTACAAGTATCAACGTCACTGGTAAGCACCAAATTTATTGTCTAATTTTTTTTTAGCTGATCTAGGACAATTTTGATGTGTGGAATCCAAAAATCACATTCAGGTCAACTTTTTGAGCTATGACCACTTGCTGTTTTTACGTGTTTGTTTAAATTCTCATGTCCATTAAAATATCGAAATACGCAACATATTTCACGCAATAAAATTAATTATTATGTTAATTGTAAACTTATTAATTTTAACACATCAAAAGCATTTTCAGCAAAAAATAGCTTCATAAATATTAAAACAAGCCTCTAAAATATTTATAAACCAATAACGCGCAATAAAGTGCTTACATCTAAAAACACATCAATTAAACTGTACAATACAAAACCATAGACTATAAATCAGAAAGGTTGTTTTATCAATCTGTTAAGGGGTTCACCCCATTTTATACAAGTGGACTCGCCCAGTGTGTACTTGTACTGCTGCCGGTGAATACCCGGGAGTGAGAGAGTGAGAGTGTGAGGTAACCGCTTTGTAGGACTCACAATTGCGAGCACGTAGACTCAGAAGGAAGTCATACTTCGATACTGAATTTCCCAGACTGTATATATATTATTATTGCTACTAACCGCATTTCTGGATCTACTAACCGTATTACCAATTGTATTATTACGTCAATACATTTATTTGTTATATTTCATTCCTGCGTTTGTCATTCATTTGAGACCGGATTTCATCCCGGAATCCACAACACGATCATTATAATTTAGTGATACCAACAAAATATCGCGCGGACGTAGTAGTAAGCTTACCACGTGACTTTTAAGGCCAATTAAGAATGAGTAAAATGATATAATCCAGGAGCCAATGTCTCATGTATAACGGTATAAAGATCACAATGTTTGACCTCAACAACAGAATCTCTCAGATTCCACTAAGGGTCATGTCACTCTAACTGTTGATATGCAAGACCTCATTCGCTTCCACACACTATCAAGAAACGACTTCGCAGCACTGACCGAATCCCAAAGCGGCCAGCTTCAGGCACCAGTGCCGTCGTCTACCGTAAGATCTTAATTCTATCTATCTCCTTTATAACTATTACTACTACATATGCATACACATTCTATCTCACACAAACACACTAGTTATTTAAAACTTATTTCGTATGAGAAATTCAGTCGATAATTTCACAAAAATATAATCGATTTAGTCAGAAGATCGGATTTTTAAAAACTCAACTTAGTAAAAAAACATGACCTGATCGAGAGAAACGGATGTCATTTTCGGATTCAGCGGTGAAAAATTGTAGTAAATAATTTGGAAAAAACATAGACAACTTAATTTTTTTTGTTGCCCAGTGAATTAACATAATTTCCGACGCCCTAAGATTTATCATTTATGATAAAAAGTCGTAAAAAATCTTACCTAATGGTTATTCATAACACTGAGCCTTAAAATGACCCCTAGGCAAAAATTTTGTTTTTGAACTCTCGTGACGTTTGGGAGATTGCATTTCCAAAATTAAGAATAAAAAAAAAAATGATGTTGCTTAACAGACCACCAAACTCTCTCGTAGGTTAATGTGTCACTTATCAAAACTTATTCGTACACACACTGATCAACCCATGGCATAAGACTAAAATATGAATATTAAAAGTAAGAAAATTAACCGAAGACACGACTAAAATACTGTAAAGTGTTATTTGTCTATATCTCTGAGATGAGGAATTATGATTATTTGCATATTTACATTATTCAGACTGTTATCCGCCTCTTCATTGCCATATTCACAACGTTTCGGCCGTTGTACGCTCCGGCCTTTATGTCTATGTCTCTCTATATATCTATCTATATCTCTGGGATGAGGTATTATGATTATTTGCATTATTTACATTATCTGGACTGTTATCCTTATCTTCATTGTCATATTAACAACGTTTCGGCTGTTGTACGCTCCGGTCTTTATGTTTATGTCTCTCTATATATCTCTGAGATGAGGTATTATGATTACTCGCATTATTTACATTATTTGGATTGTTATCCTCAGCTTCACTGTCATATTCACAATGGGCCATGTGTCGTCAAGGACGTTGATTAAATTTTTGTGAAATTATCGACTGATAAAGGCATTGGTTAGATCCAGTGACTAGACGCAAAGAGTTGTGAGTTCAGTAACAGGCCACAGCAGTGGGGAAACAAGAATTGAAGAGTTGCGTTAAAGGAAATTAACTGAGACATTAGGAAGAGTTATGGCACGTGGAACTAGAACAATCTACCCCGGTGGACGAAATAAACGATTCGGTTCGAAATTCCAATCACCTGAAGAAGGTTGGAGCGTACAACGGCCGAAGTGTTGTAAATATGGCAATGAAGATGAGGATATATATCTTATTTGGATGATTTTTCTATCATTATTATTATTGTTGCTGTTATTATTTGTGTGTGTGTGTGGGGGGGTATATTCATAATTTATATAGGCTTTCTACACTTCAAAGTTTACAAAAGAATAATTTGTCCGAAATGTTTTATATTGAACTCACAATTCTCTGGGTCTAGTTAATGGATCTAACCAACGTCTTTATCCACTGGGACATGTGCTCTTGAAATTCCAATCACCTGAAGAAGGCCAGAGCGTACAACGGCCGAAACGTTGTGAATATTTATATGTTTTTATATATAAGTGTTCGTCGCCTTATTTGAGCCCAGTAGCAGTATACTACAACTGTAAATGCCCGAAAACAAACTAAGCGGCATTGGTATAGATTAGGGCTAATATTTGAACAGTAAATGTTTTTTTTTTTTTTTTTTTTATTTTATAGAGCACCTGGACACACCCAACAATTGATGATATTTGAAACAACCCAATAGGATACACGTGTCGATCTGTCCTAAAAGAATGAGATCCCGAGAAATGGGATTGCTTAAAAATGGCGTTTCTATCTTTTTTATATAGCTGTGATTAATTTAGACTAGCTTAGTTTGGTAGGTGCTCCCGCTATTCATCTTGAGGTCCTCGACAAAATCCAGAGACGGATATACAATGTTATAGGTCCTGATCTGGCATCTCGTCTACAAGCACTTTCTCACAGACGTGCTGTGGCTTCCCTCTGTCTTTTCTACAAATATTTTCATGACAACTACTCTGACAAGCTACTTTCACTGGTACCCCAACTGCATAAATTTAAGCGTGCTACTAGGTTGGCATCTCAGTCCCACTCTTTTACTGTTGAAACAGTTAAATGTAACTGCCTCTTCTACTCCAACAGCTTCTTCTCTCGCACTTCCCGACAGTGAAACTCCCTTCCTCTTACTTGCTTCCCTTATAGCTATAAGTTTCAAATATTCAAATGTAATGTCAATCGACATCTTCTGATGACTTGATCCTGATCCCCGTTCTTCTCTATTTCCTTTCCTCAAACACCCCTCTTTACTCTTGCTCTCACTCTCTGTAACCCGGTGCGTGCTAGTGGCACTTTGCTTAGGGTGAAATGCTTAAAAAAATAATCCCACAATCATAGGAAACCCAGTGAGTTATGGTCGACAAAACTAGTTCGCTATTAACCAACGCTTTACCTCGACGCAATACCATCGTACCAGGACGCAGCGTAAGTGTAAAACTCACTACATTAGCGAACCAGTGTTCATGACAACCTTGTTAACTATCACGTCACATATATTGTTATTTATTTGACTTGTTTTAGCCTGAAACAAATCTACAGTAAGTGGACATCCAGTGAAACTCAAACTGATTAGACTAGCGAAGTGGTAGGCAGGAGAGTCTTCCATTGGATTCTATTCACGCGATGACTTCCGAGCTCAGCTTCCGGTCAGACATTTGCGACAATTATCGGTTTACTAACAGGGATCGAATTCTTTGCCTTGTATTTAAAACGTAAACGTAACGTCTACTCAAACACTAAAATAACATTTAGTGTAATGTCGGATAAAAAATAAAAATCCATTATATATATATATATATATATATATATATATATATATATTGGCATACTCGCGATTGAGATGGTGGCAAATTTCAGCGCGCCCGCACGCACACACACATACACAAACACGTACATACACACCCACACGCATACACACACATGCACACACACGCACGCATACACGCACACACACGCACGCGCACACACATATTCAGAAATGTCATTGCAAAATCATCAATGTATTAACTACGTTATTTGACGGTACATTGTTAAAAATTTTCTCTATTTATGGGACAAGAGTGTGTATTATCGGGGATAGAAAGTTTGTAGATATAGGCAGTGGGGGATATCGGAATCAACACTGCATGGTGACAGTCAGTTTCGTTTCTCAACCAAAAGAAGGTCTGCAGATCGTTTAGGACGTGAAACTGTGTCATTACGAATAATTAATTTCTATATCTTCTTTCTCTCTCTCTCTTTATATATATATATATATATATATATATATATATATATATATTGTTAAATATAACAGATAACGGATTTCGCTTTTGCTTGATCATGAGCTGTTCTAAGCTTCGTATAGTGGCTTTATTTATTTTCGAGAGATAAAAAAGAGAAAAACAGTCCAACATGTGGATATTTTTTATTATGCAGTTCTCCCGAAACTAAAACAACTATACGAAGCTTAGTGCGGCGGGTGGCGGGCGATAAGTGTTCGTAATACCAGACGACATTTATTCAGCTATGGCACCAAAGTCGAGAAGGAGAGGAGGTGTAGTAAAAAAAAAAAAAACAGAAAAGAAAAGAGAGACGGTCGAAACCAAGATTGTGTGCGGTTGGCTTTTTGCCCCTTTAATTCCGACATGTCCTTTTTAACGCAGTTGCATTGAGGTATTTTGATATACGTCCGTTTTGGGGGGCGTTATTTTTTTTTAGTAACGGATTTGTTTATATATATATATATATATATATATATATATATATATATATATATATATATATATATATAAGCTGTATTTTGTCAATTTTTCATTTTTTTTCAAGGGTTTGATTAAAGACGAACAAAAGATCAGTAAGGAATTTAAAGTTAGTTTTTTTCTAAATTTCGTAACATTTTCTCGGTTTCCGGTTAAGTTTAGATATATACTAGCAGTAGAGCCCGGCGTTGCCCGGGGATGTAACAGTAAGAGATAGATCAAGTATCGACCATCATAAAGACTGAAAAATAAAATTGACAAAGATTATTGTTTAAGGTTGACGGACACGCATGTCTTAATTAGTTTTTTTTTTGTTTTTTTGTTTTTTTTACGAATTGGTCAAACCCAAACTCAAACAAAAACATTGTTTTCAATCGTTATGAGTCTACCGATTGAATAGAATTTTATTATAAACAATTGCCTTGTAAATGGAAATTTTAAAGCATTCTGAATGTAAAAATAAAGAAAAAAGTGTGCAAGACAGTAAGAAACACTACCTTCCACAAAAAGTGAACTTTTGTTGAAATCGGTTGAAAAATGTAGGAAATCCGATCCCATATATAAACGAACACACACACACACACACACACACACACACAAAACCTGGGTTTTATAATAAGTATAACTCGATATGAGTTGTCCCCCTTTCATTCTGGCGACAGAATCGTGTTTTATCGTGTTTTCAAATTGATTTCGTGCAAAAACAATTGTGTTTTTCCAATTTTGGCGCTGTCAGAACCACCGCAAAGGTAATTTTACGCAGTCCTGTGAAGTTTTGTTGAAATCGGTTGAAAAATGTAGAAATCCGATCCAATATATAAACGTACACACACACACACACACACACACACACACACACACAAAATCTGCGTTTTATAATAAGTAAAATTGTTTATTGCCTGAGTAATTTCGAGGTTCATTAGTTGTTAACGAAGACTTTGTTTTGTGCTCTGTATGTTTCATAGTTTTTAAAATATCGCGTCTTGACATGTTTTTTTAAGTGTTACACATTCACGTGCCAGTTATTGTTCTCCTGTCATTTTTTAATGAAATATATTTCGTATGTTTGTTTCTAAAATTAATAGTATGTTATTGTTGTTAAGTTGTTTGTTTATGCTTAATGCTTCTGTCATTTGTAATCATTTTTGAAGTTTTATGTGTTACTGGTAAATATTTGTCGGATTTCTTGTTGTGCTTTATTGTTGTGTTTGTTGACGAAATCTGGTATATATATATATATATGTATGTATGTATGTATGTATGTAGTGTACGATGGATAAATTGTCGTTTAAATTACGCGAAAATGAAAATAACACTGACATCTCATTTTAACAGACATATTATATCAAAATGACACAAAAATATCTTGAAATACTAAAGAGAAAATTTATTGAATAAAATCGCCATCAGCTTCAATCACAGCCTCCAGATGACCTTGGAATCTCCTGCAACTCTTTTGGATAGTCGGCTCGTTTAAGTTGGTGAATGCTACCATAATCATTGCCTTTAGTTCATCTTTGGTGTTACAAGGTATTTTGTTGGTTTTTTGCTCAACTGCACCCCACACATAATAATCAAGGGGGGTGCAGTCAAGAGAGTTAGGCGGCAGAATGTAAGGGGTGATGTGGTTGAAGAAATTGTCTGACAGCCATGACTGAATTCTCCTGCTTGTATGTCATGGTGCAGAGTCTTGTTGCCAGTCATAGCGTCTTCCAGCAGCCACCCTCTTGACCCAGGGCAGCACTATCTCCTCAAGACACTTGATGTAGTCCTCCGTGTTGAGTCTAAAGTCCTCATCAAGAAATTCGAGAATTCTTTTCTTATCGGAACGATCAAAGTGAGTTTTCCGAGCTGCCGTACTTTCGTAATCACCATTAGACTCATCTCTTTTTGAATCCTCTGCACTGACCTCAGATTGACACCCAAACACTCTGAAATGTTCGTATTAGAGCTTCCGGTGCCAATGCCAAGCAATACAGCATGCCATTTCCAAATTTCCGGCGGAGTGAATTGCGTCATGGTGCACTTTTTCCCACAGACGATGCCCAACTGACCATACTATAATATGTAGTCGAAAAAATTAAAAAAACAAACAACGCGCGTGCGTGAAATTAAAATTATAAAATGCCGATAATTTACCCATCGCATCATATATATATATATATATATATATATATATATATATATATATATATATATATATATTGATATTGAAAAGTTATCGCCCAGAAACACTTCTCCAATTCTGATTATATCACTGATCACCATCAATGGAATAGACCCCATTTTCCAACACAATCTCATACCATAGTAAAACACCCCCAAAATTTATTTTGTACCCAATAACAGACAAAATTTACAAATACAGTAGAATCCCACATATCCGGAATCCCGCATATGCGGACATGATTTTGATGTGTATATTCGAACTATTTCGGTGATATGTAACTGATTTGAAATTTCTGTTTTTCAGGAAATTTACTTTGGATAATTGCTTATGATTCTTTCACCCTAATGGCTTGTATTGGTGCAAAAGATGATGGGAATAAGAGGAAAGGATGACAACAATACACATCCTCAACAACATAGCGATGAGATGCATGATTGTGATGAAACCTGGACTGAAATTGAAAAAGGCTATTGAAAAGGTTGTTAGTTTTATGGAAAGAAAGATAGCATTCAGCTATGACGATTGCAATAACGCACGGAGAATTAAAAAGTGTCTTTCGTTTAAAAAAAATCAAGAACAAAAGTAAAACGAAATGCAAAAACAGTTGAGAATGATATTAGAAATGAAAGACTCATCATGCAACAGCGATTAAAAAATCCTTGTTACATTATTTGTTTTGCATACGTGGAATACTTAATTTAATGAATTTTCATTAACATTACATAATTTATTTCTTTTTCCTTAAAATCAATTCCGTTATATTTCACTCATCATTAGCTTATTTTGTTTACTATAAAACATTGAAAATAAATGTTAAACCTGATTTCACTTCTTTTATTTGAATCTAAATATAACCCCTCATTTCCGGACTTTGTAACCAATTCCTCATATCCGGACTTTGTAACCAATTCCTCATATCCGGAAGTCTTTTTTAGTTCGGTTGTCAGGAATTCTACTGTACACCAAAAAGTTTCTACAGTACACACCGTTTAAATCAAAGTGTCTATTGGTTATAAATTAATATCACCATCTGAAATATTTAAACAATCAGAAAAAAATAACACACCATTTTTTCCGAACCTTCTTTCGGGATAGATTTCTTTTAAAAACCCACAGATTTCGTCTTTCAACAGTAGAGATGCGACTGTCTCCAAGCCGTTCAAACACAAGAGAAGACGTGGCTATATCGCTCCCCCACCACAGCGCTTGCTAAAAGAAACATGTATCAGCGACTTCAACCTCATACTCTCCAACAACATCGGCTCGGACGGTTAGTGAATCTTCGCTGACGATCATTTTCAACGATAATTTTTTTTTTCTTACTATGGGTGAAATTATTTTCTAAACCACAGACCAACTAACTAAAGTCTATCTCAACTAAAGACATTTTTACTTCATTTTATTTTTACTCTTTTGAATTAATGTACATATGTTTATTAATACAAATGATTTATTTTACAGGCATGAGACCATGTTTTCTTTATTTTTTATTTTCTTATAGTTTGGAAATCGGACATTTGGAATTTTAATATAAAAAAAACCTGGACGACAAGATTTCATACATTCAGGGTTTGTGGAAGGGCTTCTCTGTCGGTTCGAAAACATTTCAGTATTCTCCGTATATCCCGTTTTAATACAAGTAACCCGAATTAATCAATAAGCAAGATCAATGATCGTGACATCTTCGGTACTTCCATTTTAAAGGAAAAATGGAGGCAAAAACATTAAAGGTTTCTTTTAGTTTTGAGAAACAGACAGCTTGTAAAGATATATAAAATACGTATACACACACACACTCATTCAAATTCCTCCTCTCGATTACGTACCTGAGTAAAGACAAAGAAAAAACAGATTTGTGGAATATAAGATAAAAAATAGATTTCTGAAAGCGTATTTCGTATTTTTGAATTATTAATAGAAAAAGCAAGTCATCGGATGTTGTATTTCTTGAGGCAAAGCAAGCGAAAACTTAGAGACGGAATGGAACCGTATAAAACATTATAGGGGCGACAAAGAAAATGGCGAGACCAGATATAAAACTATATTTACTAGTGAATGATAGTTAAAGATAAAACGAATGACGTTTAGATGTTTGAAGGTGGTAGTAATGCTTATTTCTTACTTAAAACTAAGCAACATTCAGTTTGGCGATATAAGGTAGGACAAAAGAAAAATGCCCGGATAACATTTTTGTTGCTAATTTTTAACTAGTGTATCTTTCAATTGTTATTGACACTCTCTGTCGCAACATATCTGATCTGGAGCTTTTGATGTGTACTTAGAGATTCTTGATAAAATCCAAAGAATCTGCAATGTTATTGGCCCTGTCGAGGCATCTCGGCTTCAATCATTTATCCACTACCATAATGCAGCTTTTTTCATTTTTTATCCCGTGACCCGTAGGGTCGTAGGGACAGCGTTTGTATTGCAGCCACAGTAGAAGTGTTTTTTCTTGTACAAGAGAAGCCGGACGGAGGCCAACCATCTCCAGGACGGTTTTGAATTCAGAGTTTTTCCTTCTCCTAGTTCGGTTGTAGAACCCAGTCTATCCTGCTATTTAGCATAGCTGGGAGGGGGTAGAAGAAGAGGATTCATACCTTTTTCCAAGGGTTTTAGCACGTAAGTGAATGTCATGAATACGACGGGAATTCGAACTTCAGCTGCAACATTAGTTTTCATATTGCACATAAGAGAAGTTAAATTGAACACATAAAATGAAAACAACGCAATCAGAAAAAAACAAAAATGCCCCCCCCAACCCCAAAAACAGCGCATTAAAATTAACAGAAAGTGTCGATTCAGATCAAACATGGATCAGAAACAACCGACAGGATGATAAAATAAAAGAACAAATAGGAAACGTATAACAATCTAACATGTTTCCCTTTTTGCTTCATCTGAGATTGAGAAAAAAAAAGATAAAAAAATCTCTATCTCTGAGAAATGTGTTAGATTGATATACGTTACCTATTTGTTCTTTTATTTTATCATTCATATATATATATATATATATATATATATATATATATATGAATGATAAAATAAAGAACAGAGTTTGTGTAAATATAAAAAGTGAACATAGACTTCTATGTTCACTTTTATATTTACAAAAGCTTTGTCTCTGATATTGAGTACTTCATCCCATAAATATAGCGCATTTTAAGACTATATTTCGTCATATATATATATATATATATATATATATATATATATATATATATATATATATATATATGAGTTAAAGATCAAATACAGGTCAAATATGAATCCGAATCCGATAGGATGATAAAATAAAAGAACAATTAGTAAACGTTTCTCAATCTAACATATTTCAGAGATTGAGAGAAAACAGACAAAAAAGACAGAAACGCTGATATTTTCAGTTATGTTTGGATCAGTTCTCATTGGTCAGACACGAGTCACGTGCATTAAAACCGTAGATAATTCTATGTGTATGTAGGTTTGTGAAGATTCTAAAAGCCCGCATCCATGAACACAAGAGAGACTTTCTTTTGGACAACTGATCTAACTCTCGTTTTGCATCGAGACGATTCTGGACATAATTTTGATTTCACTAATGTCATCCTAATTAAAAAAGAACATAATTATTTACGGAAAAAATATGTTGAAAAATTAATAATATTATTACCAACTATAAACACACGCTTAAAACATTACATTACACCGCGATCTTTCTTTGAATCCAGTCTTAATGAAGCTAACTTATATCTATCTAATACAAAGAATACATTCTTAAAGAGGCCAAACATAAATTAGAACCTTGTGACACACCGTTGCACAAAGGTGAAGCAAAGACTAGACAGACACGCATACACAATTACAAATACACATTACCATCCGATGCCCACTTAGGCATACACGTGTTTGACCAATGAGAATATATTTAATAAATATTATTTGTGCGTGTGTGTGTTTAAAATAGAATACAGAATGACGATAACATTTGAAGAATTTGACAAATGGAAAACTGTTTCATTGAAACTAAATTTGTTTACGTGTTTCGCCATTCTACGCTTCATCAGATACAAAAACGAAAAGAAGAAACATGTTCGTGTATATTTGTGTGTATATTTGTGTGTTAAATAATAAATCATTAGTTCTCTCTTCCGATAAGCTCAAAACGCGTAAAAAGCTAAAGTATTTAATGTATTATTAAAGTATAAAGAAAGCGCTTATGATTTATTATTTAAGCATACACACAAACACAGAACTTAAATCTTAAACTAGGCCCCCCCCGGAAAATTTAATTCCGGTCGAGCACTCTTGAGAGAAGGCACGAATTTGTAAACAATGACTACTACTGCTAATACTGCAAAGCTCTTCTATGAATTGAGCCCTCTCGAAGAATAAGTATGTAAAAATCCGCCTTCCTCTCTACTGATGGCGCAGGTGTAAAATCTCCGACTGATGCTAAAAGAGTCGGGTTTCGATCCCGGCTTCAGGTAATCAGATGTCTATCCCACTGATGAGCTCTGATACAGGGAAACATCCTGTCAGTGGATTATACACACACACACACACACACACACACACACACACACACACACACACACACACACACACACACACACACACACACACACACACAAAATGGAGTAATGGATACCGGCTTGGATTGAGGAATCGGAGAGCCGAGTTCGAATTCCAGTCGAATCCATTACATTCATTTACGTGCTAATACCCTTGGGAAAGGGGTGAATCCTCTTCTTCTCCCTCCAGCTATTGGTAAATAGCAGGACAGACTGGGTTCTATAGCCTTGGATGGCAACTGGTATAGGAGAAGGACAACTCTGAATTCAAAACCTGCGGAGGGTCGTTTGGGGACCTTGTGGCACTTAGTGCACCAGGTCTCTGTAATCGGCCCTTCAAAAAGTGTGGATGGTCCTGCACGAAACCTTCACCACTATAATCAACTCGCATTTGTCGGGCTGTCGGTTTCCTAGGAACTGATCCGCTTGATCCTCATACGTCGAATTCCATGTAGATCTAGCGGTATGCTTAGGATCATTATCCAGTTGGAAAACCCAATCAGGAGGTAGCCAAAGTCTCTCAACAGAACGCATTAAATTGTCTTGCAGGATTTTCTGGTAGCTTTCAGCATTCATCTTGACATCTATTATTGATATTCTGTCAACACCTTTTGCAGAAAAACAGCCCCAAATCATGATACTGCCACCACCAAATTTACAGTTGGCAACGTGTTCTTTGGTAAGTAGGCTTCACCGTCCTTCCTCCACACATGATTTCGATAATTATGACCAGACAACTCTATTTTAGTTTCATCTGTCCATAGTACTTTTTCCCAAAACGAATATTCTTTATCCTTATGCTCTTTAACGAATTTTAGCCTAGTATCTCTGTGTCATTTCAAGAGGAGTGGAGTCTTCCTTGGGATGCATGATTTCAGACTGTTTTTGTGTAGTTCATTACTTATTGTATGCTTGGTTATTTTAATCCCTAATGCATGCAGATGTTCCTGCAGCTCTTCTTGGGTAACCTGTGGATTTTGTTGGATCTGGTGTCCTAATATCCTTGCTGATCTTAGAGAAATCTTCATCGGAGCACCTGTTCGTTTTTGGTTTTCGACGCTGTTACGAGTTTTAAACTTTGCAATGAACGAAGCAATCGCAGTAAAAGGAATATTCAGTTTGTTAGAAATCGTTCTGTAACTGTTCCCATCTTTCCAAAGAGACAAAATGTGTTGTTTTTGTGAAATAGTCAATTCTTTACATTTAGGCATTATTAGAACCTTCTCGTAAGACTAGAAATTGCAGAATGCTCTGATAATGGCTAATAACGTTAACTATAATTACTGATAACATTACTAGAACCTTCTAGAATATACTTTTTTCATAATTAATTGATTATTTTATTGTAATAATTGATTTGTACGAATACTTTTTTCACCAGTAAGAATTTTTAAAAAATGCATTAATTTCTGTTAGAATAAGAATTAATTAAGTTTATTACTATTTTTTAATAAAATGTATCTTTACACATAAAATGTATCAAAATTTGTTTTAGTTAAGGCTTTTACATTTATAAAAATACAATTTTTCAAGTGTACGAATATTTATTTCACCCCACTGTATATTGTGTATTTAGGCAGCTATTTTTCTTTCATGCAAGCTTGATTAAATATGATAGACAAGGTGCTTTCATCAAATTTTTCACATAATTTCGCATATGATCTTATAATTTTTTTCTTTTCAGTTGATAAATTATACAAAAACTATTCAAATGTTATATTTTTCCGAGCGCTTTCGTCTATACATTTAGCCATTTTCAAGGATGATATATATATATTAAATGTTAGCTGGAAATAGATTGTTGTATATATGTATTTAGTATTATACATACATACAACAACTATTTCCAGTTAACAGTTAATATATATATATATATATATATATATATATATATATATATATATATATATATATATATATCATCCTTGAAAATAGCTAAATGTATAGCCGAAAGCTCTCGGAAAAAAATAAAACATTTTGACAGCTTTTGTATAATTTTTCAACTGAAAAGAAAATGTGTTTGTGTGTGTGTGATGAAGAAGAAAAAGGAAACGTTTATTATTCTAACATGTTTCTCTTTTTTTAAAGCTTCGTCAGAGAATAAGATCTGGAGAAAAAATAAAAATTTTTTTCTTCAGATTTTCAGTGAAACATTTTAGGTTGATAAACGTTTCCTACTTGTTCTTTATTTTATTCTGTTCGATCCATAATTCATCTCTATTTGATTCTAACTCATATAAATTTATACTTGCTTAAAAGCCACCCTATCTGGTAGCATTTAAGGTAGCTCCTGCGGAGGGTTCTTCATTGGTCCTTCATCACAATAGGGTAGGGAGGAGTAGATGCGATAGGCAACAATAAGTTACAGAAAAACTCAAAATTGATCGCTGCATTTAAATATTGCATTAATATTTAAAAAAATTATTCATTTCAATTTTAAAAGTTCAACGATAATTCTTCTGCCGCCACTTAATTTAAAGACAGTTTGATGTACGTAGGTCCTTACTTTAAAAAGTGTGACACAGTGATACTCTGACATTCACATTTATTATATATATATATATATATATATATATATATATATATATATGGATCTGTTAGTCAATGGATTTTCTTTTGGCGATCTTTATGAATTAACAATTGCAACGTATTACGGAGAAAGACTAATGTGAATTGTAATGATCTAAATAAAATAATGAGGATCCTAGTCTTTTTAACTTATTGAACACCATAGTTTATTGAACCCTGTTTCACTCCCGAATTCCAGAAAAGTGTGAAGAGGACAGAGGAACGCAGACCGAATGTTTGTGTGTCAAACAATGAAGATGAGGATAACTGCCAGAATAATTAATGGAAGAATAAAACAAAAAGAGAAATGTTCTTTTTTCTCATTCTGTTCTGCTCAGAATTTAGTCTTCAAAAGTCATTGCTTTAATCTTTCGTCGCATTTCCCTCAAAGCCCAAACGAATAATTAGGACACATATATTAGAATAAATATCTTTGTCAGAATTTTAAAAACAAAAATGGCCGACTTATTGAAGCGACTAACTTACAAACACTTCCCTTTCATCGATATTTGTTACGTTTTTAACTGACAATCTTCGCAGACGACGTAAACAGATTTAGAAAACTATCGATCAGTCATATGGACGGTTGCTGGGAGTAATTGCGAAGCCTTTATAGAAACATAAACAGATTAAAACGGTTTCGGGTTTGGTTAATTGACTCATCTTTCTTAATCCAGAATAAACAATTGATCTGAAGCGATTTGACATGAAGAGAAAGAGAAACTTATTGATAATGGCGTCCATTTTGGAAGTCAATACATGCAGGCAGCTGCATATCGACCTATTGATATTTACTAAGCTTCTCTTAATACGACGCAAGGCCAAATGTGGCGGCGTGGGAGGAAGATTGTCTTGCGTCACTCTTTTAAATGGGATCTTCCTATTTGCTTTGAAAATCGAGTTTCGAAACGTTGGCATTTAGCCGGGCTCGAACAATGACCACTAGCATGACACTTAAACTTGTTATATTTATTTTAGAGACAAATAGAGAAAAGTAATATTATGTTGCGCCCTAGCCTTAAAAGTCAGTATTCAGAGTCCTGGTTGGTCACTGGGATCGAACCCTAACCACCGGCACATATCGAAAGGACATACATAACCGGCCATGAGTCACAAACCTTAGACACGACGTGGGGCTATTTACGAGGATAATAATTATTTTATTGCCTAGAATAAGAAGACATGTCTGGCACAAGGCAATAATAATATGGTAACCATTGGTAATCGAACTCACTAGCTACGAAATATGATTTTTGGAAATAACTAAATCTGGCACAAGATCATACTTTTTGGAGCACCCATTAAAGAATAAAGTATTTTTTTAAATTGGTGATAACATCAGTATATTAATAATATAAAGCTGGCTTATATAAACTTAATAATCGGAGATTATGAAGGATCACAAACAAAATTGCCTACATATGTTTAATCATGAAACATACTGACATCGTAGGGTGTTGACTTCAGTGTCTAGTTTTATATTTACATACGCCTTATCCCTGATATTGATCATATTAACCCATCTTTCTTTCTTCTTTTTATGTGCCGTGTCCCTTCAGAATGTAAGCGATCATGGCTCTCCACTTCACCCTATCCATTGTAGCTCTCAATGATCAATAAGTTTCGTCCCTCTTTCGTCCCATCTTCCCCAGGACACGTTCTGTCATCCACTTACTTAAGCGCGCCAGGTATGTCATGTGTCGCTTTCCCTTGTCCCTTTTCCCTTCTATTCGCCCTGTGAGTATCAGATTCTCCAGGCCCTCCTTTCTCATTACGTGTCCCAGAAATTTCATCTGCCTCTTTCTCATAGCATACCTTAAAACTATATTTTTATCATCTATCTATCTATCAAGCTATCTCTCTCTCTCTCTCTCTCTATATATATATATATATATAACAGTATTCGGATCCACATCTATTTCAATATTCACTAGAATAATTTGAAACATAACCGTCACTGCCTAATCAGTAACCGTCAGGATAACACAATAGACCTTGCTACCCATAATGAACTACTGACCAGCATATATAAAGAGTCGAACCGGCACACAAAAATACATGCCCTGAAGGTTGCTTTGAAGCATGAAAGATGTTGTCGTAAAATTTTCTAAGCCGGTTGGTGTTGACGTCAGTTTCCACTTTTATATTTAAATACGCTCTATGTCTGATATTGACTCCTTTTACATATGCATATAGCATACCTTATATATATATATATATATATATATATATATATATATATATATATATATATAAAAGAAAGAACAGCAAGATATATAATCCGGTGTTCTTATAGATATTTTTTTTTTTACAAAATAGTGCTCAATGTAAATTTACAGAGCATTACTATTATAATTAATTGATTTAAAATATGGTTTTGTTCGCTACACAGTTCTAACCATGTTTCAAAATGGAAGAAAAGCCAAATTTAATTTTTGTGATTAAATTAAAGACATCAGTTCCATTTCATCCTCAAGCGAATGGAACTAATGTCTTTAATTTAATCACAAAATTAAATTCGTGGCTTTTTAGCTTCCATTTTTGAAACATGGTTAGAACTGTGTAGCGAAAAAAACATATTTTAAATCAATTAATTTATATATATATATATATATATATATATATATATATATATATATATATATATATGTAGTGTATATCAAAAATACTTTTTAAACTCTGGGGCGTGTTCCTCACGCCAAAAAAAAAAAAAAAACAAAAGTCCATATGGCGGCAAATCCTCCGTTTTTGAGTTAACTTTGAAGAAAGTTTATGATAGATGGCGCTGTGTTGTCATGTAGACTAGGTTACATTTGCCATTCGTGTACATTTGTGGCTAGTCTGTCTTCAACGTTTAACGTATGTAGTAGTGAGTTAACTGAGAAGGGTTCCGTTCAACAATGGCAGGATTTTCATATTATGTGCAGACAAATTGCAGGCAAAGATTGTGTTTTCAAACCAAAGCCAACTGAGTCATCCAACCTTTGCTGTTGTTTATCGTCGCGTTGCTGAGACAGGATCCATGCCACCATAAACTAGGGATCGAGGAAAACCGAGATATGCTTTACCACAAAGAACATATTCTACATGACCTTTTGGATATATGTTTATATTGTTATTTAACTTCGTTTTGGTGTCAGAAACCCGCCCAAAGTTTGTAAAAGTATTTTTGATACTTCATTGTAAACAGCTGATAATTTAAATATTTGGAATCAGTTGAACGCCATACTTGACATTCCTATGTGAGTCTCGATTTGATGAAGCTATTTAAGAACATCACTCAAGTTTTTAGGTTGATGTGTTGTTTTTTTTGGACTAAATTACACCGAGCACAGTCTATGCTTTGTTCAACAGCCTTTTCCCGTGCATTAAATTTGTTATAACTGATCCATATACCGAGGTATTTGAAGTGTTCTGTATTTACTAATTCTATATCCTGAATTTTTGTGATGGAATCAGGTTAGGTGCCATAATTGCTTTCATTGCAATTCTATAGTTTCTATTTCAGAAAGGTTCATCTTGATTTCGATTTGGAACACTTGTTAAATGTTGTTGAATTTTTGTTCAAAATCATATTTAGACTCACGAAATAAAATCATAACATTTTCGAAATTTAAAATTCCCAGCGTCTCTCGTTCATGCGCATGCGTAGTCGCATCAACGTAAACAAAACCATTTCGATGAACTGCCAAGGGACGAAACGTGTCACATGAAAACTTTTCACACAATGTCATACATCTTTGCCTCCAAACTGTTCTTGATATATCCAAATTTATCGTTATATATATGTGTGTGTGTGTGTGTGTGTTACGCTCTTGTTATTCGATCGAACACTATAAAGAAAAGGGTAATTCTAAAACAGTAGCCGCCGCTATTAACGCGCCGCTCTTCATTAATGAACTGAGCCCTCTGGCTGCTGGTGTTTGTATACATCCGTATATAATACGTTAAATTTTACTTTTCTCTGCCGTGCGCCGATAGCTTAGGGGTAGGATATCTGACTGATATCAAATCGGTCGGGTTTCGATCCCGGCTTGAAGCAATCGGATGGCTATCCACATTGATAAACTGTGATACAACGAAACAGGCGTGTATGTGGATGACTCTATATATATATATATATATAGAGAGAGAGAGAGAGATTGTATAAGGTGTATAAGGTCTTTCGTAAATACGCAAGTATTTTCGATTGTACATTCAGGCATGGAAATTAATTTTGTCTTTGGTAAAATTCAGGTAGCATCAGAAACGAAAAAATACAATGCGAATTGAATTTTTTTTTTTAATGTATTATTGATAACGGATACAAACATTTGGAGCGTGCAGTTATACAGCTTACAATTAAAAAAAAAATACATAGATAAACAACATTTATTGAGTGATTGGTAAAATTTAAAAATTTAGTTAACGAAAAGATTTTGCCATTTTATATCATTAACTTTACTAATTTTTTGTATGAATGATTCATTGTAATATATATATATATATACTAGCAGCATGTCCCGGCGTTGCCCGTGCTTGATTCAAAAATCGTACTACGCATACAGCAATCGCTATCACTTGACTTAAAATATTTTTGTCCTTCCCTGCCTTTAAAGGAGTGCCCTTTGCCGTGCTGGTGTTGCCACATGCCTTACTTCTTGCCTATCTCACACTGCGAATTTTTTCTAAGCTCTATACTAAACATGAAATCTGTTACAAAAAAAGAACTAAGCAAAATGAACACAAAATGATCAGCTTTAAAAAAGGACTCGTAACTGGAAAAACCGAATGAATGAAAAAAGAATATTAACAACAAATACTTTTTCACTCCAACCCAGTTCTGCGGAATCAGAATCAACGTTGAGTTTAAGCAAGCGAATGCGCCAATTGGAGTAAAGTGCCACGCAGATTTAAAATTTTCCCACTTGTGACGAATGCAGCTATAGATTTTTTTTTTTTTTGCGTTCTAGCATGGTAGTTAACATTTGCGTCAGTCAGCTCTCATGCTGGCCAATAGAATCTTCCTGCCTATTCGTAGCAGCCAGCTACAGGCTCTCCTGGCCAGTAGAAAATGGCCGCAAACTACATGAAAACTGTCGTAGAAGAATGAAAAAATCGATTATTTCCACTATCGATGGGAGTTGGGAAATGCAATGTCGGTCTTGGCCTTCCCGCTACTTGGAGCATGTGCATGTAAATTTTGGTGCAAATCCGTCGAAAATTGCGGCCGTGCATTCGTTACACAGGCACACACATCCTGTCCTTTCCTATATATATATATATATATATATATATATATATATATATATATATATATATATATATATATTCAAACATATATTGCTAAATGTAACAGGCAACGAATTCCTATTATGTTTGATCACGAGCCGTCTTAAGCTTTGTATAGTGGCTTTAGTTTTGGGAGAAAATAAAAACAAAATCTGTTCATCGATCTAAATTTTCGGCTCACATGAGCCAACATTAGAGTGGTTATATGGATATATATATATATATATATATATATATATATATATATATATATATATATATATATAGTTTATTGTTTTATATATGTCATAAAGTTTATTGTTTTATACAATATGTTTTTAATCAGACTGTGTTCTTTTGAGAGTAAGAGATTCTCAGGTGTAAATTGTGATGAAAAATATTTTGTAGGAAACTGAAATCAACTTGCATACAAAATCGACTTATACACGCGTACAATGTTTGCAATGTGCGTATAAGTATCACTGTTTTCAAGTGTTTGTATAACTATAGACTCAATGTGAATGTTACTGTGTTAAAGTGTGAGTGCATATTTGTTTTAATGTCAATTAACGTGTAATGTATGTACGTGTCTGTACGTGTGGATCTTTGTGTGTATGTATGTATGTATGTGTGCGTTTGTGTGTCAGTGATTTTATCACGAGTCTGCTCGGAAAATGCACAAAAAACAGACGAAGTTGTCAGTGTCGGCGACTGTTTACAATCAATGACCAGATTTCATAATCAAGTTGTCCTTGGTCCGGTGAAAATGTCGCATGATCTGTCCTGTCTTAGCAAAACGGTCATCATTCTCTGTGTGGGGCCGAATATGATTGGATTACAATTTCTGCTGCGCAGTTGACACGTCCAAATTTTAATTCACAATCAATCAATTAATATGTGTAGATGGGATATTCTTGCATCATGCGAGCCAGAGATAATGCACGCCCACTCATTATTTTTATATCAACAGCTAATATTCTTTTCTACACGCACGCACGCACGCACGCGTGCGCGCGACACACACACGCACACTTATATATATATATATATATATATATATATATATATATATATATATATGTATGTGTGTGTGTGTGTGTGTGTGAGTGTGGTGGCCACGTAGGTTAGAACTTTCGCATTCTGACTCGGGTTCAAATCTCACCATGGTCGATGGTCGATTTGTTATGGAGACTTCCTGATGTTATCGGACTGGAGATCCCTAGCGTTCGGCACCTTTGAAAAGTGCCGGAAAAACATATCACGGGTAGACGGAACCCTTGAGGTCCGTCTATAGGTGCGCTAGCATGAAGTCATAAGTCATCGTGGTCGAGGGTAGATAACACGCTCTTTCCCAGAAACTGTAACTAAGTTCTGCTCAGTATAAATCACAAGTGAACTGTGTGAGTGTTGAATTTAAGCGTCTGCTTAAATATATATATATATATATATATATATATATACACACACACACACACATATATATATATATATGAACAAATATACTGTTAAGGTGGGCTATATTTATGGGTCAAAGTGCTTAATATCAGGGGTAGAGAGTATGTAAATATAAATATAAAAGTGAACATTGAAGTCAACACTCAGAGGTGACAGGCTGTTTCATGCTAGACGCAATCGTCAGGCCGCCTGAGTGTTGACTTTAATGTTCACTTTTGAATTTGTAGGTCTGATGCATTGGATCATGATTACGATTCCAATGTAATAAATTATAACCAGGGAATATTACCGTTTGAGCCTTCTATATTATATTCTTACTCTGTCCTGGACATTGAGTTCTATCTGGATTCTATCCTCTTGGGAATTTATATATATATATAAAGAAAAACAGACATGCGTTTAAAGGATGTCAGAATTCGTTGAAAAAATACACCCCTACCCTCCCTAAACTAAACTGTTTTTCGAACGCAACTCATAATTGATACAACAATAGTTAATAAAAATGAACACGCCCCTGTCTAAATGATTGGATTTCTCTGTATCCTTGGAAACAGGAAATTATGAATTTATATGGGCGTTTAAAACTAAGTTTAAAAATAAGTCATTCCTAAATTCGCTTGAAGATGAAACAGAACTAATGCCTTTAATTTAATTACATAATCAGATTTGAAGTTTTTAGCTTCAGTTTTTGAAACATGGTTATTATTGTGTAGCGAAGAAACCATATTTTGAATCATTTAATTTATAATATTTATACTCTGTAAATTTACATTGAGCACTGTTTTGTAAAAATAAAAAATAAGAACACCGAATTATATATCTTACTGTTCTTTCTTTTTTATACACACACACACACACACACACACACACACACACACACACACACACATATATATATATATATATATATATATATATGTTACAGGTAATAAATCTGTTGGTATATAATCCAAGTGGATCCTAGGAGTATAAAATATTAAGTCTGATTCACAAAAAGAGCTCAGTGTAATTACTATTACAGAGCAAATTATTAATTCTAAATTAATATTTCGCTCTTCATATAACCCCAAATGAATGTCATAAGGTTAATATTCGGGTTTAATGTTATAAAACTTCTTCCTTTTATGACAAATACCTTCCACTTTCCCCAGACCCCTGACTTGTGCCTTTCGTCTGACTGAAACATTGAAATAGATAAATTCTGTGTTAGTTTTTCAACTGTTTTCTCACGACTTAGAGATAAGTTTGATGTTGATGGAAATGTACACAATGTGCCCAAGAACTGTTTCGGAAGGCCACGGATATCAATCACGCCCTGTGAAGCAAGAAACAGTGATGGGAATTTTTCACAGAAGTCCAAGAAATATATTGATCGCTTCTTGTTATTCTATTGCGTTGCGTTGTCAGCAATATAAGGATATCATCAATTGAAAACATGTAATGACAAAATATTAAAAGCGTGCATTTATAATATTGATATTGTTCTCATATGCAATATTTATATTCGATATAGTCAGTTTAAGCTTCCCTGTGTGTGTATGTGTGTGTGTCTGTATATGTGTATGCTATTGATGCCCGTTCATATTTCTCAGCTGATTTCGATGAAATTATATACACACATATTCCAAATAGGGAAAGACCAACTTTTCATTCTCTGGCCTTTCAATCTCCAGGGTTTGAAAGAAAAATCCCCAAACCTGGAGGTGGGTGTATGACGTTTTGGCAAAAAACAAGGCAAAGTTACACGCGAACAAAATTTTTACTGGATAAGGTGATGTTCTTTGCACTTAATCAGCTCATGTTACGAGGTTTATGTAGAATGCTTGATAGTTTTCCTGCGACATTGGCTTCACACAAAAAATTCAAAAAAAAAAAAACTGTGAAAAGATCGGGGTTTTTTGTACTACTTAAAATAAAATCTTGAATGACTTCCTCATTTTTTATCCGATTTTCTTCAAACATATCGCAAAAAATTTGCCATCATGCAAAAAATAAGATAATGGGGTTATAGTCTTGCTCACTTCCCCACGTATAACGAAAAACTGTTCAAAAAGCCCGTTTTCGGTCATAACTACCTGGTTTTTCATCCGAGGCTTTCTATATTTGCCATGTAAATGACATATGACACACAAATTGCCTTGCGTGAATGTTTGGTTTAGATTATTTCAGTTAAGTGGATGAAATCTGCAACAAATTAGGTCAAAACTCGGCTTTTGCCATTTAGTCAATAGTTTCTTCATATGATTCTATCCTAAATTGGCATTCGAACAACCTTTGACGCAAAGATTGTTTAAGAAGGATTACTGAAGCGTTAAAATGGAAAAATTCTTCAAGACCCTCTTATTAACCCCAGCTTTACAATAAACGTTCGAAAAAGGAGGGTATGCCGTTTATGCGTATGCACTTGCAGCCGAAAACAAATTCTGACGCTTTATCCCTACTTTTTTAATATTAGATTTGTGTATAATGCCATACTATTTTAAAGTTATTACGGCTGATAGGAAATTTGCTGAATATCTAAAACATTGAAACAATTTAACCCCGAGCAACGACCACAAAAGGATGTTTTATCCACTGAATTCCTTTATTAAGAACATTCAACATTTACGAAGAACATAGCATAAAAAAGATGAAGTGAGGAATAGCATAGTATACCAAAGGGTGATGCATGCAAGGCAGTGGGGTGGGTATACAGCGGGTTCCATGTACACCTGGGTAACATCTGGGACCGCAAGTATATATATATATATATATATATATATATATATATATATATATATATATATATATATATATATATATCTGTATACATGTGTGTTTCAGTCTATGAGCAAAATGTTTATTCTCTTCTTATATTGACTTGACATTTGACCATTTGACCAAGTATATATATATTATCATTACAAGTATATATATATATATATATATATATATATATATATATATATATATAATATATGAAAGTGTACATTGGGTTCAACACCAAGCGGCCATAGTCTGTTTTATGCTTGAACACAATCTTCAGGCATACTCAATATAAGAGATAAATTGAGTACGTTTATCCATAAATATAGCATAATTTAAAACTATATTTTTCTCATATATATACATACTCATATATATATATATATATATATATATATATATATATATATATATATATATATATATATATAGCGTATTCGTGATTTTCATGTAAATGTATCAGGTTAGAACTAAAGCTCATAACACGTTTTAAGTGAATTTCGATGGCATTATTTAGATATTTGGGTATAAATTTAATTACCCGCATATATGCCATTTTGTTCCAATAAAGTTCGTCATTTTTGAAGCAGTTTCATGATTCCACCCTCCCAGAATTTGTAATTTTTTTAAGTAATGACCAAGTATCAGATGTTTTTATAGGTTTACAGGGAATTAAAGATCTTTCCATTAAGATTATTTCGTAGTGATCAAAATAAATGTATAATCCGAAGGAGCTTGGTCAGTTGAGTATGGTCGGTGTAACGAAGCTGTAGCAATTTCTGTTGGGTCTGCAAAGTAATTTGATGTAAGGTCTGGCATTTTCCTGATGGCAGACAACACCCTTCCGATAGGCTAATTCCAGACTGCTGTCTTTAATCGATCCATTAGGAATAATACTTGTCCGAATCCAAAGTCTGGTTTTACAGAAGCAGCTTCGGATTGGCAATGTTCTTTAAATTCCGCAATATCCATAGCATAACCTTCTTCGGATGCTTGATCGTCTTTTTGAGTCATCAACGCTGGATTATTTCGTTTTTCGCGCGACATTTTTGCAAACAATTCACGTCTCGTCGCTTGTAATCGATCTTTTTTAAAAAAATTGTTGCTTTTATAATCACAGTTGGAAATGCTATTAATTTTTTTTTAAATCGAAAGACACTCAGATATACAAACAGAGCTATGGTACCATCACCATAAACGGCACATATATTTTTTGCTGTTTGTTCATTTTTTTTTCGTTCCGGAAATAAAATGTGAAAAATGACGACTATACATCCCGTTTTTCTTCATTTAACTTTAAACGAAAAAGCCATTAATTTTTATTTTAATCATTTCATCCCCAAGGAAGGCAATAAAGCCAATAAGACGCAAAGGATTAATGAGTCTGAGAGAATATGAGAAAAATACAGTTAAAGACACAGAACAACAAAAGAACAAGAAGACAGTAGATTGATATTGCATTTAAATTTTTGAAGATCAAAGTTGACTGGGAAGCCGGAAGAGACTTCTGCAAGCAAGAAGTGCGAGAGAAGAAACTGTTAACATAGGACTTAGGGTTACGTCTAGCCATTTCAGCAGTAAAAGGATGGGACCTTGCCGCCAATCTAGTACTGCGCTTAAATTGGCGCCGTAGAGGAAAGTTCGTCAGAACAATTACCATGAAAGTATTTATAGAAAAAGCACAGGAGCGCAACATTAGGTGGTGAGAAAGTGACTGAAGCTGAGACGCCAAGTCAGGACCAATAATATTGCAGATTTTTCTTTGGATTTCATCAAGAATCTCTAAAGGTATAACAGGAGCACCAGACTGTATATGGCAGCAATATCCATGTGCAAGATAGATCCTGTCGTGAAAAATTGTCGAGCACGACACTGAATCAACTTTTCTAGCAGCAGATCTAGCAATTGCTTCAATATAATCCTTTCATTTTATCTCAGTCTATCTATTTTTCTATCTATCTATCTATCTATCTATCTATCTATCTATCTATCTATCTATCTATCTGAGCTATATTTGAGCACCAAAAATTCATCCATGCAAGTTTCTTTTAATTCCACCAATAAAGACTGTTAGTTTAATTTATTATTGTATTTTGTCGATTTTCATATTAGATGTTTATTGAAATCAACATTATGTACAATGTGTCCAAATTTGATATTTTATTCCGTTTCCGTTCATATCCTTTCTATCGAACCAATTATTGTTTCCAAGATCAGGATATCTGTGTAGTAAAACAAAATTTTATTTGTTACATTCTGGTATTTATTGTAAAGCCGGGCTTGAAGAACTCTACTATTGGAGAAAAAAAGATATTTTACAAAAAAGAGATGCCGTAAGCTAACAATTCTTTCTGCAGAAAAGACATGCTGCAAACTAATAATTCATTTACAGAACAGAGATGCTGTAATGCAATAGTTCTTTTACAGAAAAGAGATGCTGGGAAGTAATAATTCTTTTAAAGGACAAAGGTACCGTAAATTAATAATTCTTTTACAGCATGGAGATGCCGTAAAGTAATAACTCTTTCACATAAAAAGTGAAACAGTAAAGTAATAAATCTTTTACAGACAGGAGATGTCGTAATGTAATAATTCTTTTGCAGGAAAGACAAGCTGTAAAGCAATAATACTTTTACAGGACAAAGATGCCGAAAAGTAATAATCTTTTTAGAGGCCAGAGATGCCGTAAGATAATAATTCTTTTACAGGACGGAGATGACGTAAAGTAATAATTCTTTTACAGAAAAGTAATGCTGTAAAGTAATAATTCATTTACAGGACAGAAATGCCGTAAGGTAATAATTCTTTTACAGGACAGAGATTGTATAGAGTAATAATTCTTTACAGAAAAGACATACTGAAAAGTAATAATTGTATTACAGGACAGAGATGCCGTAAAGTAATAACTCTTTTCAAAAAAATGTTGGTGGAGGGAAAAAATTATTTTACAGAATTGAGATCCTGTAAAGTAATATTTTTACAGAAAAGAGAGGCTGTAAATTAATTCTTTTACGGAAAAGAGATGTCGTATGGTAATAATTCTTTTACGGAAAAGAGATGTCGTATGGTAATAATTCTTTTACAGGAAGGAGATGCAGTAAAGTAATAATGCTTTTACAGTACAGAGATGTCGTAAGATAACAATACTTTTACAGGACAGATATGCCGTAATGCAATAATTCTTTACAGAAAAGAGATGCTATAAATTAATCATTCTTTTACAGGACAGAGATGCAGTAAAGTAATACGTTTTTTACAGAATGAGATGCTATTATGTAATAATTGTTTTGAAGAAAAGACAAGCTGTAAATAATAATTCTTTTTACAGGACGGACATGGCCTAAAATAATTATTCATTTACGTAAAAGATGTGCTGTATGCCGTAAGTTAATAGTTCTTTTACAGGACAGAGACGGTATAAAGTAATAATTCTTTACAGAAAAGTGATGCTATAAAGAAATAATTTTTTTTTTTTAAGTTAATAAATCTTTTACAGAAAAGAGGTGCCGTAAGTTAATAAATAATTCTTTTCCAGGATGGAGATTCCGTAAAGTAATAATTCTTTTACAGAAAGAGATGCTGTGAGGTAATAATTCTTTTAAGGAAAATATATGCTGTAAAATAATAATTATTTTACAGGACAGAGATGCTGTACTGTAATAAAACTTTTACAGGACAAAGATACCGTAAGGTAATAAATCTTTTCCAGGAGATAGATGTCGTAAAGTAATAATTCTTTTACATTAACGAGATGCTGTAAATTAATAATTCTTTTACGGCATTTTATTGAATTAATTTAGCCTTTCTTATTTCAAGATATTTTGTGTAATTTTATTAAATATATCTGTTAAAATGACACATCAGTTATTTTCTTTTTTGTACAATTTAGATAACTTATCCATCGCATCCTGTAAAATAAAAATCTTTTACAGGATAGAAATGCCGTAAAGTAATAACTACTTTAAGGGATAGAAGTATTACAAAGTAATAATTCTATTACAAGACAAGAATGCTATAAACTTTTTGATAATTAGTTGGCAAGTGAATTTCTGCAGACAATATATCCCTCAGATCTGACGCCATCAGGATTATTGTTTCCATGAGTCTAGTCAAAATTTTTAAACTCACATCGATGTTCAAAATTTTATTGTGTCGGGAAAAAAGTAACGAACTTATCTTCACGGCTACTATTAGAGGAAGGAGGAGGAAAAGAAAAAAATACCTGCATTTCTTGTGTTTTGTTTTTATTTTACTGATCATGCAAATTTGGGGCATCATGTGACTTACGAGGGTCACATGACACATTTTGCTATCTTATTAAAAGCAGCCTTTTTGCTGTAGTTTTTTTTTTTTTGTCTTTTCCATTGGAGTCAATACTTCCACCTATGCGGTAATTTTTTTTTTTTTTTTTTAACTAGGAAAATTTTGACGGGAAATCCTACCCAATCTGTTGCAATTTTCTAATCTCTTGGCCCTTTAAGATAGTGTAATCTCTTTCTTCTTCTGTCGATTGCTGTGTTTCGGCCGAAGTCATAGATTGCTGCTTCTTGGGTTTGTTACTCCTTTATCTATTAAGGTCTTATTCCTTTACGTTCTCTTAGCATTTCCCACTGAAGGATTTCGTTAAAATTGAAAACTATATTAGTTCGAAATTAACGCCATTTTCAAGCTAGAAATTAAATCATTAAATACCAAAAAAAAACAAAACGTTTTGATGATTAATAAATGATATAACGATATATAATTTTGTATATTGTATATATTTATACAAGAGAGGAATCGGAGAGCCGAGTTCGATATCCAGCCAAATCCATTACATTCACTTACGTGCTAATACCCTTGGGAAAGGTTTGAATTCTCTTATGAGTAAATAGAATCCAGCTATGGGTAAATAGAAAAAAGAAAAACACCTTCACATTCTATAGCCTTGGGTGGCAACCGGTCTAGGAGAAGGAAACTTTGAATTCAAAACCTTCCTGGAGAGGATTGGGCTCCGTTAGTCTATCTTGCCCAAGAAACACAACTTCTACTGCGGCTGCAGTACACATGGTGTTACTACGCCCCTTCGGCTCACGAGATAGAAAAATATATTGTCACAATGTGGGATAATCAGGAACATAGGTGGAAGAGAGATAAAGAAAAAGAATACACATGATTTCGGCTAGATTAAAAAAAAAAAAATTCTTTCAAAAAATTTTGAAACTACCTGAGTCTCTCGTTTCGTGTGCATGCGTAGACGTGGCAATGTCATCAAAGCCCAGTCCAATGAAATAATAACGGATAAAACGCGTCATAAAAAAGCCTTTCCAGTTTGTCATATTTTTCTAAATGATTAATAATTGAATGTAGTAGTTATTATTAATTGACCATTGATGACAATTCCAGAACAAAGTAAATATAAACATTTTTTTTTCTATCCTCTTCCAGCCGCAATGATGGAGAAAGCATTACCTCGAACCATCGCCAGTGAGACACGCTGCAAGAGCCACTCTGTTTCGCGAGACTCGTCACTTAATCGAGACGCAATCGCGCCAATCCTCTGAAGGAACGCCATCGAACGAGGGCCAATAACCCCATAAGTCTCCACTGCCACTGAAGTAAAAAAAAAATCTATCAGCAAGAGAAGAATATTTAACTGATTTTTTATCCTTGCGTCCCGAGCGACGGACCCCGTCTCAACCTCGGACCTGATCAAATTATCCGCCGAAAATGTATCCGCACAGGTCGCATCCCAAATCAACGACTTCCCCATTTTAAAAGGGGGAAAATGGTAATGCCATCCGGCTGCTTTCCGTCACCACGGTCGATGCCTACGAGTTCGATTTGGGAAGGGAACTCAGCTGCTTCCAAACCTTTTCCGATGAAATAATAACGGATAAAACGCGTCACAAAAAAACCTTTCCAGTTTACATATTTTTCTAAATGATTAATAAATGAATGTAGTAGTTATTATTATTTAATACCACTAATACTATCGCTGGAAACTTTTGCACACACCTAACATATAATCATTAGACTGAATGAAAGCACTGCGGTATTTGTTTACTGAATTCTAGTTCTAAACAATTAGTTTAAATACCATTTTTGTTTCAATTTCTTGTGGAATTTTAGAGTCCCTATCACTTGTCGACACATGCTGTAATTTTACGCTAATCTGACCCTCCCTGAGCGCTGCCCCACCCAATGTATTCTTGGAACTACCCTGACATCTGAGGACATTGGAGAGAGATAGA
Source organism: Acanthosepion pharaonis (assembly GCA_903632075.3). Classification (NCBI taxonomy): domain Eukaryota; kingdom Metazoa; phylum Mollusca; class Cephalopoda; order Sepiida; family Sepiidae; genus Acanthosepion; species Acanthosepion pharaonis. The sequence goes on along the minus strand of CAHIKZ030005024.1, from coordinate 2,189,907 downwards.
ATGGGTGGGGGTGAGGAAGGAAAGAGAGAAAAAACCCGAGGAAGAGAGACTGAGAGTGGTAGTCTTTTAGGATATCATCTGTTCAGTAATTCACTTTGGCCGACAAAACAGTAAAACCCAAAACAGAAACGAGTGACGACTAAAGTAGAAAAGAAATAAAAATAAAAATTTATTAAAAAAAAACCAGAATCTCCAAATTGCCACACTGGCACCAGAAATACCATTGTCCACTTACTTCGATACTCAAGCCATGTATTTAGAAATGTAAGAGCGCCACCTATCTCAAGGGAAGTAATTATACAGTCGAGTGGTTGGAACCTTCGCTTTCTAACCATAAGAGCCGGGTTCGAATCTCGCCATGGTCGATTTCACAAGAAAGTGACTTCTTGATGTTATCCGTCTGGAGGAGGCGATCCCAACGTTCTACACCTTTAGAAAGTTCTAGACGGGACCACTATTACAAACAAGAACTAAAATTTTACTCATAAGCTAATTCTGCGTGGGTATCGTTATTTTCAAGTAATTAATAAAAACTAAAAAGTAAATAAATTTTAAGGAACAATTCCGTTAATGGTTGGATGGTTTATAACTTGTGTCAAAATCTGATTTGTTTGTGTCTTCTTTGCCATATTGTTGATTGTAAATGAGAACTACAAATTTTTGTCAAGAATTTGTTTGATTTGATATATTGAGTAAAAATGGTAAAAATTGCTTTATAATATTCTCAGCCGTGTCTTGATAGCTGAAATTCATGTGTTCATAAATTTGACCAATTCAAAATTCTTTATTTCCTTTTTTTTTTTTTTTTTACCCCTTTGATTAGTCAGTGAAAAATGCTTATATAAAATCTCGACTTAAATTTTCAACATTTTGTTGTGGTCTTTCAAAACTAATTTAAATTGACTGGAAGGGGGTTTTCATTTTGAAATTGTCGTTTTTAGCGCTATTTTTAGTCATTTTTCATCAAAATATGATATAATGGAATATGCGTACACCTGTGTTCCCCCTCACTGGAATATGATTGGCTGGTGTCCGACGGACGTGTAGGAGAGTCAAGAGCCTGAGTCTGAGAGCTAAGTCTATAACGACGCCCATTGGACTACGCCATTGATCTACACTTCTTACCTGCGACTACGACGCGTACCAGTCGATTACTGCTACCGTATTCTACTTGGTTATAGTAGCCAAAACCACTTAGCGACTTCGTTCAAATATATCCCTTTCAGGGACATATCAAAATATAATTTACTTTATTTGAGAAATATCTGATTTTATAGTTTAATTTTGATTTGACATATTATTTACTTTAGGTTTAGATATTGCAGAAATGCAAACCAGTAGTTTTTTTATATAAATATATATATATATATATATATATTATATATATATATATATATATATATATATATGTGTGTGTGTGAGGCCAAGCGGTTAAAATGTTCCCTTTCTGACCATGAGACCTTGGTTTGAATCTCATCACGGGTGATTTGTCAGGAAGGTGACTTCTTGATGTTATTGGTCTGGAGAGGGGGTCGATCCCAGCATGCGGCACCTTTAGAAAGTGCCTAAAAATCATACCACGTATTGACGTAAGGAAATTAGTGAATTTCAATGAGGGCAAATAATAGGATGGCATCAGTGTGGCAAGTCAAATAGAGAAATTGATAGTTTTTTCCAGGTTAGTCGTCAAATGGTTAATAATATTGTCAAGAAATTTAATGAAGAAGGCCATTGTCTTGTGGAACAACGTTCAGGAAGACCAAGCATCCTGTGTGAGCGAACGAAAATGGCACTGAAGAGGGAAGTCATCAGAAACCGTCGTCATGGTGTCAAAGATGTCACCAGCAGCATGGAAATGTCGCCATATGCGACGAGAAAGACTCTGAAAGAGCTAGGCTATCAAAGAAGAGATGCAAGAAAGACACCCTTGATTTCAGATGTTAACAGGAAGAGGCGTATGGACTGGGCGAGAGGATTCGAGAACAAAGATTATGAATTTTGGCAGTCTGTAATTTGGTCAGATGAAAGTAAATTCTGCCAATATTCGAATTCAAGACAGGTTTATATTTGGAGAAATCAGAATGAGACTTGGAACACTGAATGTCTGCAGGCGACCGTGAAACATGGAGGGATTGGGGTATTGGTGTGGGGCGCTGTCTGCTTTGGAGGGAAATCTGAATTGATTCTTGTTCACGGGCGGTTGAATGGTCGAAAATACTGTCAAATATTAGAAAAAGGACTATTACCCACTATTTGAAACCAATCAGATTGACAAGAATGTTTACCGTTTTCAAGAAGATGCAGCGCCATTTCATACGAGCAAAGTAGCAAAGGCCTAGAAGGAATCGCAAGGAATCAAGTCACTGCCATGAAGCTGATACTGACTCCTTTATGCATTCCCCTGTGAATAGCATTTTCTTTTCTTTGTTTTGCCCATTAATTTTTTTTTTTTTTCTTCTCGATGATATATATATATATATATATATATATATATATATATATATATATATATATATATATTTTAAAATGTGTATTTAGGCAGCATTTTTTTCATTGTCTATTTATTTTATGTAAATTATTTTTATATCGTCTGAAAAACTTAATAACATTATCATTAAATGAAGAAATAAAATCACAGTATTGATACATATTTTTTAATCCTATCTAACATAAGCTATTATCAAAGATGACAATTACATAACAATATATTAAGCAATAAACGGACAAGACAGTGATGATAGTCCGTTTCTGTTTACATGGAAGATTTCCAAACAAATCGTGCATATAAGATGCTGGAAGCGAAAATTACACCGCAGCTCATGACGTCACACATGACCTCGCGAGAGTGAATTCGAGAAGTATTAAGTATGGGAAGCCGTTGGTATAAACCAATGGTTTCTGTTACCAATTATAGGCATTTAAGAATATTTGTAGAGATTTCATAGTTTATTTTGTTCAGGTTAGGTTTCAACTGTTTTATGTATATAGCTTCAAGAATTTTTAGTTTTTGTTTATTGTTTTCATGTTTAAGTATAGTTGTGTTTTCAACAAGGATTTTCCGGAATTGTGTATGCGGGCAGGCATGTTGTTTTCAATGTTTAAAACAACTTAATCCTTCTCGAAGTGTGATTTTCTTTCTTCGTTTAATGATAATGTTATTAAGCTTATCAGACGATATGAAAAGAATTTACATAAAATAAATAGACAACACTTGTCTATATTATTTAATGAAACATGTATCAATGAATACATATATATATATATATATATATATATATATATATATATATATATATATATATATATATAATCGAGACTTTTCTCATACAGTCTCAGGTGAACTGGTCATGTCTTGAGAATGTCTAATGACAGGATACCCAATATTCTAATGTAAAGCCAGTTAGATCAGAGCTACAGGAATGTAGGACGCCCATGGCTAAGATACAAAGACAAGCTGAAAAGCAACTTGTCAGCAGTCAACATCAACATAACACCCTTGGAGCGGGTAGAATGGAGATCAACGTGTTTTAGTGGACTCAGCAGTTTTCAATCTGCTTGTCTGAATCATCTTCAAGAAGCGAGAGCAAGATCTAAAAGGTCAGCCAATCTAACAGTGATCTCATCCCACAATCTTCACTCTTGCTCCATATGTGGCCTCCTTTGTAAAATACTAGCGGTTCTTAAATGCCACTTAAGATTATCGCACAAAATTTCATAACTGAATCAACTATCAGCTGTCAGATCCTCATACGTCGAAACCGACGTGAGAATCCATCATCATTATTATTATTATATATACACACACACACACACACACACACACATATATATATATATATATATATATATATATATATATATATATAGATATATATATATATATATATATATAGAGAGAGAGAGAGTTTGCATTCAGTTAATCAGAGCACTAATCTCAGAGTACATTAATCCTGTTCACCTTATTACTGGACTTGATCCCCCTATATTTTGTTACAAATTTTCTCTATCTATTCAACACAAGATCGTTGATGAGCCTCGACTGCGCAATATCTGATCGATAAGCTTTCGAACAAATATCCATTATATGTGACCTGCCAGCATTTCATAATGACATATTCCAAATAATATATTGAAGAGCTGTTAAATAAATAGCTGGTTGACATTAAAAATCGCCGATATTCACCCCCAAGTCGCGGGTGTCTTTCATGTGTCAAAGGTCAATGCATAAAGTCAGATGCATTTTAAGAAACCCCAAACCAAACGGACACTTGTTTGCATTGCATTTAAAAGGCATTGCTTTTTATGTTTATAATTTAATTCACTATTAATGAAGTAGCAATTTATAAAAAGTAGAAAATAATTTCCTACAGCATAACGTATTTGACAGCATAAGTCGTATGGACACATTAGACGGACTCTCATTTCATTAGGCTATGTTCAAGAAAAGGTTTTTAGTATATTTATGCATGTAACGTTTAAAACATGTTATCGGTACATTGCAAAGCATTGTAAAAATTACTGTATATAAAAAGCAAGCTAAAAGAAGAATGACTGTAAACACACCAGTCTCTTTAAAAGTCTCTTTGGCTGCTTTGGATGAAGGGCAAAATTCTCTCGACTTTCGTTTTATGATTCCAAGTTTAGTAATTTAAACTCTCTACGACTGTAATGTTATATGTTAGTATTTTACCGTTAATGTTTTTCTTTTTCAGTTACGTCTCTTTCTTCAGTATATTCAAGTTGGCTAATAATAAGAATGTGTTGAAGCCTAGTTAAGTAGGATAGATTATCTGCTATTTTGCATAATAATACGGACTCAAAATGTCCGTTCTATGACCAATATATTGAAACTGTTGACCATCTTATCTCAGGATGCTCAAGACTCACACCCAATGAATACAAAACCCATCATGACACGACAGGTCAATATCTGCATTGGAAGATCTATCATCGCTATGGGATAAAAACAGCTGCAAACTAGTATGAACATCATCCTGAATCAGTAACTGAGAGAGCAGATGTTACCATCTTTTGGGGATTTTTCTATCAACACAGAGCAAACAATACATCCAGACATTATTTTCAAAGACTGAAAAATTTTCAACAATGATTGAGAAAAACATCGCTATGAAGGTTTTTTTTTTTTCAAAAAGACTCATGGAAATAGAAAAGAAAATGTGGCACTTGAAAGCTGAAACCGTTCCTGTTGTAGTTTGGGTTTGATAAAAAAAAAAGAACTCAAAAAGAAATTAATAAAATCTCTGGTACTCCATGTCACCAAGAAATTCCCCAAATATTTCTAACAAGTACAGCCTCTGTCCTGCGAAGAACTTTGTTAATTTTGTTTTTTTGTCAACAACAAAAAAAATCACATACTTCGCTTGCCAGAGGTCATTGGTTATGGCCGGCTATGTGTCATTGGTTAGGGCCGTGTATGTGTCATTGGTTATTGCCGGGTATGTGCCATTGGTTATGGTCGGGTGTGTGTAATTGGTTATGGCCGGGTATGCAAATGAAAACGAATTTTTAATATAGTAATAATAAAGAGGAGAAGAAGCAGAAGGAGGAAGAGGAAGAATAAGAATAAAAGTAGGAGTAAGAGTAGTTGGAGGAGGAGATGTTGACAAACGCTTGGATAGCAATCGTGCAGAAAAGAAGCCGTGAATGGATCATGATAGGTTGCGTCACCTTCGGATAAGAACATCTTGAAGGAGGTGCAGGTGAAAATACAGAGTTACTGTTAGGGCAAACCAGAGATATATACCAAGCAGCAACTCCTTTTGTGACTGGCGAACTCCGAACTATTTCCAGGAATGTTTCTGCCTTGCAAGATGCCGTGGAGATACCTGACATCATTGGTAGTGATCAGGTGGCAGAACAACTTGAAACAGCTTATCTCCTGAATAATGTGTTGTGTCTTTAAGCTACGGGTAGGACCTGAGCTCACCCGACCGAAACATCTAAGAGTCAGAGAGGATATCAAATAATAATAATAATAATAATAATAATATAGTTTGAGCTAATTATATTATTATGGAGATAGGCTAGATAAGACTAACCGTCTAAGTAAAATTATATTCTACATTAGTGAACATCGGGGAAGGGGGGATTATCTTGCGCGATATCCTAATTCAGTGCAATTGTTTGAACCATTATTTCAAAAAAATGCTGTCAAATTTAAAATATAATGAATATTAATCATATATTATTTTAGCATGTCTATTAATGTGACTATTATAGGAGGAAAAATATGCAATGGTATTTATCGTGGAGAGACTTAATTTCGCGATGATTCGCTCGTCAGGATTAAGATAACACTGACATCGGATGAAACTCGGTATATCCACCCTAGGATCCACCTAGAATGTCATCACTCAGATCAAACCCTTCACTTGGTTTCTCTGAAGAACAAAAAATAAAAAGTTAATTTCGGTATCACCTGATGTGAGTTACATTCTACATGTCGATCAGAATAAAGAAGAAAAAAAAACGAATAAAAAACAAAACAAAACTAACAAACAGGAAATTTATCCGCGTACATATGACTCGAGAATCTCTAACAGAAAAATTAAAATCAGGAAACAGACTGGAAACATCATACGAAAGTGCAAAAATAAAGATCTTTAATCTTTTTCACACAAAGTGCGATATGTGATGTGTCTAAAGATTGCACTTCACATGAAATTTATAGTCGCGGTAAAGATCTGTGTCGGTTCTCAAGTGAAAGCTCTTGGGGAACCCAAAGTAGCTATTCCAAAGTTTTCCAAACTAAATTCTGAAATGCAAGTTTAAACGAAATAGTGTTTGATGGAAGAGATGATTACCTTATTTTCCGGTTCACAAGACGCACTTTTTCCATAAAATATACCCTGAAAAATACGTGTGCGTCTTCCAAGACCAACATAAGGCAACGCCCAGGCTCAAGTAAGCTTGGATGGTCACTTAACTGGCTTGACTGATATGGGCATGGATTTGTATGTTGAGTCTTTACACTATAATGTTAGCTATCTATCTAATTCAGTCTTTTATATGATGTAACCTCAGTACTTAGCTGTTACAAGTATTTTCAAGACTATAAACCTTCCTGCAGCTGAGCCACAAGCTTAAACATGCTCTGTTTACTAGCATCGAGGGAGCCTTTTGTTCTTGACTAGTATGTCATTGCCATACAAACAAAATTTGACAAGTTATTAATGTAAAAAATACGTGGCGTCAGTATGTTAGGGACGCATGGGGAATGTGCTGTTGTATGAAGATGACATTTTTTTTTTCTTAGAAATTTATTTCTAATATTAGGGTGCGTCTTCCATGACGGAAAATACGGTAATTGTTAATAGAGTTTCCTACTATTCAACCTTCTTTCTGCATCGCTTGGGTGATTCGTAATTCATATCAGTTAAATACGTAATTAGCTTTTGAACAGCTGAATATCAGAAACGGCGATGACTGTTTCTTTTGTCGCTGTGAAGCAATTGTCTTTTAGCGTAAAAAAATGCATAGATATTTGTAACTCAACGATGCAGACAATGTCTTTCTGTGGGAGGATGACATTTTAAACACTTACAATAAAACGCCATATAAACGGAAACAACTAACGTATTTATACATTGATTGTGTCATTTTCTTCCATTTTATTATTGCCATCGCAACGTTCCGGCTAATGTAGTCTCCAACCATTAGTAACCTCCCGACAATATCAAACAGAAACCATTATTTGATCCACGATGGCATGTCCTCTTTCCTATCACTCTCACATCCGTCGCAATTCCTAATGTTACCATTAATCATTCAGTATCATGCCGATCTTACTTTCCACAGAACGTAACCAGAGATCAATTTAGAAGACAATATTTCATGAACGTCGCTGTAACCAATTCGGCTACGGGAGATTCGATGATTAAGCAGAGAGCAAATCAAAAATGATTCTCTTCGATTCTCTGTTTTTCTTTTACTACCAAGAGGAAATGCTTCAGCTAAAAATTCAGAAAAATAATTAAAGAACACCCCAGCAAAGGGGCGGTAAATAATAAAGTAGACGGCGATCTCTAATTTTGGGTGTCAGCAAGTCAAGGAGAAGAAATTCTAAATCGTTGAGAAGGCAAAAGGAAATACTCCACTGTCTTCCCCAAGAAATTATGGCAGCACACAGATAATAAAGAAAAGGAAAATGTGGGGAGCCATGACTAGAAATGAAGTGCAAGTGAACGTGTTCAAATTTCAGAAGAGACAGTTTGTGTTCACTCGGCACTAATATCTTCGGGAAAGGTAAGAATCAATTTCTTCCCATACTTCACAAAATATAATTAAAGTCGCAGGTCTTGCTTTTATTGGCAACCAATTTGGGAGAATGACGACTCTAAAGTAAAAACTAGAGAAGGCAACGTCACATTACTGCCTTTCCCAATAACAATTATATCAACGCATAATTTACGAATATTAAAAAAGGAAGCGATGGAGAGTCATAATCGACCAAAAGGGTTATGACACTTAAGAGGAATTACTAGAGATGCAAGCTTCTGATGTGCGAAATCCAAACTCAAGTCACAGCCTTTTTTTTATTCTTGTCTGTGATTCACCCCAGTTGCAAAATGTTCTTTGCATTCATTGTTACACCGGGGCTTAAGAGAAGCCAGTTGCATAGACTAGTTGGCCTGAAAGGTACCCTCCGAGCCACCAGGTACATATCCGCGCTTCAATCGATTTCAGTGGCTGCCCCAGATATGTGAACAAGTGGTCGAACTGACTGCGCCTAGAAACCGCGCGCGCGGGAGAAACCGTGCTACAGGTAGATTAATATCTTTCTTCCGCACCCACACAACTGAGACAGACAAGCGAGTCGCTCAAGCCCTGGTGAGATGAATAATCCACGTTGGGAGAAAGCCCCAAAACCACATATCCACTTCATCGACAGTCCGGAGTTGAATAAAAAATAGTGTTACGTTTGAGAGATTTGTTCTTCGTATTTGCCCAACGATATTTTTATATTGATTTCGTGATACATTATTTACATAACTCGGACTATTGTCCTCATCTTTGTCGCCATATTTATTACAACGTTTCGGCCGCTGTATGCTCCGGCCTTCTTCAGGTGGTTGAAATGTCGAACTGAACTCTTTACTTCGCTCACTGGGGTAGACTATTCTAGTTCCACGTGCCATGTTTAATGGATGTCAGTTATTAGTTATCTCCTGTTAATTCCTCAAGAACACATGACACAGTGAATAAAGGAGTTAGTTAGATCCAATGACAGGACCGAAAGTGTGTGAGTTCAATACCCGGTTAAGGCAGTGGAGAACTTGGAGAGTGAGAACAGTGAGCGAAAGTCATGGGTTCAGTTCGACATTCCAACCATCTGAAGAAGGCCGGGACATACAACGGCCGAAACGTTGTAATAAATATGGCGACAATGATGAGGACAATAGTCCGAATAATGTAAATAATGTACATAATACCTTATGTCAGAAATATAGACAGCTACTGACTTCGTGATGTTTACTCACACGGTAGAATATGTCGACCCAATATATTATCGTAAAATAAAAAAAAAACAATAATAATAATAATAATATTATAACGCCCATAACACTTTTGTAATTAAAAAAATTGAAAGCCAATTAGAGTATTATTTCGTAGAGCGCTTTCAGTCCTTCCGTTTCAATAGATTGCACGTCACTTTTGAAGTCTTGGTAGTAACTGTAGTAGTAATTAGTTTGTGCTTTATTCTGATTTCAAAGAGTTTAGTTAACACGTCCAAAAATAAATAAGTTGAAAAACTTTGTAGGTAAAGCAAAGGTATTTTTAAGAATTTTTTTCATTGTGATAAAGTGCAGTAAAATTAAATGAAACAAAACGTTAGTTAAAAATTAATAATGCCAATGTTTCGTATCAGAAATTGATAGAAGCTTAAGATTTCCATCTTTAAGTACTATAACCTTTCAGAATGTAAATAATCATGGATCTCCACAGCTTCTTCCTCTTTAATATATGTAAATTATGTTTTGTTTTTAGGTATCCAGTAGAATAGTTTCTCATGGCTTTCTTCATTTTTTTTTTACTTCAGAGTTTTCGATCTATTAGTTTATGAACCAAGGGTAGAATTGTCAATCTACCTTACTATTTTTCCCGTAGTAGGGATGATTAAGATATTAGATTTTAAACTGTGTAGTGTGTTTTGTAGGTGAAATAGTGACATTCGGGGTTCAAGCCCTGAATTCGAATTTTGATTTAGAAGGTCGACAGGTCCTTCCGCATGGAAGACTTACATAAGCATAGTCTTTTCATACCTCATTTATGCCTGATCATGTGCCCTACTAAGATAATCTTAATAAGTTACCTGTAAAAGATCAATCTGATTCTGTCTGTCTGTATTCCTTTGTTTATGACACCGAATACAAATCATATGTATTTTGCTTGCAGGAGTAATATAGGCTACCAGATGAGAACGTCTCCTTCAATGGGATTATGTTACACAAAATAACCTTGTAGAAAACGAATCGGAATCGCTAAATAACAACATCGACATTCCAGCCTTTATTATGTTTTCCTGAGTAGGGATAGGACTATTTTCGATAAATTCTTTAGTAAATTTTGTATTCATCCGCTCTTAGGGAAACGAGCCAAGGGGGTAAAAAAGAACCTAAAATGTTGGCTATATTCGACTGACATCAATTTGCTGGTATTATAACGCCGATGTCAGCAGTGCAGGGTTTTCCTGGTTACATTTCGTGTAAGTTGCTATCGCATCGCCATTTTATTTACATTGTTCTTTAACTGAGGTACTCAGTTGCGACTGGCGCTCGCAAAACTTAAAACTGTGTAACAGGAATGTTGCCCGGGAAGTGATTTGCTTTTTTACCATTTCTTTTTTTTTTTTTCTACTTGATTCTTCTTTTTTTTCTTTTTCTTTTTTGTTTATTTCTGCTCAATCTCTCAAAATATTTGTTGGGCAAGACACACTTTTGCAACAAGGTCATACTAAAAAAAGAACCTTTTGAGATACAGGATCGATGCTTTACGATCGATCTAACTAGCTAGAAAGCTAGCTAAGTAGCTGATAGTACAAAATCCACCTAATGGTGATTTTCTAAGCCCGGCTTAGATATGGCACAAGGCCGAAAGTATGGGGCGCCAAGTGAGGATAGAACTCAATACTCAGTCGTCATCTAGCAAGACATGCATTCTAACCATTACACCACGCCGAGGTGCCTCGAAATCCAGCTAATGTCTACATATCAAACAGGAGATCAATCGTAAGTTTACATGTCGATCTGTTCGTATCTATCTATCTATCTATCTATCTATCTATCTATCTATCTATCTATCTATCTAGATAGATAGATAGATAGATAGATGGATGGATGGATGGATGTCTATATTTCAAACAGAAAACGTATTGCTTCTTCTCGTGTTTACATATGAATCTGTTTCTATCTATCTATCTATCTATCTATCTATCTATCTATCTATCTATCTATCTATCTATCTATTTTTTTAAAGTATCGTTCACTCAATACAATACCCAAGAGCCACTCAAGGTAGAGGGTTACTGGATGAGATTATTGTAAGGATGCAAGAGAGGAGGAATATGGTAAAGATACATATGATATGTACCTGCTTGTTTTAGAACTAAATCCAAAGTTTACGATTATCTATCTATCTATCTATCTATCTATCTATCTATCTATCTATCTATCTAAGCGTTTTAGTGATCATTAAAAGAGTTTTTTAAACAATTTTACTGTAGTTTGCAAACCCAATTTTTAAATTGAATTTTATATTCCAATTATAATTTAAAATCGATTATTTACTGAACGTGTCAATCGCCCCTCCTCCAGTCACTATTCAAATCGTTTATATTTAGTTCTTGTACGAGAAATTGCGTAGCTTTGTACACACGAGAAAAACAAAGAAAAAACAGGGATTACAGAAGTAAATGCAAATATCATGTAAAAATTTCTAGAGATGCTACATAAAATATCAAGGTCATACAATGCGCCTTTGTTGCCAGTCTAGTAGTACGCTTAAATTCATAAATCTAAGTACCAACGAGGAAAGTAATATTTATTTTGAAAATACAGAATTGTGGCACAAGGCCACGAGAGGATAGGGTAAGGCTGGTTTTCAGTCTGCCTTACCTTAAACTTAGCTCACGACAATTACTGACCCAAACATTCCACAGTATTCCTTACAGTAAAACAACACATTCTTACAATTCTTATTACAGTCACCATAATACCTCTAAGTCTCTAAGTAATCCTAACTAGTTCCCATATGTAACAACAAGGAACGTTAATCAGAATAATTACCGTTAAAGGCACAGGGAAGCTACATTACGGCGGTAGGAAAGTGAGAGATGCCAGGACAGGGCCGATAACATTGTAGATTCTTCTTTGGATTTTATCAAGAATCTCGAAATACATTGCAGGAGTACCAGACCATATGTGGCAGCAATATTCGAAGCATGAACGAATGATAAACTTAGAAATATGGAAGTTAGATTCCGGAGAGAGAAATTGTCTCGTATATCACAGTGAACCAAGTTTCGTAGCAACAGACCTAGTAAATGATTCAATATAATCTTTTCACATCAATTCAGCACAAAACGTTAGCCGAAGAAGACGCAACAAGTCACTTTTCTGGTGGTTAGAATCAGCCATACTGATGGAAGACAGAATGAGGTATCTTAGATGATTAATAGAAAGTCTTTATTGTTATTGATTGACTGATTGATTTTTACGGCTTATCAACGCTTTGTGGGTTATTTAAAGGCGAATATTAATTGACGAATTCATTTTCTACGGCTTATTTTTAAATAGGAAATATTTTTAGATAGTAAGCTTTTTTTTTTTTTTTTGAGATGATAATGGTTTCGTGATACAAGTCTAACTAATTAACCTGTAGCTGGGGGGGAAAGAGGTGAATTCATGCCTTTCCCAAGGGTATTCGTGCCTAAGTGAATACAACGAACTCATCTAGAATCGACTCTCTGATTAACAATTCCGAGGAATTATCGATTACACCACCCGTACATCCTAGCTTACAGTACCTGGTATCCCCAAGCGGTCACCCGTGTAAGTACTGACCAGACTCAATGGTGCTTAACTTCGGTGCTCGTACGGGAACCGCTGTTTCAACGTGACGTGAAACTTAGGGGAAAATAGTAAAAAGTATTACTAATTATTTATTCGAGAAAAGGATCATGCAGGGTATGCATGTCATATTTGAACCCTTCACCCAAATATTGATGTGAGGTCGTATTATATTAGAGAGTTTGTTTACTTAGTAAGTATCGGTTGCAGTCAGTCTCTATTCCTTTTTTTTTTTTTTTGGATAGCCAGTAATCTATATATAAAAAAGAGGATGTCTCTGTCTGTCTGTGTGATGCCTTTTCACTCGAGATCCATCCAACGTGACCAAACTTGGCACTTACATTGTACAATATAAGAGATAGGTTCTTAGCGTAAAAAATCGATAATTTAAAAAAAATAAATCAATAATCGGTTTAAGCCGATCAAATATCGATAAATTCAACTTTTTGTTGTTCCGATTTCGTTAAAACTCGGGATGACGAACTAAACGATACCTCATTTTTTATGTCTACGCCACTGCGTTTAGCGCAAAACCGCGAAAAACGAAAAATCGATTTCAACACAAATTTTAAACTAAAAACTCCCTCAATTTTCAAGCAATCTAATACAAACTTCACTCAATTGTAATCAACAATAAGTTGATTGTTTAACAGTCATTTAACTACATAATTGAGTTCACCCATATAGTGAAAACCCGCGTAAACAGCGAAAAATGGCGATTTTTACTTCAAACTTAACAATTGCTTCAAAAAGATTCCTCTTTTACACCCCTAGTAGCACACTGACAAATTGAATTTCAAAAACTCCAAAATAATTGTGTCCCGAAGTGGGTCTTGATGTTGCCTGTTTTACCCCTTCGATTGAATAAATACAAACTACCTATGTTATATCAGTAACTGCATTTATTCAAAATGTGTTTTTAATTAAAGTACTTTAAAGTAATTGAAGAAGATAGACTCTGTTACATCTAAACATGATGCTATTTTTGCTCCATTCTAATTGAACGCTTTTTTTGATCGACCAGCTGGGTATAGCTGCTAGTATAAAGTTAAGATGAATAAATGACTTTTATAATGAGAGATTGAAAAAATAACTAAACGAGCCCCACCCATACTCCAAATTTGTTTTCGTCCTTGAAGATAGACAAATTCAGCAAACGGTCTCGCCCATAAAATTTTCTTTTCGAAAATTAACAAATTTCTTCCTTTGGGATTTCTTATCGAAATTAAATATTAGGCGGAACTTGTTGGTCAGTCCACATGCACAAGAATATAAAAACGTTTTGAAACTCTGAACAAACACATGAACCCCACCACCAACAGAGAGAGAAACAGAGAGAGAGAGAGAGAGAGACGGATAAAGACAGAAAGATAGGGAAAGAAATCAGATGCAGAAAGAGAGAGAAAAAATAGGATAAAAAAGAGAGAGGCAGAAATATAAAGAGAAAATCAGGAAGAGAGATAGGAGAAATAGAGACAGAGAGAGAGAGGGAGAGAGAGAGAAAATAAGAGATCCAAGACATATTTCGAAACGGGAGAGAGAGAAGGTGGAGAGAGAAGAAAGTAATATAGGGAGAAATGAAACAGAAAATGAGAGAGAGAGAGAGAAGGGGGGAGGGAGAAAGAAAGAAAGAAAACAAACCAAAGAGAGAAAAGAAGAAGACGAAGACATCGATAGAGAAGAAACAAGGAAAGAGAGAAAAATGATAAAGAGTGAGAAAGAAAAAAGATATACAGAAAGATAGAGTGAGTGAAAAATAAATATGACAGCAGGACAGAAAAGAGAGAGAAGAATAGGTACAAAGAGATGGAGAAGGAGAAGAGATAAATAGAGAGGTTATGAAGTCAGGGAGTTAGAGAGAGAAAGAGAGAAAGAGACGAGGAAATGAAAAATGCAGAGATATATACAAATAAAATACACGCACACACACACACACATATATATATATATATATACAAACAGGTTCGGTGAAATAATTTAGACATATCATGTCGATTTCTTTTGGCTGTGATCCTTTCAAATTCACGGATTAATTTCTTGCTAGCCTTAGTGTTGTGGTGTCTTCCCTCTAATGAGGCTATTGTGGACTCTTCCACTTACTATAAAGTTAGTAGGAGAGTAAGTCTCGGGAAGAACGGTGATATAGACTGAACGCTGGTCAACCGACACACACTCCCAAGTCGTGTAACTCACTTCTGTTGTATATTCTGTTCAATACACTATTTATCTGCAACCTCCTATTTTGTTATTTCTTAATCATTATTTGGTGACAACACTTACAAAATTGATTAAGAAAAATACCAAAATTCCTTTTCAAATAGTTTTTATTTTCTCAAGTACTTTCAATCACACCTGAGACCATCTTCAGTGGGTTAAATTCTCTGTGAATGTGTATACGAATTTTTGTTAATTCAATACATTTCAACTGTCCGTTTTACTGCGTTATGCAGCGTTCAAGATTTCAAAATTCACGTGCTTTTTCCACAGTATAAGGGTGGTGACTCTTTTTATTTATTTATTTTTCATATATATATATATATATATATATATATATAATTATTATTTATAAAAAAAATTATAACATAAGTGTCTTATCAAGTGATGATGTTGAAGATAAAATAAATTGTTTTAAAAGTTTCAGATTAATTAACGATCCTACACTAGGGGGAAACATTGTTACAAAAGCTACAATAACCAATCAAAAACCAAGTATAGAAAGATTCAAAAGCTTGACAACGAAATCATGTTATAATAGCTATTCAGATCTTTAAAATATGTGTAATATTAAAAATAATTTATACTAACCAATAATTATAAAATTATATGATAAAATTTAATATTAAAATTAAAAACTGGCAATTTTAAAATCCAAATTTAATCACTGTTAAGTTTAAAAACTACAAAATTATTGAGAAAAGAAAAAATATATTAACCTTATATATATATATTATATATATATATATATATATATATATATATATATATATATATATATATATATATATATTTCTGCTGCAAACATTTAAAAACTTTGCTGCTATTGTCATAGTTGACTTCATTTATTTTGGGCTTTAATTCTCTTATATTAAAGAGTTTTCTAGGATTTTTAGTTTTTCCTTATTATTATTTTTATGTAACATAGATGTATTTTCAACTAATATCTGTCTAAACTGTGCGTGTGGGCATGGGTGTTCGGTTAAATGCTGTGATATTAAACTATGTTCATCCAAATGGAACGCAGGCCTTTTTGTTAGCATTGTCGTAGTAAAAGCAACATACGTATTAAGATTTTATCCGATATAATTTCCTAAGGGATATTTAAATTGATATGCAATGTTGTCCTTTTGTAAGATGCTTGCTTGAATGAAAATATGCTGCCTAAATACACTCCTACACACAGACGCAAATATATATATATATATATATATATATATATATATATATAAAACCGTATATAAATTGGTGCAATAATTGGTCAGTTGTATGGATATGAGTTTTTTTACATTGGGTTACACGCTTTTGCGATCATCAAACAAATGTGTTTTTCTGATGATCATAAAAGCGTGAAACCCAGAGTCACAAATTCATATCCATACAACTTATACAACTTATTATGTTAGCTATATCACTGATATTGAGTGCTTTCCACTAAGTACCGCGCATATAAAATAATACATACATACATACATACATACATACATACATATATTAGAGGTAATAAATTCGTTGGTATATAATCCAAGTGGATCCTAGTAATGTAAAATATTCGATTCATCCACAAAAAGAGCGCAATGTATTTATTATAACAGAGCATATAAATTACACAACAAAATTTTGTTGTGTATTATATATATTATGTATTATATATATATATATATATATATATATATATATATATATATATATATATATATATATATTGTTGTTGTTGTAATATATATATAGAAATATAGTTTTAAGCTGTGCTATATTTATGGGATAAAGTGCTCAATATCAGAGATAGAGCATGTGTAAATATAATATAAATGTGAACATTGAAGTTAACACTCAGAGGCGACAAACTGTTAACTTTGAGTGTTCACTTTAATATATATATATATATATATATATATATATATATATATATATATATATATTGGAAAGTTCGCATTTTGCTCATGAGAACCGGGTTCGAATCTCACCATAGTCGATTTGTCAGGAAGGTGACTTCCTGATGTTATCGGACTAGATTGAGGTCGATCCCAGCATGCAGCACCTTTGGAAAGTGCCTTAAAAACCACATCATGTGTTGACCCAAGCCTTGTGAGTGACATTGGGTGGATGGTACCCCTGGAGGCCATCAATAGCTGTGTTAGCACGAAGTCACAAGTCATCATGGGCGAGGGTTTGAGCGTGATGGCTTTGTTCAAATTGTGGATCACGCTTTATAACACACCTTTTCTCCAGAAACTGTAACTAAGGGGGGTTCTGTGGGTGTTTAACAAACATAAATTCGCCTGGGCAAGCGTCTGCAATAGGGATTGGCTAGCCGCTCTAGTAGATGGCTCTAGTAGATGGAATACGAGTTGCCAGCTATAAATATATATATATATAGAGAGAGACAGAGACAGACAGAGAGACAGACAGAGATAGAGAGAAACGAAAAGAACTGTGGTTGCTATAGTTTATTTTGAAGTTCTTAGCACAGTCTACCTGATACGCATTTATTATAATGAAGAATAAAGTTAATCCATAACTGTATCGATAAAGAGTTATGAAGACATAGAATCTACGAAAGAGGCAAATCGTTATGGCCGGAGACTCCCACGACTGCCAAACTTTCTCCTGCAATCGTTTTTTTTTTCTTTTTTGTTAAGTGCTTATTAATGACAAGCGAGTACAATTTGGTAAAAATAGTTGAGTCAGCTCTGAAAACTCGTGGTAAGGGAAAATTTGGGATTATTGCAAAAGGAATTATTGATCAGAATCAAGATGCTATCGGCAAACAAGGGTTGGAGATTGTTGAAAAGGCAGGAGTGGGCACAATGGGCGTATCAGAAATAGATCAAGCTCTTACCGATGTAGATTGTAAGTTAGAAAAGAGCGAACGAAATCTTGAAGACATTTCAAAAGTCCTTCAATGGCCAGATACAAAAATCTCTTTAAAAAATACTTCGTCGCGATGCTTAACATAAAGCAGCGGAAATTCAAAATCATTATTACTCTGAATAACTTATTAATATTTAAATTAAATAAAAACTCAAAACTAGTCAAATAATAATTTCAAGTCAATAAATTTCCCATTTTTATCGTGTGAAGATGTTTAAAACAATGGATGTAAATTGTTTATTTATTTATCTCATTGCCTTATCGTTATTAGTAGGTTATTGCCACATCTTAGCTACGCTTGGAAAAAACATTATTAGTAGGCTATAGTTACCAAGAAAATTGACATGATCGTAACTAGCGGCTCCTGATGTATGTTTTTGTTATGTCTTAGTTCTGCAGTAAATGAAATACTTTGCATGTTTCCACTTATAATATTAAAAGCGATAGACACTTATATAGTGATTTTTCAAGCGTAGCTTAGTAATCCTCTTCCTTGAGTGGTCCTTGGGCCTGGTCAAGGGTGAATTTTAGTAAAAGATATTACCTATTTTGAATATAACTCATGTATAGGACGAATTTTGATTTGGGATTAAGAAATCACTCCTTTAACATATAACTCTTGTACTGGTTGATCTTCGGTTTCGGGCACAAGGCCGAAAGTAGTGGGCACCCAGTGTGGATCGAACTCACTACTCAGTCGTAATTATTCTAGCGAGACAAGCTTGATAACCATTACACCGCCTCGAGGTGCCCAAAGAAACACTTATACACCTCTGGTCAAAATCTTAAGTCCAGATACAACAGGATTAAAAAAAAAATACTGTTACTTTAATCAAAATATATTTGCGAAACTTTTACATTTAATTAGAAAATGTAGTTCATAAACCTCTGTCTTCGGGGTTAATCTTAAAAACGCGTATTTTTCTCCTATTCTTTAATATTTTCTCTCTTTTTCTCGACAATTTACCTTTCCTTCTGTCTTTGACCTTTTCTCGTTCTCTTTGCGTTTGTCCTCTTTTTTTCCTAACATTTTCCCTCTCTTGTGTAGTTCTTAATATATCACTAATTCACAAGCCTTCATTTTCTTTCTGTATTCAATTTCTCAATTATCTGCTATTTAACTAGCCAAATATCTTACAATGACCTCTCCCAGTGATAAACCCAAATTTCGACAACCAATAGTTTGAAGCATTCCAATTTACTCTCAACATAAGCGCTGATTCCGTCTCCTGTTTGTTATCGACCACTTACGCAGTCCATTCAGGAGATCGTCATTTGAATATCTACCTAGCAATCACACTAGTAAGCACGTCAACCCTTTGACATTCAACTCTGTCATCTTTGTAATCGGCCTCTGTATTACTTAACTTCCGTTATAGCCAGACAGGTTAGTAATTATCAACTTTGACAACAGCCATGTCAGGCTTCCGAATCGCGACTTCCTTTTGCTATAAAACCAATAAATAATTAGCTTATTGATTCAAACTTTAATAAATCAGTTTCTATATTGTTATCTCCTTTTAACTAAACCAGTATGTATCATGTTGTTTAGGAATTATTTTTAATGCTGAGTAATTTGACAAGCACAGGATTATATATGCAGGCAGAGAGAAAAATGAAAAACGAGTTGAAGTGATACTAGATCAAGACATGAAAAGTTCTGACAGTTATCTGAAAGAATTCTTGCAGTTAAATTGAGAGGAAAGACTGTCAACATATCTATTATAATTGTGTATGCACCGACAGCACAAAGTGCGGAAGAAGAAATCGAATTTTTCTACTGCATGCTAGACAACGCCAAGGCTCAGTGTAAATCACAAGAAATTATAATTATTATGGAAGACCTAAATATTAAAGAAGACAAGGAGAGGGATGGCGAATAGCTGGCAAATTCGGACTAGGAACCGGCAACGAACGCGGAAAAAACGGGTCCAATGGTGCACGATGAATGACCAGGTAAAAGCCAATACCTGGTTCCAAGAACATCCAAGACGATAATGGACACGGAGAAGCCCAGAAAAAGAAACTATGAATGAAACTACGGAAACTGAAGAAGCGTAGCGCAGAGCCAAAATTGCGATACAACAGACTCTTGAATGACCCGGACCTGAAGGAAAAATATCTGGACAGTGTGAAAAGAAGATACGAGGAACATAATGGAAATTGAAACCCGAAGTAGGACACATTAAGAGAAACTTTAGTGACATTAACAAACGGCATCATCCCAAAGAAAAATGGATGAAGAAGAAAAAAACGATGACAAATGAGATTCTCGACATGATACAAAGGAGACAGAAAACAATGCCAAGAAAGGGAACGGAATACAGAAAACTACACAATGAAATAACGAACAAATGCAGAAATAGAAAGAATGAATATCACAGATAAAGGAAATATGCATAAAAATAAGAAAACAGTACAAAAGACATGCTCATCAACTGCTTGCATAAATTCCAACGACGGAAAGCTGATATTAAAGAAAGAACAAGATTTCAGAGATGGAAGGAATATATTGGAAAACTCTTCTAAGAAGAAAGAGAAACAACCGGTAATACACAGAAATACCAACGGACAGGAAATACTAAAAACTGACGTGGAAGCTGCACTGGCCAAATTGAACAGAAACAAAGCAGCAGGGCCAGACAGAATTGTAATAGAGATGTTGGCAGCCTTAGATGATTTCGGCAGAGACAAAATCATAGAAATAATAAAATCTACAACAATATCGGAAGACCTAAGCAGATCTATTTTCTTAGTACTGCTTAAGAAGCCAGGCGTAAACGACAGTGAACTCCACTGGACAATCAACCTAATGAGCCACATAACATTCGAATTCTGATGACTAGACTGTGCAACAGAATCAGGCCAGAGATAGGATAAGAACAGTGCGGGTTCGTCAAAGATACCAGGACAAGGAACGTGATTTTTATGCTCAGAATGTTTTCAGGAGGAGCAATACAAATGCAGAAGTACCTGTACAGGTGTTTTACAGATTACGCAAAGGCGTCCGACAAAGTACGCAACAAAGATCTGTTAGAGTTGCTCAGCAACCTTGACATAATCTGGAAGGACATTAGAATAATCAAGAATCTATACGGGCAGCAAACTGCCTACATACGGACCGGAATTAAGTTCAGCAGATATACAAAAATAGAAAGTAGTGTAAAATAAGGATGTGAATTCTTACCGGATTTATTCAACCTATACAGCGAGGCAATTCCAGGAGAATTGTAAGGATTCATTATTGACGACCACAATCTTGATAATATATGGAGACAGTATACAGTGCTGATAGCAGACACGGAAATGAAACTACAAAACCTCCTACAGAAGGTGTTATGGGACCTTACCCATAATAACATAATGGACTATTCCATACATAATAAATACTGCGCCTCAAGAGGAAGCAGGGAGTTCAGTCTGAAGTCGGACGACCGCCTGACCGGCTGATCGGTTGAACTCTCTGCCTTCGGACGGGGAGGAACCCGAACGAGGCTACGCCAAAGGGCGGGGTCTCTTTCGGGGAGGTAAACCGACCCTGAACCCGTTTATACAGTTTCAAAAGGCATATTTTTGGCCGAGCTTATGGGCTCGGAGATCCTACGTTAAGCCGGCCTTGTGCCACATGATGCCTTCGTGGGGTGGGAGGGTGACTAAATACTGTTCAGTCTGAAGTTGGGAGTGAGGTCCGTCAGGAGTCTGTCAGTCAGTCAGAGCGAGCGAGTCAGTCAGTCGAATCAGAGGCAGTCCGAAACAGAGTCGCGTTCAGACAATTACTACAAGACATTGGAATAGTGATACTGGTCGAGACTACATTGTTCTCCCTACTAAACCTGATTGTTCGTACTAACACTTTCTACTTCTCCGTATATATTCCTGTTTGTAATATATCTGTGTTATTCCATATCCGTGTTCGTGTTCTTCTTTATTGGTTCTACCTTGGACTATCACCGTGGTACAAGGAACCGGACCATAACAGGAAGGTAAGAAAGGAAAGCGAGAAGAAAGGACTAAACGTAAACTATAAGATGACAGAATGCATCTTATCAGCAAAAGGATGAGCACAAAATGAAATTTACAAATCGGGAATACTAAAATCAAACAAATACAGAAATTTAAATATCTGGGAAGTGTTCTAATAGAGGAGGGAAAGTGCGACATTGAAATCCAAAGATGTATTAGGATAGCCAAAGATACATCCCAGAGTATTAAGAGACAAAAAAAAAATTTTGAAATAAATAAAAGAGTACTGTTATGTGATATATGTCCTCCAGTATGGCAGCGAATGTTGGACAATCTACTCAAAGATGAAGAGACGAAGTAACAGAAATGTGGTTCTACAGAAGGATGCTGAGAATACCATGGACCGAATATGTAAGGTTTTGTGGGGAATGGAGACAAAAAGGAAACTTACACTTAACATCAGGAAGAGGCAGTTGAAATTTCTGGGACACGTAATGAGGAAGGAGATTCTTGTAAAATCTTCAGAAGAGAGATGGAAAGAGAGACAAAGGAAAGCAGTGC
The DNA here is from genome assembly GCA_903632075.3 of Acanthosepion pharaonis. Lineage (NCBI taxonomy): Eukaryota > Metazoa > Mollusca > Cephalopoda > Sepiida > Sepiidae > Acanthosepion > Acanthosepion pharaonis. The sequence continues at coordinate 2,167,207 of CAHIKZ030005024.1, read as the reverse complement.
GTAACGTACTTGATGAACTTGAGCAAATAGATATCAGAATAGTATTTGAGAGAAATGACAAAAAACACAAAATTTATTAAGAGCTACAAGGGACAGGAAGATGTGGAGGGCTATGATCGTCTACGTCATTTTGGGACACAGCACATAAAAGAAGAAATTTGCGATTTGAAGTTATATTTCGTTATTCCAATGCACCTCTGTAATTCTGTGTCACATTTTTCGTTGTCTGTTAAAACAGTTTCCAGATTTTGACATCTCCAATTTGTAGCTAGCATTTTGGGATTCCCCTTTTGTTAACGACCGCACATTCCCTCTTCTTACAATATACCACAAGCAATATTTATCTAAACAACAGGTATATTTGTGTAGCATACCTACGGAAGATAATGGGTATGTCCCCATTCACATAAATACAGTAGTAAATACTGTATGTTGGTCTGCAGTTGGAGATTCGTCTCCAGCTGTGCTGGTCAAACTCTCTGCCCCAGACGAGGCTATGTCGAAGGGCAGAGTCTCATCTCGGGAGACAGCTACCCAAAACCGTTTTATACGGGAAATTTTGGGCCGAGCCTACGGGCTCGGATACCCAACATTAAATTCGGCCTTGTGCCACATCTGACCGCGTCGGGCGGTTGGTAGATATCCTGCAGTTGGAGATTCATTGTGGAATTCATTAGAGCCACTTATAGCAGTTGACTACTACATCTACGTGCCGCTGGCGAATCTTATATGAGTTATTCTTGTCCTAAGTATTAACGTTTATTACTATGTTTCGTGTAATTATTCTATTCAGCAACCTCTCCCGAGGTTACAACATATTTATGTAAGATAAATTCTTGTTCTATAGGAATTGTGATACGCATTGGTAATGGTAGCACAAGATGTTCCATACGTGCTACTAGGCTGGCATCACAGTCTCACCCTTTCACTGTCGAAACAGTTAAATGTAATCGCCTCTTCTACTCCAACAGCTTCTTCTCTCGCACTTCCAGACAATGGGACTCCGTTCCTCTTACTTGTTTCCCTGATAGCTATAACCTTAAAATATTCAAATGTAATGTCAATCGATATCTTCTGGTGCCTTGATCTTGATCCCCGTCCTTCTCTTTATTCTTTCCTCAAAACAACCCTCTTGCTCTCATTACTCTCTGTAACCCCTTGCGTGCTAATGGCTCTCCTGCCTTGCTTGACCTGAAATGCTTATATATATATTGTTGAAACTTGACTAATGCATGGAATAATAATACAACACAAAATGTACTTAGAACAAAATGTATTGAAACAAGAAAGTGTACACAATATTTACATATAGTCTTTTGTATATTCTTGGGAAGACCGTTCCTGGAGAATGTGTTGACTTATCGCAGTCGGGCAGAGTCTCTGGATTGAATCTCTTGATTCCACCCCCCGTCTTCCTGGTATCAACCATATTTATATGGTCGGTACTCCACTATGCAAATTAGGTGGATCCTACCACAACATATATATATATATATATATATATATATATATATATATATATATATATATAAATTTCCATAAATTTCGTGTCCACTTTAAAAAATTTATAACTTTGTTTGTATTTGCGATAAGAAATAATCTGTAAAATATGTTATAAAGTTTAATGTACCTAGTTTTAAGTATAGCTAAAATAACTAATGTGATTTCAGGCATTATTGTAAATCAGTTGGCAAATGTTTTACGTGAACTGCAAAATCGTATTACCCTTTGTATTGCTAATGATGGAGGACATGTGGTAACTTAAATAAAATTTAAATAAAACCTTAAAAAATATAGATTTACTTCTTTCTAATCCTTTTTACAAATTATTTCTATCGCAAATACAAATAAAGTTAAAATTTTTTAAAGTGCACATGTACTTTATGAACACCCTGTATAAGGAAACATTTGGTGTTCATTGACTGAGCAGCCAGTGTTACTTTGGGTTGAAATTTATAAAATCTTTCCATTGAAACAAATTTTCAGGAAAGTACGTATCTCAAGTTCAGTGATGTTTATCGTTTTTTTTTCCGATGGGGGTTTTCCTTCCTAAACTTTTGTTTAAAGTAGTGTGGAACATCGTCAACATCTTGATGATGTCAGTTAAGCTGCTGCTTCTGTTGAAAGTTCTAAAAATCATGTGGTTTCTTTTATTTGCTAAAGTTCTTTGTGATTCTGCAGCGCCAGGACGAAGAAGAATGATTCTCGCTACGACCTACATACTTCATTCGCTCGAAGTCAGTTTTAACGAACTATCTGACAAAGCGGTTGAGATATTTCTGAACATGTTTTGGCTCCATTCATATGAAAGTCTTGACCTGACAAGATTATTTAAGAACGTTTTTAAGTTCGTGTTTTGGTTTTGCAGCAATTTGCGGTATTGAGCAAAACTATCCCAAGCGCAACCTATTCTATACTCGATGATGAACATGGAAAATTTACACATCGTTTACTTGACTTTGTCTAGGTTTGGTAACAATATAGACGAATTAAGCATAGAGTAAAAATACTATTTCAGATTTTTGAATACAATGTTGGTTCCTGAGATTATAAAATGGCGATGTGAGATGGAAATGGCTGATGACATATTGTCACAATTGTCAATGATCAGTTGAAAAAATGTAAGAGAATCCTGACCATTTGAGAAATGGCTGAAAAATTTAAGTTCTCAATTTTAATAATTCTAGAATATTTGAAACAAATCTGAAAAGTATAGAAACTTGACAAATGAGTTGGACATGAACTGGTATAAAATCAGCGAAATCACCATTTTTAAATTTGCTTCATATTGTTATTACAGAACAAAAAATAATTTTTGTTTAGCTAGAAACGTTAGAAAAAAAAAAAGATCCTTCAACAATCTTCACTATTGTTTGATGTTCCAAAACAGCAACAGTAAAAAATAAATAAATAAAAAAATAACAAAAAAACATTGTCATTGTATCGTATTCTCTGACAATTAATGTCCGCTACAATTTTCTACAAGGAAGAAATATTAAAAAAAAACAAAAAAAAAAAAAAACATGAAATACATATTAAGGGAAGGGTTTTAGGAATTACCTGCATTTTTAATGAAGGAAAAGGGTGGAAAGATGATAAACTGGGAATAGAAACGAAGTTAAAACAAAAGGAAATTGCTTCGTTATCGGCTGCAACAAGAATTTGTTGCAAGTATTTGAAACAAACCTTGGCGTTGGTTCAAAATGATAAGCTAACATGGCAACCGTTTTGGCGCGCAGTCGTAAAAAGAAGCAAAACTGGTAGCAATTGCTATTAACACAAAGCCTGCCTGAACATAAGAGGCAAAGATCACAAAGAGCGACATTCCTACAGACATGCATATAAACAAATTTTCAAGCAAACACACACATACAGGTAAATATATATATATATATATATATATATATATATATATATATATATATATATATATATATATATATATATGCATTCTACCCATTCTTCCATACAGAACTAAATAATATAATTGCTGCTCGTTTTCAAGTATGTTCCTCTGATATGGGTTGGCTAGTTAATCCCTGTTGCAGACGTCGGCGCAGTCACATTCATTTTCTGTAACACCCTCAAAATCAATCTGTGTTCTATACTGTAATTATGCCGAGTGGACCTTAGTTACTGTTAGGGTCAAAAGGGAAATAACACTCTCAGAAAAAGGGTCCAATTGTCTGCTAGGGGTAGGAGAAAGAATGTAATATGGCGATCAAATAAATCTATTATCGTTTGTACATGTGTCTCCATTTTATCTCTATCAATCCTTGCTTTCCTTCTTCCAAGTTACACAGTAAAAGCAAGTCATTAAAATTGACGACGAGGATTATTTCTTTTTTTATTTTACCTGTCTTGATGAGTGAAATTTAATCTTGGTTTTTTTTTATTCAAATGGCTGTTTCATTAGATGAATTAAAAGAGATTTTGCGTAAGCAGCAAAGAACAGTTTGAGAAACCTCAAGTGAATTTAATTCCAACTCTAACACAGCAGTTTCAAAATCAACTGGCTGCCCAGAACTCAGCAAATTCAAACGAAAACAAATTCCGACGATTTCCTGGTAAACTCTATTCCGCCATTATGATCCTTTGAATGTCATTATCTCTTCCCGGTTTCAACATAAGAGGGACACTTTTGAACGCGGTTTTTCGCATAAAGATGATGTGTAGAAATAAAGATTTTTGCTCCGTAAATTAGGATCTAAAGAATACAAATGTTTTTTAAATTTTATTCTGCCCAAATTTCCTTCAAATTTAATGTTCACAGAAACTGTTGACCAGTTGACTGAAATTTTCAGTATTTAACAGTTTCTTTTTCACATCAGATTCAACTGTTTGAAAATAACAAAAAGCGAGATGGATGACTATATAACTTTTGCAAGCTATGTGGATCATGAATGTGAGAAATTCCAGCTTTAGACTCTCACTGAAGACCAATTTAAATGTCTCATCTTCAATAATGACTCTGATATGCGCACATGGCAATTATCCAAACTTAAAGACACAATAAGGGTTCAACAACAAAAGCCCTCACATCGAAATTCGTCCATAACCAACATCGTCCAAGCAAAGGAGAATACATCGTCAAAGATAACTCCTCCTTCTACATGTTGGTTTTGCGCTTTTCCTGTCCATACAAAAAACAAATTTGAATTTAAATCCTACAGAAAGTATATTACTGTTTGAGTCAACAAAATCTTAGTTCTTTTTCAATTTGATACATCTTCAGACATTACCTTACCTCTTGCCTCCCGCCTTGCTTGGGGTGAAATGCTTATATATATATATATATATATATATATATATATATAAATATATATATATATATATATATGTATAAAGAGAAAGAACGGTAAGAGATATAATCCGGTTTTCTTATTAATATTTTTATTTTTACAAATCAGTGCTCAATGCAAATCTACAAAGCATAAATATTATAAATTTACTAATTAAAAAATATGGTTCCATCGCTACAATTAGGGAAACTGGACCACACTGAAAACGGACCAGATTTGCTCGGATTGCTTCTGGTGATGAAATTCTGCTATTGCATGTTACATCACAGACTCTTTGATTGATCTTGACTGGATAGACACACTGGATCTTTTCTTTACATCATTCCACACTGTGTTTAACACATGTGATGTATCTTCAGTTTCCAAGATTGAAAACTATTTTGCACATTCTCTCAAAATGATGTTTGGTGATGTTTTCATGGAGAATCTTGGGTGCTGCACCAAAGTCAAAGCTACCCTCAAGTTGAAACCTGATGTGATGCTAGTTTTTAGGCACAACCACCCTGTTCCTTATGCTGATCTTGACTTAGTAGAAAAGGAATTAAATCACTTCCAGTAATCCGGAGTAATCCAGATTATAAATTCTCTGCATGAGCAGCTCCCATTGTTGTGGCCAAGAAACAAAATGGTAAAGTTTGTATATGTGCAGATTTTTCCACAGGTTTAAATGACTCCTTAGATGCACATCACTACCCGTTGCCTGCACCAGAGGATATTTTCATTGAACTTAATAAGAAAATTTGCTTTGCAAGAATTGATTTATCTGATTTTTTTTTACAAATAGAAGTTGATGAGGATTCAATGGAATTGCTGATGATCAACACCCATAAGAGTTTCTTCCAATACTATTGACTTACATTTGGCGTTAAGTCAACGACTGCTTTATTCCAGCAGTTGATGGATGCTACGCTGAATGGTTTAACTGTTGCATTTATTGGTGATATCATTATTGCAAGTGAAACAGGGTGAACTTTTGAACCGTTTATTCTGCCTCTGAACGGGTTCAGCAATATGGTTTTCATGTCCAAGCAGAGAAAGGTCAAGTTTTTTTTCCGAGCGTCAATCAAGTACCTGGATTTTATATTTGATAAACATGGACGATGAACATACCTGGAATATGTTGCTGCTATCAAAAGTATATCAGCACCAGTAAACATTGCACAATTATGTTCTTTTCTAGGATTGGTAAGTCATTTTCACCGGATCTCTACCATGTTTGTACTCTTCTAAACAATCTTCTGAAAAATGATGTTCCATGGACCTGGTCACCAGAATGTCAGTCTGCCTTCAAAAAGATAAAATCTTTGCTTGCATCAGACTTACTCCTCACACATCACAATCTATCTCTTGACATCACTGTGGTTTTGGATGCTTCAGGCTACGGTGTGAGAGCCGTGATTTCGTACGTTTTCCTGATGATAGCCAGAAGGCCATTGCTCATGCAGCAAGGACTTTGACTCCTACTGAGTGGAACTATGGTCAAATTGAGAAGGAAGCTTTGGCAATTACATTTCCCATAAAAATTTCACAAAATGCTTTATGGACGTAAATTTACCTTGATTACTGCGCACAAACTTCTGGTTAATATTTTTGGATAAACAGGTATTCACAATGTTATTAGATTATGACTTTTCAATAAAGTATCAATCTGCAAATACAATTGTCAAGATAGGTGCCTTATTCAGGCTTATGTATGCGCAATAGAATTTATCTGAAGACTCCGTTGTTGCTGCAGTATCAATGAAATCAGAAATTATTTCAGTGCTTCCAGTAGCTGTAAGAGCACTGCTAGTCACCTCTCAGATGATCCAGGAGGCCACGGATTCTAACCCACTGTTGCAGAAGGTGATACACTACAATCGTATAAAGTGATATCAGACAGGTCAGTACAAAGATCTTCAAACATTTTACCATCGGAAATCATCATTTTTCCGTAGTTGATGGTTGTATTCTTTTTATGGAAAATATGATTGTTCCATTGACTTTACAAAATAGGGTCATAAAACAATTTCATTTTGGTCATCAGGGCATTAGCCTCTTTTGGCACGTAGTTATGTCTATTGGCCAAACATGGACAAGCAATTAGAAGACCTTGCTCATAACTGTACAAAATGTCACTTAGCAACGAAATCTCCGAGGAAATCGAAACTCTTTTCTTGGCCCTTCCCGGATTTCACTTGGTTACGTCTTCATATTGATTTTGCAGGACCTATCGTTAGAAAATGTTTTCTGTTACTAGTGGAGGCCTACAGTAAATGGCCTGAAATTTTTCCGATGAGTTGCATCACCTCTGAGGAAACCATTCTGAAATTACAGCACATCTTCCCCAGATTCAGAGTCCCAGAGAATTTAGTCCCTGACAATGGCTCTGCTTATATGTCATCAAAATTTTCAGATTTCTGACAGCAGAATGATATCAAACACATACGCACACTATCATTCTATCCACAATCGAATGGACAAGTTCAGAGATTTGTGGATACCTTTAAAAGAGCACTCCAAAATTTTAAAATGGAAGGTATGGTAAAATATTGAGAATATTCCTAACAGGTTCCAGAGGCTACACCAAACACCCCAATCGGTAGCTCACCTGCTGAGGCCATGATGAGTTATATGTAGACGTCATACTTCCAAGTGCACAAAGTTGTCACAAGAGAAATACGGCAATGGAACAAGTCAACCGCCATCATAGTGCAGTAAGTTGTACTTTTAAACCGGGACAACAGGTCTTAGCAAAAAACATGGCACACAGAAGTGGATACATGTTACAACTAGAAACATCACTTACGATGTCAGCGTGCAATCTTCCATTTTGGTACAACATGCAAAGCAGCTACATTTTTCTAAACTATATCCACAAAGCAAAAGTTAGATCTTCCGCTCAACATTTTGTTGGACATTTTTGGTCTGCCTCGGGGAAATATTGCAACGTCCGGTCAAAACAGCAAAAGTGTGGAACATAGACCTAGATCACGTGGGATGAAAAGTAGAAAATCAGTTACAATCCGACATTCCACCAAACGGCTACAAGTAAAAGCCTAACACAAAACTTACAATCACACTAAAAAGGGGAGATGTTAGGGTCAAAAGGGAAGTAACTCTTTCGGAAAAAGTGTGCAGTTGTCTACTGGGTGGGTGGGGAGATGTAACATGGCAACCAAATAAATCTATTATTGTTTCTACACGTGTCCTTGTTTTATCTCTGTCAATCCTTGTTTTCCTTCTCCCAAGTTACATAGTAAAAGTAAATCATTAGAACGGGCGATACAATAATTACAGTTCCTAGCAGAGACCGCATAACATGGCATCATCAATAGTTGGACAAGATCAGAAGGTTGGAACCTTCTCGCTTGTGATTTCACAACATCCAATGGCCTCTGAACACTTTCTATTATTGTTTATTTTATTGATTCATTTTTTACGGCTTATCAACCTTCTGCGAGTTATTTAAAGCCAGAAAATAATATACCTTAACCAGGTATTGAACTCACACTCCTTGGAGCCTGTCACTGGATCTAACCAACGCCTTTATCCACTGTGCCATATGTCCTTTAGGAGTGTGAGTTCAATACCTAGTTAAGGCAGTGGAGAACTTAGAGAAGGGAATTAACAGGAGATAATTAATAACTGACATCTATTAAACATGGCACGTGGAACTAGAACAGTCTACCCCATTGAAAGAAAGAAAGGGTTCAGTTCGACATTCCAACCAACTGAAGAAGGCCGGAGCGTACAACGGTCGAAACGTTGTGATAAATATGGCGACAAAGATGAGGACAATAGTCCGAAAAATGTAAATAGTGTACATAATACCTCAAGGACACATGGCACAGTGGATAAAGGCGTTGGTTAGATCCAGTGACAGGCTCCAAGGAGTGTGAGTTCAATACCCGGTTAAGGCAGTGGAGAACTTTCAGAGGGAAATTAACAGGAGATAACTGATGGCACGTTGAAGTAGAAGGTTTACATACGGCTACATAATAACTACATCTGTCCCATAATAGTTATTACAATTGCGTACGCAGTTCATACATTAAATGTAACAAATATTATGGAACAGCTGCAACTTTTTATATTATTAATAGATTTCTATTCATATTCACAGAATCATCTTTCTTCCACCTTCCAAATGAACATTAATGTGAAAATTCGTAAAGGTTGTCTCCCCTACATAGAAATAGAAAACCACGTGACAGCTATCGAGGTTACTGGCGTAGAGGAAAGACGCTCATACGAGGACCTAAGACCTGCTCCTAGGCTAAAGGACCAGCTCTAGACGATGGGAATCACATATCTGTTCTTCTGAAACGGATACCTGCTATTTGTGTCAACAAAGGATTCCTCTGGTAACTCACGCTACACGTTCTATGTAGGGGAGGACAATTTTTGTATTAGCTTTTCTAATAATAATAAATATTATTATCTTCATAACTTGCAAGTAAGCCTTTTCCTTAACCTATACACTTCAACAGAAAGATAGACACTGAAGACTTTGCACAAGTAATAAATAAAACCTCCGCTGCACAAAATAGTTCTTACATTCAGTGTGTGAAATGTGTCCCAAAATAGTTGCATAATACTGTATGGATCAGAAATGTGGACATTATCTATTCATCTCGAAAGACGACAGGATAGAAAATATACAAATCTGCTTAGGAAAATCAAGAACATCAGTTGGAGAATCCATGCATCGCTTAACACAATTGACGGAGAATTGAGGCCAATCTTAAGCTCAAACAAAAACGATTACAATTTGCCGGCCATTGTCACTAGGCAGACAGGGAAATCGTCACATCCTTACTCTTATGGCATCCTTCTGGAAGTGTCTTCTCACGAAAATTGACTTTCCCAGATATTATAGCTCCGTACTCAGGGTCGGACATTGGGGATCTGGGGACAGCAATACAGGAACGAACAGTGTGGAAAGGGATTGTCAATGGAGATACGACCGACCATAAAGGAAATCGAAGGGTGATGATGAATCAAAATAAATAAGAGATGAAGTCCATGAAAATTAGTTTATTAATTCGAAACGTCGTATCTCGTACTCACCGTACCACTTCCAAGGAATCGAATCATCCCATTTTTTTCCGTGTTAGAAATGTAATAAGAGAGTTCCACTTTGCTTTTTCCCAAGAACTGTCACTTTACGGAATAGACTCCCGCGTGGGTGCTTTCCTGAACAATCCAAGGTACAATCGTTATCCTCAGTAATTCTACTTTTTCTTCCACTCGAATATCATACAACATTCATTATCACCATTTCAGCTATAAATCCTCTATCTTCAATTTCGCTCTAGCCCTGTACCGAAGGAAATATAACAAAAAATTCATCGTTTCGAAGCATTAGCTGAGAAACATTAAAATGATTTAATTTACATTTATGCATTTTCATGGCATTCAAAATAACGTCAAATTAAGATTTAATGTTGTTTATTGAATTTTCACATCAAAATAATGCGCTTATTTTCTTAATATTTTATGCATTTATGTGCATTGTCTTTGCTGTTCTTGTCATTGATATAATCTGCCAAAATATATCGAGGTGAATATTCTGATATTCGAGCATTGAAATAACGAATTTGGGAATTGGGTCGAGCTGAAACTTTGAAAATCTAAGTTTTTGCTTGTCTTTGAATAATTTCCTTCAAGATAACCCATGTTCTTTAAAAAGTACTGCTGTCAAGTTTAAACGTAACAAGACAAAGTTGCTATGACGACGTATAAACAAAACCTTTAATTGGTGTTGTCAAAAATGAAAAGAAAAATTGAAAAATAGTTGGAAGAAGGAAAGGCCGTTTAAAAAAGAGGAAGAAAGATAGAGAATATAAGATAAAGCTAATAAATAAATTAAAACAACTAAAAAAGGGAAGCAATAGCTATCGGGGAGGAGAAACAAGAGAGGAATAGAAAGAAAAAAAGAAAAGTAACGAAATTGCGACAAGATACGTGACGAAAGAGAAACAAGAGATTTAACGAAAGAGGAAAAATAGAAGTATCAAAAGAGGAAAAGGAAAGCGAAACAAGAGAAGTAAAAGAAAAGGAGAGAAACAAGATACGTCACGAAAGAAAAATAAAGAGAAGTAACGAAAGAGAAAAATGAAGAGAAATAAGAGAAAAAAAATGGAAGGGAAATAAAAGACATAACGAAAGAGAAACACAACGAAATAAAATGCAAAGAAAAGCCAATGAAAAATGAACAGCAATAAGACAAAACAATAAATAGGAAACAACGAAAGAAAAAAAATGAAACAAAGTAGCACAACGATTAAAATGTTGTCACCATGTAAAGAAAGTAGATCCATAAAAATGGCGAAATAAATCGAAACAATATGAAATAAAGTGAAACAACTAAACAGGAAAAAAGAAGAAAATCTATACTATGGACACATCAACCATCGATAGATATAGCATTAATTCTATATAAGACGTGCTCCTAAGGGTTTCGATCTCGGCTTGTGATTTTATAAAGATTGGCTGCTGCTGCTGCTGCTAATGCAAGGCTCTTCTACTTGAATCGAGCTCTCCTAGCTACTAACATCCTTCGCATAAAAAAAAAAACGTTAAAATTTTTCCCACCGCTCTGCCGTGCGACGATAGCTTATGATTGATACCATATCGGTCGGGTTTCGATCCCGGCTTGAAGCAATCGTATGTCTAGCCACAGTCTGTCTGTGGATGCCTATTATATATATTTATATAAAAATATATATAAATAAAACAGTATTTAAATTCTTATACATTGACCGTTTGGGAGGAAAAATATATGACAAAGTGGAAAAAGTTTTCGTGTAATGCGTTTCGTCTCTTAGAGCTTCATCGCACTCGGTTTGTTTACGTTGATGCGATTACACATGCGCATTAACGAGAGGCGCTGGGAATTTAAAATCTAAATTTTTTTTTCTTTCTATGTCTTTTAGGCATACAATCTAAGCCAATTATATTCTAGATTTTTTTCTTTTTGTTGTTTTCTTTTCTTTGTTATTAATTATCCCGCATTGTATAACCAAAAAGATACATAAAACATTATTTTTTCTGAAATTTAAAATTTCCAGTTTAAAATTGAACAATTCAATTTTTACATTCAGAAAAAACACTTGTGCGAAAACAAGAAAAATTAAATAAAAAGCCTAATCGCAGTACCTTGTTAATCATTTTTAATGAAACTTGTATAAAAGAGGGTTTGCTGCCTATATATATATATATATATATATATATATAGAGAGAGAGAGAGAGAGAGAGAGAGAGAGAGAGAGAATTGGTGCAAACGGAATAAATTCCAATAACCAAAAAATACTATTCTTAAAAAAGTGCTCAATATAGAGCAGAGCAAATATAATTTATTCGTAAATTATAACATGAACATGTTATAAAATCACTACAAAAATAACCATTTTGTTTCAACACTTCTAGTGTCTTATCAAATGATGGTGTTGAATGTAGAATAAAGGGTTTTAAAAGGTTCAAATCGATTAAACAGCTCACGTTAGGGGAAACGCTGTTACATAAGCTGCAATGACCAATCAAAATACAAGTATATGAGAATTAAAAAAACTGACCACGAACCTTATAATAATTAATGCGTTAATGTTAGGATTAGACTAAAATAGAAATCATTCTAATTAATATCAAATTTTACTATAAAATTGAAAATTAAAAATTACCAATTTTAAATTTAATCTGTATTAAGTTTAAAATATTATAAAATTATTTAAAGAAGAAACTGAGGAAGACACACTGAGATGGGGAAGACACACTAAGGGGAGAAGAAGAGGATCCTTACCTTTCCCAATTATATATATATATATATATATATATATATATATATTTGTGTGTGTGTGTGCAGGCACGGCGCCACAAAATATTTCGGGAAACTAAATCATTTTTTTACATCTTATTCTGTTTTTTTTTTACCTGATTTTTTCATAAAGGGAGTACTTTTAGATCCTACGCTAATTTTTTTTTTTTTTTGAGAGGGGGGGGTCATTTTTAATACCCCACTTTTTGCTGTTCGTTTGTAATTTTTCGGGAATGTGAGTGCTAGACTTGGCACGCAACCGAGCATAGTGGAAGGAGGTAGTCAGTCAATCAACTGTGCAGAGACTATTACACTGACGACGATGAGGAAGTGGATGAGGTGGAGAAGGAGAGGAGGAGACGGAGAAAAGGAAGAGAGAGGAGGTAGTTTAAATATGGAATCTTATTTATTTTGAAAATTAATGCCTGTAATGATTTTAGACAAAAGATACAGTTCAACAAAATAACATTGCAATAGATTGAGATCAAGAAGACATATTTAGTCTTCTGTTTAGTTTTCATTTCTAGCAAATAGTGAGGATTGTGAAGCTTTCCAGCACTTCTAATATCGTCGTGAATAGTATGACGAAAGAAAGAAAAAATTAACCCATGTATAATACGCATTTTTTTCTAAAAAATGATAAGCAAAACTAGAGGTGCGTATTATGAACAGCTACAAAACATCTTTAAAAAATTGCCATTTCATAGGTCGATTTCAGTTGCGAAATGACTACTCACCACAAACATACGACAATTTGAGACTAACATTCGGCGATTGTGACCCCATAAGGATGTCAAATACAATCATATGTACTTAACAATACTTACAAATGTAAAATAAAATAAGAATTATCATAAAACTAAATTAGAATAATATTATTCTATGTTTAAAACCATTTTTTTAATAAGAGTAGGAAACAATAACTGTAATGAAATTGGAGAAGTACAATTTATGGGGTTTGATTACAAAAAAGGGCTGCGTTAGTAGAAGCATTTCCCCACACTTTCAACACAATTTTAGGGGTGCGTATTATGGATGAAGGCGTATTATACATGGGGAATTACGGTATATATCGACTGTAGTCGGGAGCATCTAGTCATTGCGAACGATCTTGACTGCATAGAATGTTCTTCGCCAGGGCGACATACCGTTTGGAATTCCTAGTTTTCCTTCTCCTAGACCGGTTGCCACCCAAGGTTACAGAGCTTAGTCTGTCCTACTATTTGCCCATAGCTGGGGGTAGAGGACGTAAGTGAATGTAATGAACTCGACTTGAATTCGAACTCGGCTCTCCTATTCCACAATTTGAGCCGCAATCCATTATTCTATTGTAAAGAGATGAATTGACAGAGCGGGGAATCGAAAAGACAGTTGTGGAGAGGCATAATCAACCACGAACAAGAAAAAGATATTAGACGTATCTGTTCGCAAAAAAAAAAAGACAAATCACGACCATCAACTGAAGTGCACAAACAGACGACGCCAAATGCTCACAGAACGAACAGGTTTACGCAAAAACAAATTCTCTCTCTTTCGTTCACAGTCACATGTACATGCGCGCTGTTTTCTGTATTGTTGCGCATGCGTAGAACAGAAGCAAGAAACCATTTAGGAAAACCCCACCCCAACTCGCTCCTCTAACCATCTCCTGACATGACTCGTTATTGACGGTCTTCGAAATAAAATGAATCAGCAAATATCATTACTAATGTCTGGATTAGTCAGAGAAGACGATAGAAATCAAGAGACATTTTTCCTGATTGTGATTTTTGCCACGCGTCGCTGAATGCTATTTGCGGGTCTGGCCCAAGGGTTCAGTGCAAGGCCTGCTGTCGGGAAACTCAATTAATATTGAACGCAATACACTAACTAGGCTTATCATTTCATTTTCATTAGCGCAGAACGAAGATATCTGTGTAAACAGATAAGCATTGAGAATTTGTTGAGAAATACCAAAGTGAGTTTTATTTTCATCGACATGTTATGTTAAAATGATTTTGTTATCACAAACTGCAAGTCCGCTTTATATGATATTAAATATCTCATCAGTAACGTTGTTTTACTGCATATTCAATGATTTATTGAGTAAATATAAAGACGTAAATAGACAGATGTTTATGAATAAGCATATACGTATGTCGCACATTATGAAATGGACAAAGTCCGACAATTATTTTAAGACATTTTTATGTTTATACGTTCTTTTTATAGATACAAATATTTAAGTAAATGCTCTGTTTGTAATAAACAGTATTAACAACATTTACCGGCCTGAATGTCCGAGAAATTTTCATAGAAAATATTCGTCCTCCGACAGGAATCGAACCTGTATCCTATACGGAACTGTCATATAGCTTGACGTGTCTTAACCGATTCGGTTAGTAAGGTCGATTTTCATAGACAATTATTTTTTAAGACATTATAAATATAAAAATGTCTTAAAAATTAATTGTCCATTTCATAAGGTGTGGCCTCATTTGTTTACATTTGGATACGCATTGAGCAGATATGAATGTATGAGAGAAAATCATAGAGAATTTTTTTTAAAAAACAATAAAATCGACCTTGCTAACCGAACGCTCCTCTGTGGCCCAATCGGTTAAGGCACGTCAGGCTGTATGACGGTTCCGTATAGGATACAGGTTCGATTCCTGTCGGAGGACGAATATTTTCTATGAAAATTTCTCGGACATTCAGGCCGGTAAATGTTGTTAATACTGTTTGTTATAAACAGAGCATTTACTTAAATAAATGTATCTATAAAAATAACATATAAACATAAAAAATGTCTTAAAAATATACGTATGTATAAACATATAACCCATAGTGGAAAAATTAAAGGCTGTCAACTTTGTGGTTGCTAAAAACACTTACCCGCCAAAAGACTTACAAAACACTTACCCGCCAAAAGACTTACAAAACACTTACCCGCCAAAAGACTTACAAAACACTTACCCGCCAAAAGACTTACAAAACACTTACCCGCCAAAAGACTTACAAAACACTTACCCGCCAAAAGACTTACAAAAGACTAATGTTGTACACCAATTCTTTTGTCCTTTATGAAATTGTGTCTCTGTCGATAATTAAAAAAATCTACATATATTAGTCCCACAACAACATTCTTCCTGAGAAGACTAACCTGTCATCTCTCCGAGAAAAGTATCATATATAAACATTTAACACAATCCACGACGTCCCTTACCTTCATATTATCGTTGATGGTACAATAGTACTAAGCAAATCCAACTGCAAAAAACGAATAAAAATGTTGTAGTTTCTTCATATCATTGGACGGCAATCTCACATCAGTAGAATTTATTTAAATCTCGCTGCGTATGTCATAAAATGTCTTTGAATCGTAATGTCATTTTAGTAAAAAATCTCAGACAAACAAATCACAAGCGGTGAGACATTCTCTTGGCTTCTGGACATTGGAGGTGATAAGATATCAAATTTCATATGATTTATAATTTCTACGCATCTTCAGAAATCCCAAGGCATTTTGTCTCACACACAGTTTTGTCTTCCTTTCATCCTAACATGAGAAAGTCAAAGAGAGCAAACGCTCTGGTGAAACACGTCGTAAATAAATTTTGCACTCTGTCTCATTCTCTTCATATATATATATATATATATATATATAGATATGAAAGAATATATATATATATATATATATATATATATATATATTTGAAAGAATATTTTGAAAGAATTTTTGTTTTAATCTAGCGAAATTCATCTGTATTCTTTTTCTTTTTCTCTATCACCTTTGTATCTGACTATCTGACATTGTGACAACACAAAATCTACCAAGAACGGCGATATATTGCAAGAACCTGGACACAAATTTATATATATATATATATATATATATATATATATATATATATATATGAAGAGTTTATAGTTGTTTCAACAAAAGAAAAGTGTATATTTTAAACGAAAAACGTTTGCGGTTTATCTTCATTTTATTATATATATATATATATATATATATATATATATATATATATATATATATATATATATATATATAAATTGCTCAAACACTAATATTCCATGGTTAAAATTTATTACATTGGAATCGTAATCACGATCCAAATCATCAGACTTACTCCGGAACCCGGAGTTATAATTTCGATTCTCTTCTCTGTCATGGACATTGAGCTCTACCTGGATTTTGTCTTAGAAAATTATATATATATATATATATATATATATATATATATATATATATATATATATATATATATATATAAAACGCATTATGGCGTAGGCCAATTGTTAGCAGATAACCTCATTGGCTCTAGTGCAATATATTCTATCCTCACTAAGTACTCCCATTATTTTAATTGAATAAAATTATTTTAATTAGATAACAGTCTCATTTAAGCCTAAGAAAGCACTTGTCATAGAACAATGCTTACCAATCTTGTGTTCTTTCTTGTCATTTCTAACTCGTGAATTTCATTCTTACAGAGTGTTCGACGGTTGTAATAAAGAGTAAAGCAGCATTTATTCATTTCTGTAATACGGCTCTTGAATATAATACATAGCTGCTGCTGATCTCTTAATATTGCAAGATGATATCAAATGTATCTGGGTAGGGAAACTCAACTGGTTGCCAGAAATTAAAGAGTAAAGTGCACTTTCTTTTTTGGACATTTGCCCGCCTCTCGAGAGTAAACTTGACTCATGGGAAATAGTCCAGTTCAGTAGGGCTCGCCCCAATAAACGAAGGTCAGTAAGTCTATACCATGGAACTATTCAAAACTCGATAGAAACTTAAAAGAAACTGTTTTTATTTCTTATATCAAAATATAACATCCAACCAAATTTCATTTATTTTATTTGTAATTGTAAGAATTTACAACAATTAAATTACCGACAGTTATTTTTTACTTGCATTATTTAAATTAGTCGGACTGTTATCCTCATCTTCATTGCTATATTCAAAACGTTTCGGCCGTTGCACGCTCCGGCCTTTATGTCTATGTCTCTCTATATATCTGTCTATATCTCTGAGATGAGGTATTATGATTACTTGCATTATTTACATTATTCGAACTGTTATCCTCATCTTCATTGGCATATTCAAAACGTTTCAGCCGTTGTACGCTCCGGCCTTCTTTGGTGGATTAGAATTTCGAACCGAAACCTTTATGTCGTCCACCGGGGGGGGGTAGATTTTTCTAGTTCCACGTGCCATGCCTCTTCCGGGTGTCTCAATTATTTCTCTTTAAGTTAACTCTGAAAGTACTTGGTTCACCAGTGCTGTGGTATTGAACTGACAACTCTTTGGGTCTAGTCATTGGATCTAACCAACGTTTTTAATCCACTGGGCCAGGTATCCTCGGAAAATTGAGTTGAAGTGAAATAACTGAGACGTCCAGAAGAGGTATGGCATGTGGAACTAGAACAATCTACCTCGGTGGATAAAATATAGGGTTCAGTTCGAAATTCCAATCACCTGAAGACGGCCGGAGCGTACAACGGCCGAAACGTTGTGAATATGGCAATTCAAATGTAATGTCAATCGACGTCTCCAAATGCCTCGATCTATCCCCTATCCTTCTCTTCATCCTTTCCTCTATCACTTCTATTTGCTCTCGCTCCAACTCTCTGTAACCCCTTGCGTACTAGTGGCTTCCCACTTTGCTTAGGGTGAAACGCTTTAAAAAAAATCCCTTTATTCATCAACAATTTGAACAAATCGAGCGAAGGTAGCGATTGACAGTATCATGAGGGCATCCCCTCTTTTGGGCCAATTCCCGAGTGGATTGACATTGATTCTCGTGGATGAGTCCTTGAACTGAATGGGTCGACCGGAATGCATGGGGTCAAAGTTCCCCTACTCGAAGTGTGAACAGCATTTCTTTACGGTTCCTCTGTCATGGAGCCTCATCAGTTTGACATCACAAATGTCTTGAGCAGTTTTTCTAGCTTTGGTACCTTGATTGAAAGCGAACAGAAGTAGATATATCGAAAAGGATCATTTTTGTCCAGTTGGCGCTCCATCGTCATATGTCTGAATTCAATCAAATTTCAAAAAAAAAAAAGATAAAAGAAAGTTAAAGACGAAGAACACAAACTAAAAAGCACTATGGTATATATTTTGTTTGTTAATTTAAATAACATAGGAAAAAACGCATGAATTTATCTGACAACCCAATATAATATTATAATCTAGCGAATTAAGATCATACCTTTTTAGTTGAGCGTTATTCATATATGGGTTAAGCTTCGTAAGACATCTGGATAAGCATGTGGTTGTGTAACTGATGTAATTATTTATGAGTCCGGTTTGGTGAGGAACGCAGTTCCTTAAAGGGCATTTGAACTCATAGATAATGTTTGTTCTTTGTAATTTTGACTTAGTTGGTGTTTTGTTATTTTTGAGGATAAGGTTGGCTGTCTTAAAATTTTTATAATAGATAATAAGTTTGATTTTTTTATTCGGATCAATAGGAGTAGTATATTTCTTTATAATATGCCTTAGAGAAGATTCGTCTTGTTTGTAATTAATATGCATTTGGTTTTTGTAATAAATGTGTATGTGATTTTTGGCTGAGTTTTCGCTATCGTTATTACTTGCTTATCCTCAAAAATAACAACACACCAACTAAGTCAAAATTACAGAGAACGAACATTATCTATGAGTTAAAATGCCCCTTAAGGAATTGCGTTCCTGATCAAACCGGACTCATAAATAAATAACATCGGTTATACAACCACATGCTTATCCAGACGTCTTACGTTACACCTATCTGATCACAGAATTCCATAGAATCCATTTAAACACACACACACAAATTTGCCAGACTCCATTAGGAACATACTAGTAGAAAACACAAATATATTAACTGCATCCAGCTGCAAAAAAAGACTAAAAATAATGGAAGCTTTAATAATAAAAAAGAAAAAGCCTACTCTTAATAATATTAACTATGAACAAAGCCATAATGTGCTAACCGTATTCGGAAATTAAAAACATCCCTACCACACACTAAGACATACGCAGAACACACACACTGAAGTAAGCTGAAAAATCGAATCATCCTTGATAATGGCTAAAGGTATAGCCGAAAGCGCTCGGAAATATAAAACATTTGGACAATTCTTACACACCCTTTGTCCAGAAAAGAAAGCTCTTGTTCGAACACAAGTAAAATTAAATAAAAGCTTAAACGTAGTACCTTGTCTGTCGTTTTTAATGAAACATGCATATATATATATATATATATATATATATATATATATATATATATATATATATATATATATATATAAAACAATATTACTAATCGATTGAGGAATCGGAGAGTCGAGTTCGAATTCCAGTCGAATCCATTACATTCACTTACGGGCTAATACCCTTGGGAAAGGTAGGAATAATCTTCTTCTCCGCCCCGCACCGTTAAAATAATTGTCGGACTTTGTCCATTTCATAATGTGTGACGTCGTATATATATATATATATATATATATATATATATATATATATATATATATAGAGAGAGAGAGAGAGAGAGAGAATGAGATAGAGAGTGAAAGAAAGAAAGAGATAGTGAGAGGGGGTGCACCAAGTCTCTGTATTCGGCTCTCTCTATATATTTCAGTAAGGATTTAATGGAATTTTTAATTTTGTATTATTTCTTATTATTATAAATACTACATTTAGTGGGTAAACGTGTTTCAGTAGACGATCCCTGTTTTTTAACTGTGAAATTAATATCTACCGGCCTAGAGATCAAAAGTCTTATTAAAGACCGTATCCCTTTCAACAAGAATTGAAACTTTATTCTGTTTTTAATCTGAGAAACCATTTTCAAGTCTGGTGTGTTTTATCATAAAGTTACTGAATTGGCGTCCCGTAACTTAATACTAAAGTGCAATTGGCCTAAATGGAACTGGTGCTTCATGGGATCAAAAATTGTCATTTTTAATGTAAATCAATTTAAAAGAAACCGTCACTTAAATCATTTAAAGATTTAAATTAAAAAATATATATAGCCCGAGCAATCTGAAACAAAAAACAGCTTTTTATAACTATTTTTAAATGGAATAGATTTTTAGTTAAAACAGTATTTCTTACAAGGTTCTCTAGATTTGACTGCATCAATATTCGTCATGTGATAATGAAATAGAATTTTAATTTAATGAAGAAGGCTGACTTGAAGAGTTGTTAAATAGGCTTTAAGATGATATATGTAATATATAAAAAAATTAGCCTAATTACTAATTGTAAATTAAGTGAAAAAGCATCTCCTATATAATCACATTTTAAATTCTAAATAAAATTACTGGATTATTTACATGTACAAAATACATTGAATAAATGGATAACACAGATATAATATATAGGTATTTATTTAAACCATATAACAAATTCGGAAAGATAAAATGTACTCGAATTCGGATAACAAAAGATATAATTATGTACTGAAACCATATAAAATTCAAATATAATTATGTACTCGAATTCGGATAACAAAAGATATAATTATGTACTCGAATTCCGATAACAAAGATATAATTATGTACAAATTCCGATAACACGAGATATAATTATACTCGAATTCCGATAACACAAGATATAATTATGTACAAATTCCGATAACACGAGATATAATTATGTACTCAAATTCGATAACAAAAGATATAATTATGTACTGAATTCCGATAACACAAGATATAATTATGTACTCAAATTCCGATAACACGAGATATAATTATGTACTGAAAAGTCGGATAACTTATAATTATGTAAAATAAGATATAATTATGTATCTGGATTTATAAATGATAACACAAGATATAATTATACTTGATAACTGAGATATAATTATGTACTCGAATTCGATAACAAAAGATAAAGAAATAACACAAGATATAATTATGTTAAATTCCGATAACACGAAGAATTCGGATAACACAAGATATAATTATGTACCAAATTCCGATAACACAAGATATAATTATGTACTCAAATTCCGATAACAAGATATAATATGTACTCGAATTCGGATAACAAAAGATATAATTTCTAACACAAGATATAATTATGTAAAATTCTAACACGAGATATAATTATGTACTCGAATTCGGATAACACAAGATATAATTATGTACTCGAATTCCGATAACACAAGATATAATTATGTACTCAAATTCCGATAACACGAGATATAATTATGTACTCGAATTCGGATAACAAAAGATATAATTATGTACTCGAATTCCGATAACACAAGATATAATTATGTACTCAAATTCCGATACGTTAACTATTTTAATTATGATGAATTCCGATAACACAAGAAGGAATTCTAACATCAAATTTAACACAAGATATAATTATGTACTCAAATTCCGATAACACGAGATTAATTATGTTCGGATAACAAAAGATATAATTATGTACTGAATTCGATAACACAAGATATAATTATGTACTCAAATTCCGAAACTAAATTATGTCTCGAATTCGGATAGCACAAGTTTGTTCGAAAGTTTTAACACAAGAAATAATTATATACTCAAATTCGGATAACACGAGATATAATTATGTACTCGAATTCGGATAACACAAGATATAAGGAGATGAAAAAGTGATTGCTTTGAAAATAAGCACATATCTGGTTTATAAATGACGCAATTTACTTGACTGGTTGTACGAGATATAAAGAAATGATTAACCTTTGAAGACCTTTGCAACATTTCTAAGTTAACTGAAGGATGACCAAGCAAAGGTCGGACGTTAACTATTTTGATGCTCCATGAAGGACTCAAAAAATCTCTAATTGTAAGGCGACAAATGTCTAGGCCGGTTTGAAGTCTGTCGGAAAAGTGTGTGTTGGGTGTGATAGAAATGAGTCAAAAGAGAAGGGGAAAAAAAAAAGATAGAAAGAGTAAAAGAGAAGAAAAAAAAAAAAAAAAAAAGGGAAGAGAAAATGGAAAAAGAAAAGAAGGAAAACATGAAAAAAAAGAAGCAAAGAAAGGAAAGAAAGAGAAATAATAAAAAAGGAAATAAAAAAGACCAGAAGAAATTAAATTAAAATTAAAAATCGCATGAAAGAAATAAAAAAACAAAACAAAAATCGCGGAAACTACCCCGCCTCCACCCCAGCACAAATATACACACTCACGTGAGCGCTTACGTCTGAAAAATTTCCACAAATAACAAAAAAATTACTTGGTCACATTTTGGAAAGTGGGTAGGAATAAGAAATTTTCAATATTCCTTCGTGTGTATATATATATATATATATATATATATATATATATATATATATATATATATATTACTTTATTTTAGAATATTACACCGAAAAACATGTAAAAATACTACACAAACGCAATCATGTTTCGATGCGTATTAACAAATCTCATCAGGCGTTAGTAAATAACTGGTGAGTAGACAATTTATTGAGATTTAGAAACAACTTACAACCTCTTTTCACAAGGAAAGGAAGAAAAAAAAGAGTAAGAAAGAAAGATACAAGATACGCCCTCTTTTCCCGAGAAGAAAAAGAATAAGAAAAAAAGTAAAAAAGAAACAAGAGGAGATAGTTGAGGGATTTGTTTTGTTTTTATTCAGATCATCCAATCGGAATGGCCTACGCTAAGTTCAAAGTCAAACGAAAGTTAAGAAGCAATCATAAGTAAGAGGTCATGACCCGCAGATTTAGACTCGTAGACGATATCTAGATGTCATATTCGGTACGGATGTAAATTGGCTAAAATGTTATGCATTAGACAAATTCATTTCCTATGAGAGAAGATATATATATATATATATATATATATATATATATATATACAGGGTGTCCATAAAGTTCGTGTGCACTTTAAAAAATTTATAACTTTATTTGTATTTGTTACAAATGTTACAAAGTTTTAGGTATAGCTAAAATAACTAATGTGATTTCAGGCATTACTGTAAATCAGTTGGCAAATGTTTTCCATGAACTGCAAAATCATATTACCCTTTGTATTGCTAAGGATGGAAGAGATGTGGAAACTTTAATAAAATTTCAATAAACCCTTAAAAAATATTTCTATCACAAATATAAATAAAGTTATAAATTTTTTAAGTGCACACGAACTTTATGGACACTCTGTACACCCCACCACACACACCCATATATATATATATATATATATATATATATATATATATATATATATAAATATAAAACAGTTGAAACCTAATCTGTACAAAATAAACTACGAAATCTTCACAAATATTCTTAAATGGCTATAATTGATAACTTTATCGACATTGACTTCAATGTCGACTTTTATATTTTATTTTATATTTACATACACACTCTATGCTTGATACGGAGCACTTTAATCCATAAAGATAACATACCTTAAAATTATATTTTTATCATATACATACATAAATATTGCCCGTCTGTTTTATCAACCCCGTTTTGGTCAAGACAGAGGAACGATATATTCGTTTGCCGAAATAGGCTATTCCTTATATGAGGCCATTTGGGGTTTTATTGTTTATTAATTATTTGCTCTGTAATAATAAATAAACTGAGTTCTTTTTGTAGATCAGTCTTAATATTTTATATTAGTAGGATCCACTTGGATTATATACTAATGGATTTGTGTGTGTATATATATATATATATATATATATATATATATATATATATATATATATAAAAAAATAAAATATTATATATGCATTTTGTGGCTATAAATGTAATACTAAGACTCAAGAATCAAATAATGAATAATAGTAATAATGTTAACAAACAACACCATAAATAGCCTAAAATTTGTATCCAGATCCACAATTCTTGTCACTCAATAGCATCTAGAATAATTCATAACATAACCGCCCACCAAATAAGCGTTATAATAATACAATGGACTATCCACAATGCATCTCTGACATATATATATATATATATATATATATATATATATATATATATATATATATATATATATAGCCGATCAAAAACAAGAAACATGGCCTGACAATTGCGTTTAGCATGAAACAGATTGTCGTTATGTATAGAAACTCAATGAAACACCTTTTTAAATAATTTTAAAAAGAATATAACAAACGTACTTTTTAATTGTGTGACAATTCATCCTGACTGGAAAGAAAATATCTGTCTATATCTCTAAGATGAGGTATTATGATTACTTTGCATTATTTACATTATTCGGACTCATCTTCATTGCCATATTCACAACTTTTCGGTTGTTATACGCTCCGGCCTTCTTCAGGTGATTGGGAGCGAACCTTGTATTTCGTGCACCGGGGTAGATTATTCTAGTTCTACGTGCTTTGCCTCTTAAAGGGAAATAACTGAGACATCTGGAAGCGGCGTGGCACGTAGAAGTAGAAAAATCTATCCCAGTGGACGAAATAAAGGGTTCGATTCGAAATTCCAATCACCTGAAGAATGCCGGTGCGTGCGACGGCCGAAACGTTGTGAACATGGCAATGAAGATGAGAATAACAGTTCGGATAATGTAAATAATGCAAGTAATGGAAACAAAATGTATTTAAACTACGTTATAATTTATTTAACCATATTCTTTTTAAAATTATATTATTGCAAATGTTGTATCATGATTTTTTTTCTAGGTTCACCGTGAATTTGTGGTATTGTGGTAAACGTAATATTGAATGGCGAACGATTGATTTTTGTGGCGAATAATCAAATTGTAATAAATGAATGGTTCATGAATAAGATTAGGCAGATCTAGGATAGAAAGTGTTGAACAAGCTTTCCCCATTTCCCCTTTGGCCTTGTTACAACTGTTTAATTGAAACTGTTTTAATTGAAATATATATATATATATATATATATATATATATATATATATATATATATATATATATATATATATATATATATATATATATATATTGTTTCAATTAAAACAGATATTTTGTAGGTACAAAATTTAATGATCGAAATAAAAGTGTAAAACTTAATATTACGCGACATATTAAAACGGCCGAAGTAACCCGGTTTCGCTTCCGCTCTTCAGGCTTCAACGGGAGATTTAATTTAAAATTAAACACAGAAAAATGTACAATGAAAGGAAGTTGTGGGAGGAAAAAAAGTAGCAAAAGGAACTAGAGACAAATGACAGCGAGCCCCAACAAACACTCACGTTGTTTACACAAAGAAGGCTTGCGGGACCCGATGTAAAGTGCCTCCAGAACCTTAAGATGAAATAAAGAGTGTGACCTGGACAACACGGTGAACCAGTCAACACTAGTATTTAGTCACCCCCCGAGGGTATCATGTGGCACAAGGCTGGTTTAACGTGGGATCTCCGAGCCCGTTGGCTCGGCCAAAAATATGCCCTTTGAACCGTATAAACGGGTTCAGGGTCGGTTTACCTCCCCGAAAGAGACTTCGCCCTTCGGCGTAGACTCGTTCGGGTTCCTCCCCGCCCGAAGGCAGAGAGTTCAACCGATCAACCGATCAGCCCGTCAGCCGGTCGTCCGACTTCAGACTGAACCAGTCAGCATTAAATTTGGCTGCACAATCTCTGTTCTTTAATAGGTGTTTGCATATGGCGGAACCATAGGTGTTTGGGACGAGTCCATTCAAAGGCAAGGTGTGATTTCTAATTTTTGTAGGAACATGTTGTTTTATTCTCATGTCTAAGCGTTGAGTTGTTCTCCCTATGTAGTCGGCTCCGCAACTACAAACGTATTTATAAATAATTGAATTAATTTGATGTGGAGGGAGAACGTCTTTACACGCAGAACGAAACATAGGCCGAGTTTGAAAAATAATCCGAACCTCGGCAGAGAAAAAACAATATATATATATATTATTACACTTTTCTAATTATTTCGAAGTTGTCAGAAAAAAAAAACCCACCCCCTGTTCTCTTGCTGTTATAAACGAATCGATTGCATATAAATTTAAGGGAATATCTTTCTTTATATATCATCGCTTCTCAACTTATTATTGCTTATGTACACGTTTCCTGATATTTCAGACTGTGATGCCTTCACTCCAAGACGTTCCGATATAAAAGGTGCCTTGTAGAATTACCGTTAGTAGAAAGATCGATATCCCAACAGTTTTAATCTGCCAATCTTTGGTCCCAACTTACCCTCCTACATGAAACTAGAAATTTCCCTCCAGTGGGAGGGGATTCCTTCCTGATTGAGAACCACTTTTTTTGCGCGCCCTCACGCACACGCGCGCGCACATATTAGCTGGCTGACCCTGTACTTGCGGTAGAGATAGACGCTTCGTAGCGCTTACAGAATTAAATCCCTTTACTTATCAGATATTTTCTATATAATAGGATAAATGCATTCTTAAAAAATGTCCATCTTTTTATTCTTTCATCAGTTCAAGTATTTTCAGAAAATTTCGCCATATTTCATCTTCAGGAATTCGGCCAATTTTTATGATTTCCTTTGAAATCAAGAAAAAAAAAAATAAAAGAACAGCAAAATGTACATAAAAAAATAATTTCTTCTCTATCAATAATCAAAACTTATTTTGAAAATTTTTCGACGAAAACTGATTTTTGGTATATTTTATCGAATTCCATCCTTCAAAAATCCACAAATAAAGTAAAATAAATAAACGGAATCTACTGTAGACTCAAAAATTGTATTAAGACCATTTTCTTGTAATTGTTCTTAATTCTAATATCTTTCCGAAATTCCAACTTTTGGAAATTATTACTGTGCATAAATAAGAATTTGACAGAATCCGACAAAAGATATAAATCCTATTTTATTTTCTTACATTTTTTTGCATTTTCTTAATGTTTGATCTATGCTTATTAAAGGCCGTAGAATTTAAAACAACCTCAGAATTGCGATGAAGAGCTACAAAATAAAATGAAACTTAAACTCGTCCGAAATTTATAATAATGATGAAAATGCTTCATTTAAGAAATTCAAACAACTTAAAGCCATTCCATAATCTTTATTAAATCAAAAAACGTTTTTGATATCTTAGGACGGACAGACAAATATTATTTTATATATATTTATTGTTTTAATTAAAATCATCGTGGCACAAGGCCAAAGGAGAAATTGGGAAAGGCTAATCGACACTTTCTATCCTAGATCTACCTAATGTTATTCACGACCCATTCATTCATTACAATTTGCCCATTCACCACAAAGACTCATCCCTCGCCATTCAATACTACTTTTACCACAATACCACAAATTCACAGAGAACGTCAAAAAAACAAATGGCATAAAATTTCAATATGTCTCTATTCAAATGTCTTCTTTTTTTTTTCATTTCTTAAAATATATAATAGAATAAAATAAGTTAAATAAATTAATGAAAAATAAAAAAACAGGACAAATAATTGAAAAAAAATGGAAGAAAGAAAACGATAGGAAAATGTCAAAGAGTGAAAGAAGAGAAGGGAAGGGAGGGAATAAAAGTAAAGGCAGTGAATGAAATCACGTGACAGAAAGAAAGAAAGAAAGAAAGAAAGAAAGAAAGAAAGAAAGAAAGAAAATGACAGGCTAAATAAATAGAGGGATGCTGAAAGAACGAAAGAAAAAGTTTAGAAGTGAGTGTGAGAAGAAAAGAAAGGGAAGCAGGAAGAGGAGTGATACGTTAATAAAAAAGGAAAAGAAAGAAATGAAATGCAGAGAATAACTAACAAGAATTATATATAGTTTGTTTTATGGCTAAGATAGATAAGCATTTCTGTTCAATAATGGTGGACGGTAAAAACAAAAATACAAAACCAAAACAGTATTTCTATGTCTGATATACAAAAGAAACAATCTTCATTTTTTGGAAGACCGACGCAAGACAATCTTTCATATTTGTGTTGTGTTAATCTCAGCAGATATCAACAAAAGAAAAATAAATAAAATGACGTAGTGGATAAAAGCGTTGGTTTGTAAAGTTGATGGTATAATGGTTGTGAGTTCAATCCCTGAGTCGGGCAATGTATTATTTAATGGAAACAAGCGATCAATAAACGGACAGAACAAAATAAAATCAGAACTAAACAGTAAGACTAGACATAAGCGTTGGAATGAGAACAGTCCTCTCGTGTAAATTAAATAAAAGGTTTAATTCAGAATTCCCAGTAGGATACCCAGATGTTGGTTAGATAGCAGAATGGCCGAAACGATATAAGAACAACACAGACAATAGTCCGAATATAAATAGCATAAATAACAATATCTTCTTATCCCAGAAATTCAGAAAAAAACAAATAAAATGTTTTAAGAAAAAGAAATAAAAGAGAAAAAGGAAAGAAAATCAAAATTAAGTTTTGGAAAAAAAAGAAAAGAAAATATTTTAAAAATCACAGAAACAAAAAAAACAAAGAAACACCATTTACATTATTCAGACTATTGTCCTCATCTTTATCTTTATTTATTGATCTAACCAACGTCTTTATCCTCAAGGACACATGGCACAGTGGATAAAGGCGTTAGTTAAATCCAGTGACAGGACCCAAAGAGTGAGTTCAATACCCGGTTAAGGCAGTGGAGAACTTTCAGAGAGGAATTAACATGAGATAACTGCTAACTGACATCCATTAGACATGGCACGTGGAACTAGAACAGTCTACCCCAGTGAGCGAAATAAAGGGTTCAGTTCGACATTCCAACCACCTGAAGAAGGCCGGAGGGTACAACGGCCAAAACGTTGTAATAAATATGGCGACAAAGATGATAGTCTGTATAATGTAAATAGTGTACATAATATCTCATCTCAGAAATATATACAGATACAAAACAAAGAAAGATGAAAAATTGTAATAAGAAAAACAAAAATGAAAGAAAGAATATAGCAAAAGCAGAAGTTAATAGAAAACTGAATTTCAAGAAGAAAGATTGTGGGGAGAATGAAAAATAACCATATCAGCGAATAACAACGTAAAAAAAAATAATATAACAAGAGAAATCAAAGGAGATAGGTAAATGGTAAATTGTATGGAAGTAAAAAAAAAAAGATTTAAAAAACGTCCGAAGAAAAAGTTTAAACGCAAAAAAAAAAAAAGCAAACAAATCTTTGACAGAAAGACGAATGAAAAGACGAAACGTCTCGTTTCCAAACAAAGAGGAAATGACAGTAAAAGTCAGGTTGACATGCGCGTACAATCGAATGGCAAAGACAGACGCGCGAGAAAGCAGACAGATGAAATGGGCAAACGGTTTGCGCGGGAAGTCGTCACAGCGATAGGATCAAATTAACCGCCAAGCATGTCCCGTCTGCTGCGAAGATGGTAGTGGATCGGCTGCGAGGAAAACTACAAAGTATGGAAAGCTATGGACAGCTAAAAAGCGTAGGATTCCACTGATGATTCACCAATGACCCTCTCTCTTTCTCCCTCTCTTTCTCTTTTTATCTCTCTCCCTCTCTCTCTCTCTCTGTCTCTCTGTCTCTCTCTTCTATCCCATCTTCAACGCCGACTCTGTTCACTATTCTGCTGGTCGATAATGCACCGCGGAAGGCCAGCGTACTCGATCAAATCTCGGCATCTATCACGAGATCACATTGTGCTCTCATGTCAGCTGACGATTTTCTACTCTCCTCTTTTGTTCCTTCTCCCCACAAGCCCGGGAAAAAAAACCCTTTTAATCTCTTTCGAGCCTCCTACCACTTCAAGTTTGTCTCTCTTTTATTTACTTTCATTCCTTTTTCTATCATCTTTTCCGTCATCTGCTCTCGTTTTCTTCTTCATCTTAAACTTTTCGGCATCTCCTCATTTTTAATTTCAGTTCTTAAAACTTTTTCTTCTTTTTTTAATTAACGTATCACTTCTCTTCCTGCTTCCATTTGTTTTTGCACTTCACTTCCTTTTCTTCTCACACTAAACTTTTTCTTTCGTTCTTTTAGCATCCCTCTATTTATTTAGCCTGTCATTTTCTTTCTTTCTTTCTTTCTTTCTTTCTTTCTTTCTTCCATTTTTCTTTTTTTCTTTCTTTCTTTTAGCATCTCTCTATTTATTTAACCTATCGTTTTCTTTATTTCTTTCTTTCTTTCTTTCTTTCTTTCTTTCTTTCTTTCTTTCTTTCTTTCTTTCTTTTAGCATCCCTCTATTGATTTAGCTTGTCATTTTCTTTCTTTCTTTCTTTCTTTCTTCCATTTTTCTTTTTTTCTTTCTTTCTTTTAGCATCTCTCTATTTATTTAGCCTATCGTTTTCTTTCTTTCTTTCTTTCTTTCTTTCTTTCTTTCTTTCTTTCTTTCAGCATCCTTCTATTTATTTACCCTATCATTTTCTTTCTTTCTTTCATTCCTATTGCTCGCTCTTTCTCTTTGTCCAATTCCTTATTCTCTTTTCTTTTCTTTCTCACTTTCATTCTCTTAATCATACTCATCCTTCCTCTTCTCCATCATCCTGTCTCTTCGTTTTTCTTCTTCGCTTTTTTCTTTCTTTCTCCACATCTCTGTTTTTCTTCTTCTTCTGACTCGTCTTCTTCTAGGTTCCAGAAGTTCTATCTTCGTCTCTTTATCTCTTACTTTCTTTATCTTCTTTTTTCTTTTTCTTTTTCTCTCCATACTTTTTCTTTTTCTTTCATTTCCCTCTTTATCTTTGAATTTCTCATTCGTGCCGCTTTCATTTATTTTTCCTTCATTCCTTCATTCATCACCGCCGCCACTGCTTCCGCTTTGTTATCATTTCCGGGGCGAATGACAAAAGAAAGAAAAGTTAGTCAAAGTCGAAAATGGCCAGTAATGGCGACAGGCCCAAGTGAATAACGATGATTAACGGACAGACAAATGCCAGCAATTAATGGCTTATTAGTTTCCCCTTTCTTACCTAAACCCTTTCAAAAATAAATAAATAAAAGTCATATACGCAGACAGTTCCTCGTCTTCCAGGCGGAATCCAGACATCTAAACGAACGAAAAGGGTTAACTAGAAAGACGTGTCGCGTGAAACATGGGATTACTCAGAAGAACAGACGATACGAGAGTTGTAACATGAGGAATCCACTGATTGGTCTAATCGAAAATAAGATGTTACGAAGAACGTAGTCAACTGGTCTAGTTGATATGTCAACACACGAAGAGAACAAGCTGGAGGGATTTGAAAAGACGTGAACTGGCAAAGATTGAGATGGGCTTCGGTAGAAAGCAACAGACAACAGATAGATAGATAGATAGATAGATAGATAGATAGATAGATAGATGGATGGATTGAGATAAACAGATAAATAAATATGAATGGACATATATATATATATATATATATATATATATATATGTGTGTGTGTGTGTGTATTATGAAATGGACAAAGTCTGACAACTATTTTAAGACATTTTTTTATGTATATACATTCTTTTTATAGATACAAATATTTAAGTAAATACTCTGTTCATAATAAACAGTATTCACAACATTTACCGGCCTGAATGTCCGAGAAATTTTCATAGAAAATATGCGTCCACCGACATTCAGGCCGGTAAATGTTGTTAATACTGTTTATTATAAACAGAGCATTTACTTAAATATTTGTATCTACAAAAAGAACGTATAAACATAAAAAAATGTTTATATATATATATATATGTGTGTGTGTGTGTGTGTGTGTGTGTGTGTGTGTGTGTGTGTGTGTGTGTAATTTAGACAAGTTTTGTCTACTTATTTTCAATAGGATCCTCTAATATTCAAGGACAAGCTCCTTAATATTCTCATTAGAGGAAGAGAGAAAATTACCATGTTGATAAATATTCATTTATTCCGAGTACTTTCGACATTAGCATAATGTCATCATCAAGGTGTTGTTTTTTCTAAAACAATCTGAAAAATTACATTAAACTTTAAATTATATATATATATATATATATATATATATATATATATATACAGAGAGAGAGAGAGAGAGAGAGAGAGAGAGAGAGAGAGAATTTAGTCGTGTGAGACAGACATATATGAACAGACTTCAGCAGACAGACATATTTTACAAGTACAGGAATATACTGGTCGTTTGTAACATTATACATCTCCAATCCCGCTAGTCTAAAAGGAGATGAGTGTCCTTTTCGATTAGTGCCATGACCACTTTTAACCATTATTTTAGACGTGAACCGTCATAACAGATGCTTTTCCACTCTTTAACCTCTTTCCCATAGACGCAACGTTGCCAGTCCGTCTCTACTCTGTTGCTATTTCCATGGCAAATTTTCAGATGAGCTCTATTTAGACCTTTACAGCTAAGACACAGAGTCAAATCAGCCACATTTCCCCCGTATTTCAAATGTAAGAAAAACGTTCCACTCAACTTTTCCTAAGAACTGTCCCTTTGTGGAACAGGCTCTCATGTGGATACTTCCTCCTTATCCTCGTAATCTTCACTTCCTGTCTCCTTCACTTCCGTTCGTATTACCCACTCCAGTCATCATCACTATTTCAACTGTAAATCTCTACTTTGAGTGATTCTAGAGCCATGTATCTTTTTTAATCATCCCCTCCCCCCAAGTAAGGCGGGAATACCACTAGTGAGCTGAAGGTTACAGGGAGTGGAAGTGAAAGAGAAGAGTGAGTATAGGGAGAATTGAGGACAAAAGATGAACGGGATTAAAGAAGACAGATAATAGCGATTGACATTGCATTTAAATTTTTGAAGATTGTATTCATCAGGGAAGCAAGTAAATGGAAGGGAGTTCCACTGTTGGGAAGTGCAAGAAAAGAAACTGTTGGAGTAGAAGTGGCAGTTGCATTTAACTATTTCAACAGTGCTTGAAACTTTAGTATTAAAATCGATTAAGTAGTTTCATGTTGTTTTCTCTCCTCCTCTTAGACTGCCTTTCACCCACTTATAATCTATGCTCTTATTTCAAGAAGTGAAGGATTCATGCCTTTCCCAAGAGGATTTCTGCAAACGTAAACACAACGAACTAAACAGGAGTTCGGGCTCGACACAACGCTTCCTCTTCCCTCGCTAATAATTGTTACTCTAAAGGCACGCCCACTGAAACTTCTTCTTCTTCTTCTTCTTCTTCTTCTTCTGCTTCTAATACCCCTTCTTCTTCTTCTTCTTCTTCTTCTTCTTCTTCTTCTTCTTCCCCCTACTTCTTCTTCTTCTTCTATAAGCTCGATAGGTAGGTTATGTGATACTTTCCTCTGTCTCTTTTGCCTTCAGTATATCATGTGTCAATTTTTTTACGTACTAAATACCAGTGCTCGAACGAGTCATTTATTCCCCGCTCTTTTATGACCCCCCCACCTCCAACCCGCTCCGTCACGGTGATTATTTGTTACGGCCCACTTATTATTTTTCAATTCATTTTCTGCGCAGAATCAAACATTCCTCGCTTATTTTATAGGCTAAAACTATTCTAGAGAGGCAAGACAGCAATTGTATTTGGTATAAAACAGTGCATAAATGAACAAATTTTATTGCGTACGTAACAATATAAAAGTGTGTGAAATTCTGTTTGTCTTTTCGTTGCCAAATATTTGAATTTTGTTGAGTGTGCCTTGAAGGAAGCATGGCCATCACTGCTACAATCTGAGATGTTATTTGAATTTTGAGAGGAATCAGTTTTAGAATTAATTCTCTTTTCGCCTTTTCATCATGTTGTTGCTTTTCATCACACCTTTTTATGTTGAATCCACTCGACCTTAAAATTAAGTCACTTTGGGCAAAATCGGACAGCTTATGAGGAGCTGCGGGCACATCGATGTGTTGCAAACTAGAACAATGATATCTGAGAAAGGAGTTCGATTCTCACTCGGTGCTCCATAATTACGTCCTTCTACGACATCTAATCTACGCTTTGTAAATCACTACATTAAGGGCACTTCGTGGTGTAATGGTTAACAAGTTTATTTTGCTATATCAATTAAAATTGAGGAGTGTGTTCGATCCACACTAAAAGCTCCATATTTACGGCCTTGTGCCACATCTAACCTACGCTTAATAAATCACTCTATTAAGAGCACTTCGAAGTAGAGTAATGATTAACAAGTTTATTTTGCTACATCAATTAAAATTGAGGAGTGTGCTTGATCCACACTAAACGCTCCATATTTACGGCCTTGTGCCACGCTCTATTAAGAGCACTTCGACGTAGAGTAATGGTTAACAAGCTAGATCAAGCTAGTTAACAAGCTATGACTAAGTTGTGAGTTCAATCCTCAGTAGGTGCTCGGGTTTCATAGTGAACGATGCTAATATGGTTGATTATTATTACTGTGTAGGGAGTATGATCCTCACTGTGTGCCCCATAAAAAGCAACAGCAACTTAAAAACGATATTAAATAAAGTTGAAATGTTGTAAAATCAATCAAACTTCACTAACTTCCAGCGACACCCCACGGGCATCAGTATGAACAAACTCAGGAAAATAGATAAGTAAATGACTCAGCCAACATTTAGTTAAAAAAATAATGGGTCAGTGTCAGTCATAAGTAATGAGAGAGAAACAGATGGATGTCATCATTGACATCAAAGTCCCCAAAATATATAAATCGAAAATCTAAATCTACACGGATAATTTTAAGTGGTGCTTGGCCATATGCAACTATTTATAGTTGCAAGAAATAAAGAAGCTTTGTTTAAGTTACTGAATAGAGACGTCGTTTAAAAACTTTATAGTAAATAAACGTAAAGAGGCCCAAAATAACAGCAAAGAGGCCCAAAATGCGTCAAGTGTTAGGAGTAGAGTTTCACTGGAGATTGTAAAAACTATGTGGACCCGTCCATTAAAATAAATGATATAGACTTAAATTGTTTCAAACAAAGTCGATGAATGGCATTAAATCAAAATGGGAATGTTTAATCGGAAGCAATAAGAAATCGAATACTTTAGATTGCACCTGTATATGACGCCTTCGGTGGAGGAGGGGCGTATTCAACAACAAATTTAAAATAGCTTATTTTAATGTAAATTATTCGTTATAACACATCCAAGTAATTTACAAAAAAATTACAATATTTCAAGCTCAATTTCGGTTTATATTTCATAATCATGCAATGAAATAAGGTAACATAAACCGTAGATTTGTCTGCTAAATATCATTACATTATTTGTTACATAATGGCAGTGAAATCATAAAGGGTTTTTGACAAAAGCATTTTATTTTTGGTCGTGTATTAATTTTAAAAATATTTCTTTTTTAAAGGTTTTATTTTTGAAATGGAATACAATCATTCTAAATTTCAGAATTTCGCTATTGCCCATCAAAATGACTGGAAGAAAACAATCTAAAAGCAACAATGGAAAAGGGAGGTAACAAAGTATAAACGAGATAGCCACAGTTTGTTCAACTTAGGAAATTTAGCATTGCATCCAAAGTATTCTAAAATGCTGCCAATAAAAAAGAAGAAAATGAAAAATACCTAACAACAAATCAAATATAGCATCGAAATTTATATTATTTTTATTTATTTGTTATGTAACTTAATACATAATTGTCAACAAGGTTTCTGTAATAAAGTCTTAACAAATATTTTTTTTTTTTTTACTTAAGTATAAGGTAGTCCTACATTTACAATTCCTTACGGCTAATAATGAAAAAATATTGATTAAAAATATTTATGTGCGTACTGCCATATATATATATATATATATATATATATATATATATATATATATATATATATATATATATATATATATAGGTCTGCTCTACTTTTTAGTTAGTTGATTACTCGTATCGAGGTTTTTTTCTTTGGGCTTTGGACCTGTATGCTGTACGATTATTTTCGACAGACGTTCATGTTCCTAGCTCTTTCTTTTTTTAAAACCTTTTTTTTTTAGCGAGAGTGATTTGACCATTAGCGAAACGAGTGTAGTTACCTATATATATATATATATATATATATATATATATATATATATATATATATATTAATTATGTTGGTCACACCACAAACTCGCTTTCACGGCGCTTGACTCTACATTTGAATGATAACTCTAACATTTTTAGGCATTTAAAACAATATGCCTGGCCACATACACAATTCCGGAAAATCCTTGTTGACAACACAACTATACTTAAACATGAAAACAATAAACAAAAATTAAAAATTCTTGAAGCTTTATACATAAAACAGTTGAAACTTAACCTGAACAAAATAAACTATGAAATCTCCACAAATATTCTTAAATGCTTATAATTTATAACTGAAGCCATTGGTTTATACCAACGGCTTCCCATACTTAATTCTTCTCGTTTTTCACTCTCGCGTGATCATGTGTGACGACACGAGCTGTGACGCGATTATCGCTTCCGCGTCTCGTATATACGAGTTTGTCGTTACTTGGAACTTTTCATGTAGCAAGGGCTGACTATCATTGTTGTTTCGTCCGTTGTTGTTTGATTTATTGAAATTGTCATCTTTGATCATGGCTTGTGTAAGCCGAAAGCTTAGATTGGATTTAAACATGTATCAATATGGTGTTTTCCTTTCGTCTTTCAACGATAATGCGATAAAGTTTATCAGACAATATGAAAGGAACTTACTTAAAATAAATAGACAAAACTTTTGTGTATTATTTAATGAAACATGCATTAATGAAAAATCGCTGCCTAAATATACAAATATATATATATATATATATATATATATATATATATATATATATATATATATATAGACAAGTTATTCTAAGTACAACCCGTCGTTTTGAAATAGGCATTTTCGGCTACACTGGCCACACACGAGACGTCTTCCCCACTCCGCAACCTATGACTCACTTCATCTATGTTTACAATCTCACTCACTCACTCTCTACTACTAACAATAGACTGGCCTCACTCTTTTACACCAATCAAAATTTTAAATTTAAGTTCATTTTCATAAAACGCATAGCGAGGATCGTGTTTTGCTAATAATATGATTCCCATCAGAAAATACACCGTCCACAAAAACATCTGGACTTTTGAACTTAAAATCTTTCTTTCCGTGCTTCATTTCTGTCATATGCTTAATAATTGATATTTAATAAATGTTTTTCGTACTGATTATGTTGGTATCCTTTCGTTTGTCCTTGTTTTATTAACTAACCTATCTATTTTACATACTATAAAAAGCACACGTGGACCCTTTTTTCTAATTATATATATATAGATAGGGATGTCTGATTTCTGTTTCTAATATTATTGAAGAAGCAGGTTAACGTAAATATGGTAGATAATATTAACAGAACCAGTAAAAATGTCACTGATAAATTAAAGATAAGTGATAGAGTAGGCAAACCTGCTGAAAAGGAATGCTACATCACTCCTAATGACCACAAACCGGATTTTGAGAAAAACCACACTACTAGAATGACAACCCAATCCCTATCTAAATATTTTTAGCATTTAAAAGAAACAAATAAAACACCAAAAGTAAAATAGAAAATAATAAATAGAACAAGAACCCTTTATGCCTACATGAAAAACTACACATTATTAAGTTTCTAAAAAACGAAAATTTATTAAATCAAAGACATGAGATAACGATTTTTTGCCGACACCAACAAACATTCGCCTTAAATAATTAGCTTAAAAAATTTTAAATTTCAAAATCTATGAACAAGTTCAGTTAAAGCAATAGGTTTAAAAACTTAACCCAATCATAAGCTAAAAAAAAAACTCTAAGAAGTCGTCAACAAAAACAAAAAACAAATTGTAGTTCAATACGACGTATTCACATACAAACAACCCTTTTAGAAAAAATCTTTATGTATACAAATACAAATTTAACTGCGCAACAAAAGTGCCAAAAAATTTCTGTCGTTGAAACAGATCAGACGATATGCGTTGAATGGATGTCATCATTCATTTGAAAAAAGGCACCCTGACCCTACCTTGACTTAACCTCTTTTCTAAAGTAACTAATATGTTGATACAATAGTTGTCACTGAAAATGAATACCCTACCGCCCATTATTAACATGATTGTTTTCTCCATATCCATAGAAACAAATATTACGAATGTATATACTTATAAAGCTCCGTAAATTTAAAAATGAATTATTCCAAAATTCGCTTAAGGATGAAACAGAACTAGGTACTTTAATTTAATTTCTATAATTGGAATGGAAGTTTTTAGCTTCTGTTTTTGAAACATGGGTATTCCTATGTAGCAATGGAATCATATTTTTTAAAATAATTATAATATAGGCTCTACTTGTGTTCAATAGATTTAAGTACTATCACTAAAAACTAGGCTCAAGTTTTGAATTTCTACATTTGCATAGGCGACGTTATATCAAACGTTATTACGGCTTTGGAAAAAGCCTTCAAATTTCAGACAATCCCATGTTGTCTGCTTCAAAATTTGAAAGCTCACTCTAGAAAATGATCAACGATATTTTCCTTCCTAAAATAGATATTTGAAAATTGGGAAAATATTTATTAACCAATAAAACTTCTGAGTTTAGTAAATGTAACTTTTAGATCCCTGGAGACTATTTCTCTGTTATAAATACGATCACGTAAATTAGTATTCAGTTATCAATTTTTTCATAAACTTTTGACCAGGGTTAGTTATTGTGTACAGGCTGAATTCTCACACATTTCATATAATTAATTAGCCAACAGTTCACATATTTTATCGAGTAATGTTTTGCAATAGCCACGCGATTTTAAAGTAAATTAAGCAATACGAAAAAACATACGAACGGAGTTTTTCAATATCGGTCTCTGAGATTAGATATTATGTTACTTGCATTATTTATATTGTTCAATCTGTTATCCTTATCTTCATTTCCATATTCATAACGTTTCGGCCAATATACGATCCGGGCTTCTACAGGTGATTAGAATTTCGAATCGAACCCTTTATTTCGTCCACCGGGGTGGGGGGAGTAGATTGTTCTAGTTTCACGTGCCACGCCTCTTCCGGATGTCTCAGTTATTTCCCTTTAACTCAATTCTCGAAGTTTTGGTTCACCACTGCTGTGGTTTGGTATTGAACTCTAAACACTTTATGCATAATAGCCAAAACAGCCGAAACGTTGTGAACATGGCAATGAGGTGAGGATAACAGTCCGAATAATGGAAATAATGCAAGTGAACGGAGCTTTTGCAAGCAAAAAATATTAAGTAGAAGCTATAACACGGCTGACTGCTCTCTACCGACCTCTGAAAAATTACACGCTCTCATAAAACAACGTAAATATTTGACACTCTCCCTACGTAGACATTATTTTTCTTGTATAATACTAACGCAGTTGTTCCAAAAGTCAAAAACAAATATATTTTGTAAGACTATTTTGCGAGGATCTTGTAATTCGTTTCTTTCACGCCTAAAGAAAACAAATACCCAATAATAAAACGTATTTAAATTTGTAGGGCTGTGTTTGATGATTGTTTATTTCTTTGCTTTTCACAGGCTTATCCTTCTACATTCATGTCTAGGGATATTTCATCTTGTTCCTATTTAGTAACGATTAGCCATTGCAAACCCCGTTTCAACGAAGCCTAAGCTTGCATTATCCGCCCGAGGGATTGAACTCACAATATATCACCAAATTCACAAACTAACATTTTTATCCATTAGGCTATTGTCGTTTGGGATAATCCTGTGTCTAGAACTGCTCTACCTGACACTGCTATCACGCTTGACTGCATTCATCGCAGCTACACTTTTCTTACAGCTGCTGATATTTCTTTTTATTTATTAACGCCTTATTATGGTACAATGTTTTGCCAGTGGTAGGTCTGCCTAGCCCTTGTAATTTTATCTAATTAAAACTGGTTCAATAAGTACTATAAGAATAAATTGCTGAGGGCAAAGATAAGCGATTGTTTAAAACTGACTTTTAATAAAGTTCATTAATTTGACACCAACTGCGAATAGCAGTTTCATGTTTCCATCACACACCCAGAGGACTTTTTCCCCGATAATAAAACTTATTTCATACATCTTCTTAGAATTAATCTTATGAATCATGACGTCGAACACAGTATGAAACATTACACAGCCCAGCATTGGCATTTTGCAAAACCATTGCTAATTCAGTTCTTTGGTTGAAAACGACTTATTGATTGAGCCGAAATAAACTCCACTTTTTAAAATAGTAATTATTTCTTCCATTCTATGAACATATCTAAATTTTTCCGAGAGTGATCTGAAAAGTTCATAGACTGACTGTGAAGGAGTGGTACTAGAGTTGTGAAATCTTGCATTCATTTCAACTCTTCTTGTTGATAACTGCATTGCTTCTTTCCAGGTAGATTAACTGTTCAGAGAAAACTGTTCATCCTGTTGATCTAAAAGATCATCAACAGCCGATATAACGTCATCATCACTGCGGTACTGGTTCACAACCAAGTATTTTTTTTTTTGTTGGGGAACGGATGATAGTCAAATTCGAAAAATAAGGAGGTTGATCAACCAGTTCAAATCCACAGTCACGCCCGTTAGCCACTGAAACTTGTTTGCTGGAGCAACGTCCTAACGAAATAGGATTCCTTCTGCTAATTTTCCTGGGCGTTTGGTCTTGATAGCCTTTTGTAACTGGCTCAACAAGATGGCATAATGCTCTCCATTGATGGTGTGGCCCATTTGAAGATAAACACAATGTCTTTTGCATCAAAAAAAAAAAAAAAAAATGAGGCCATCACCTACCTTGCATGTGGATCTCCCTAAATGTCAGATTTTCCCTTGATGTGATCAGCCTGGTGCGCTTTTGATCAGATATCAGAAGACATGGCACCCACGGAGCAGAAACCTTCGTCATATCAATTTCATTGTGCAGAATATTCTCAACTAGCATTGGTTATTTGAATTATAGTCAATCGCTCGTCATCCTTCAAAATGTGGTGAATAAGATCAATGTTTTCCTCGATGGTGGCAGTTGCAGGATGTCCAGACCTTGGGTAATCTTCAAGACTCTTCCATCCCCTCCTAAATTCAGCTGCCAACTTTGTGCTGTTGATAAGGCTAGAGCATCATCTCTTAATGTAGTAACCATATCAGCATGAATGTCCTTGGGTACTGAAACCCTTTGATAACACCACAATGCCAAATTTTGTCCATTTTCAAGAGAAGTCATTACTAGTTACATTTGAAATCTTCTTTGAACAGTCATATGTCATTTTACCTGAAAAGAAACAATGCAGTTATTAAGAAGAGTTGAAATTAATGCATGCAATATTTCACAGCTCAAGCTTGACTCTTCAGCCTATGAACTTTTCAGTCCACCCTTGTATTTGAAATAAAGTTGACTTAACAAACCTGCTTGTTATTTATATTATTTACACTGTTCAGACTGCTGTACAAGGTCGAAAGTATGGGTCACCCACTGAGGATTGAACTCACTACTCAGCTGCAATTGTTCTAGCGAGACATTTTTAGAAAAAAATTATTACCAGCAATACAATTTTGGGAAAAAAAATTACCAGCAATATAATTTTGGGAAATAATATTACCAGCAGTACATTTTTTGAAAAAAAAATTACCAGCAATATAATTTCGGTTAAAAAAATATTGCCAGCAATATATTTTTGAAAAAAATATTACCAGCAATAAAAATCTTGTGGCATTAAATAATCCATTGAGGTTGATATGCCGTAAAACAAACCAAACTAAACCAAACTTCAGTCAAGATTTTGCAATCATTGCTGATGAGTACGTTGTAATTTTTGAAATTAATACAAATTAACAATTAAAAAGAAACTGTATTCGTGAATAAATATTACTGTGGATATGTATTTGTTAATATTTTTATGTTTTTGTATCACATTTTGGCAAAATTTAACATTCGTAGCAAGAGAAAAACAAACGAAAGGCCGTTTTTTCTCTTTTCTCCGTTGTTACTGTATTTACTCCGTCGTTGTTGTTTTTTTTTTTTTATTGTTTTAAAGTGTCTTTCAATAAAACTGAAACATATGAAAACGGATTTTTATACATTTTTCTTTCTCGAGAATTGTCAAGAAAATCATTAAACACTATTCTCGTAATTAAACAGTCTAATAAATTAACATTTTTCTTGCCAATTCTTGGGAAAGTATAAATCCAGATGCTTGCAAACTATTTTAATGAATTTATGTGGCGAATGCAAATGAAAGAAATGGCCAGAAAATGCATTTTGTCAACATTTATAAATGCAGTTACTCGTAGTTATGCGTTTATTAATGTTTTTGTTTACAGAAATGTTTATGAATTTAT
Source organism: Acanthosepion pharaonis (assembly GCA_903632075.3). NCBI lineage: Eukaryota > Metazoa > Mollusca > Cephalopoda > Sepiida > Sepiidae > Acanthosepion > Acanthosepion pharaonis. The sequence goes on along the minus strand of CAHIKZ030005024.1, from coordinate 2,124,528 downwards.
AAAAAAAAATGCATAGTTATTTATTACATTGTAGTTGGTTTACATATTTTTATAATCTTCTAATTAATCAATCTTATAAATTGTTGTAGGGAACGACCTGATACCTTCCAGTATACAAAGAACTGATACACCTCTATTAAATGAACTGTTCCAGAAGTAATATAAGCATTTATGGTGTTGGTGTCCGGAGCCGTTGCTTTCCAGCTTCACAGTGCATTAGTTTGGATTGCTCTGCTTGTCGATCTCTCTGCCTTCGGGAAAGGAGAAGTCAAGACGAGGCTATACCGAAGGGCATGGCCTCGTCTAGGGAGGTAGACAAACCCGACTCCGTGTATACGGGATCTATTGGGATTTTTTGCCCGGGCCTACGGGCTCGGAAAAAACCTACGTAAAGCTGGCCTTGCGTAGGGTAAATAACGCTTGCTTTCCAGCTTAGGCTTGGGCAAGCTCAAGACGTCGAACTCTCTGCTTTCGGACAGCGAGGAACCCGGATGAGGCTTTGCTGAAGGGCAGAGTCTCGTCTGGGGAGGTAGACAAACCAGACCCCGTGTATGCGGGGGCTACGGGAAATCTTTGCCCGAGCCTACGGTCTCGAATCGCTCCACAGACGATCTTATAAATATCTACTTGTATTGTGCTGGTTTAAAATAATATTTTGTAAGTTGCTGTTCTAGTTATTATTTTAATAACGACCCCGGACACCCTTACAAAAGAAATATATAGGGTTTAACATTTTTGTTTTAATTTCTCTGGTAAAATGATGATGTATAAATCCAGTTTCCTATTTTGGGGTTTTATTAAAACTGTAAAACTAACTTTTTCAAACGTTAAACATTGCTGAGGGGGGAGGGGTGGATACCAGGTGTAACAACAAAATTACCCAAATCGTGTTGTCCAATTGTTAGATGAAGCTATCAAGCTCTGAAACGTTTTATCTTAGAAGTGATTAAAGATATCTTACTGGAGTTCTCCGAGGTTTTTATAACACTATTGGACTCTACTTTGAGCAATAAGAATGTATAATTGCTCTCCAAGCTTAACCGAAAATTGTGATGAAATCGGTCATAAACGAAAATGACATGATCATAATTAATTAATCATAGCTGTGGATCGGAAGCTCATGAAGAATTGAAATAAAATTCAACTATATATATATATATATATATATATATATATATATATTTCAGGATCATTTTCCAAACTTATTCATGATATTCTTCGCCCTCTCTAAACTTCTAACTTTCTGTCCTGGAGTAACAAAGGTGCCCCACACGTCTCATATACGATTTGATTTTCAAGTCTTTTTACACTGCTTATAGCTGAAACTCCTCTCTCACGTGACAAACTTTTTATGGATTGAGTTGGATCTTTTCTAATTGATCCCTTTAGTTCTAAGTTGAAATGATGACCCTCATTCGGTTGTAGCCTCCTGATCCAGTTTTCCTCTCTACTGTTACCTCTTTTTTAAACTTCTCTGATGGTTCTTGAATTAAATTTGAAGATGGAAGCCAGAGTATGAATGTTGGTAACATTACTGAAGGTCTGAATGATTTTTTACTCTCACCATTGCTCAGTTGGGAGGACAATGGGGCTGACACAAAACAATTTTCACCTGTTCTCTTTCTAGCTGAATAGCTCAAAGGGTTTATCAGTGATTCTTACGATAAATGGTGTCAAGATACTTAAATGTCTCATCTAAAAACCTGAAATAAAGAAACTCGGTGTTTTTTTTAGATATTAAACATTTTGTGCGATCGACAATTTTGCTGTTACACGATTTGAACAATTTTGCTGTTACACACGGTATAAAGTAATAACGGTGTTAAGAAAAAATGTCCTTTTGCCAAACCGTTTTTTTTTTCAGGTATGAAAGTTAAACTTTGCCTAATTTTTTTATGTATCAATAAAACGAGACTAAATTTACTTCATGTTTTTAAAAAAGATGGCGATTTGAATTTAAATTTTTTTTTAAGATTGTAGTTATCAGGGAAGCAAGTAAACGGGGAGGATTTCTGATGTGGGGCCAAAGTTGGGACCACGGAAGGAAAACACGGAACACGGATTAAATGTAAGAAAGATATATTAACAACAGGTTACAGAGATAGTGTAAGCGGAGCTTACTATATGGTAGTGTCCAATACTGGTAGTCGTACGCGGCTCTCACTGTCTCTCTGTCTCTCTGTGTCTAAAGTGTTGTGTCGCATACTTAATATAGACCTGGAAGAGTCTATTGTGTAGGTAGTTCCGGTCTCACAATACCCCCCTTCCAAAAGTTTTCTTTTTGAAAAGGAGAGAAAAAATAAAACTGTTAATACTTTTTCCTCTTGGGGTTTACGTCGAGCGGTTGAGTAAATTTCCTTTTCTTTCCTGAGCGTCGCACTTCAGGAGAGACTTGGGGCGTGTCGAGATCGAAGTAGAGATCTTGATACGTGAGCCACAGCTTTTCGCGAACCATCTGGCAGTTTATGTAAACTGCAAGCACCCATGCCGTACGAGCTTGCATCACTTGAGACTATGATGTCGAGACTAGGGTCGTAATGGGTGAGGGAGAGGTCTGAAGTAAGAGTTTTCTTGATCTTCTCGAATGCGTCTCAAATTTTGCATGTTCTTAATGAACCCTTGGTAAAAGTTAGCTAGGCCGCGGAAGCTTTGTAACGCTTGAACGTTATCTGGGGCCGGCATGTTTCTGATCGCGTTGGCTCGTATTTGATTGGACTTCTTTTTTACGCTGCCCACTCGCTGAAATCTGTTTTTGACAGAATACCTGCTTGTTCGAGTCTATCTAACTCTTTGTTGATTTGCTCTAGAGCAGCGAAAGGAACATTCCGTTTCTTTTTGAATACCGGTTGTGCACCGTCCTTCACCTTGAACTTAGCTTTCATTTTAGTACATTTCCCAAGGCCACCAGAAAAAAACTGGGGAAATTGTTGTTTGAGTTCCTTTTTGAGATTTACCAAATTGGACGTTGTACTTTGTATCTTGCGACAAAATGTACTCATTAGGCAATCCCAAAGATTGAATTTTTCTATCCAATCTGTTCCAAATAAGTTAACTGAAGTTTTCAATACGTAGGCTTTGAGCTTTTTGGTAACTCCATTTAGTGTTACTGTAAGTATTACCTCGCCTAAAATGTTAACCTTTTCGCCAGTTACGGATTTTGCTGTTTTATCCGTTTTTAATAAGGTCGGCTTATTCAATTTTAGCCAAGTACGCCAGTTAATGGTTGAAAGATCGGAACCCGAGTCAAGCTGAAATTTAATGGAATTATTGAAAATATCCAGTTACATATTTCCTTAAATTCCTATCGGCAATATCGTCAGATTCAGCTTGCCTAATTTTATTTTTGGGTTTTCTCGTTCTGTTGGCGCACCAGCACGAAGTTAAAGTATGCCCACTTTTATTGCAATTTTTGCAATATTTTTTGTTCTTAATTGGACAGAATTTCATCCAGTGCCATTTACCACGATGATGACATGGTCCGGGCGGTTTCTTTAATCTATTTGGGTTTTGGTTACTGCGGAATTTAGGACATGAGATTTGCCTTTTATCTTTTTGAGGGGAATAGGCGGTAGACTTGCTTCTGATTTTATTAATCTGAGCCAGCCTTGATTCCTCGATAGTGTTTGAGCCACACTTTATAGATATTACTCTTTGACAGTCCTCTGCCAGTTTTTGCAGAGTCAATCCTAGTTCGTTCTCAAGCTTGGTCAGTACCCGTCGTCTGACTTCGGCGTCTTCTGCTGATACTAGACCTTGTGCGAAAATCAAGCACTTGAAATCATCGGCAGTCAGTTCGGCTAGTTTAAAATCATTACAGAGCTTGTTTACCGAAGCTGCAAACGTTAGGAAATCTTGCTGGTTGTCTTTGACTGTGTTCAGGCATTTCCAACGTTTGTGGAACAAGGTTGTGTTTCGCGCGAATAGTTCCGATAGGAGCTTAATAGTCTCTGAAAAATCCAAGTCAGTGGTTTTCTTGGGTAGTATGAAGTCTACGAACTTACTATGTTCTGTAGTTCCCAGTTTTCTCAATAGTAGACGTACCTTTTTTTAGCGGGCCATTGTTCACAGTCTACGTTGAAAATATCTTCGTAGCGACTGTAAAACGCCTCAAACGTTTTGTCGTTCTCTGGTACGTATTCAAAGGTTTCCATTGAATTGTAGATTGTACTCTAGGAGAATATTGTATCTTTTTCAGAGTTTGAGCCTTTTAATGCATTTACGAGTAATTCTTTAAGTTGTTTCTGTTGTAGTTCAGCATTCTGAAGCGTAATTTGTTGGAATTCTATTTGTTGTTTATGTAATTCCAAAAATAGTTGTTGTTGTCTTTCTTCTGATTTTTGTTGCTAATCCAAATTTAGTTTTAACATTTGGACGATTACTTTTTGAAAATCTTCCATATTTAACAAACAAAAATGACAGCGATTTTTTGTTGCTTTGAAACCCGTGTACTAAGGGGAGGACACAAAAAAATCTTGATAGGTTTTTTTTCTTTTTTTTTCTTTTAAAAAAAAAATACGGACAGACAATTAGTTAAACTAAACTAATTACGCGTTTTAGCTTTTTTTCCCGTGGTTCCGTTAATTTTAACGTAATTGTATAAATTTTCACCACACTTACGTTTTTTTTTTTTTTAGAGGTACCAAAACGAGAAAACTCGCCTCAGTGAATTTGAGGGGAGAATAATTTTATGCACGAGTTCAACTCAGTTACATAAAAAAAAATTTTAGATAGTTTTTTTTTCGAAAACTTGTGTCGTAAATAGTACTTCGTTCTTGTGTTGTCAGTTTGTTTTATGAACAAACTGTTTTTTTTTGGGGGGGGGTGTAAAAAATCGTTCTCGTAATGTTATTTGGACAGATTTTAATATTCCGTAGATGTCGAATCGCTAGTTCGTCAATACTGTTTGGTATCGGAATATATTTTTTTTATATATATATAGACGCTGGGTGTTGCGTTTAAATCGCTGATGTAGTAATACCAGCTTAATTTCTCGTTCAACATTGCTGTGAGAACGCGTGTAGTTTCTGTGTATTTTTCGAGTACTCTGTCGCTATTGATATGATGAGAACGAAATTCTCGAATCTTTCTGTCGCCACTGATGTGGGACTGGTAAGGTATTGCAGTTTTCGACGTGAATGCGTTTCTCGAATTCATCGTCGACACAGATGTGGGACTGGTAAGGTATTGAGGTTTCGGCGTGAGTGCGTTTCTCGAATTCTCGTCGCCACTGATGTGGGGCCAAAGTCGGGACCACAGAAGGAAAACACGGAACACGGATTAAATGTAAGAAAGATATATTAACAACAGGTTACAGAGATAGTGCAAGCGGAGCTTACTATATGTTAGTGTCCAATACTGGTAGTCGTACGCGGCTCTCGCTGTCTCTCTGTGTCTCTGTCTCTCTGTGTCTAGAGTGTTGTGTCGCATACTTAATATAGACCTGGAAGAGTCTATTGTGTAGGTAGTTCCGGTCTCACAATAATTTCCAAACCAACGGAAAAACCCGGTAGGAACAATTGGAACAAGTGGCCGTTGCATTTAACTATTTCAACAGTAAAGGGCTGGACCTAATGCCAATCTAGTAACAAGCTTAAATTCATGTAGTCAGGGCCCCACGGAAAGATGCCCGTCAAGAGGATGATGATGATGATGATGACGATAGTAATGATATCCTTGGTGCAAAATATTATGGTGCTTCCTTGTACCACGGTGATAGTCCAGTTCCAGAAATAATAAACAAGAAATCGAACACAGGTATGGAATAACACAGATATATTTTGAAATCAGTAATATATACAGAGAAGGAAGTGTTAATGTGTGTGTCAGGTTTAGTGTGAGAACAATGTGTGTGTGTGTGTATAACTATTCTGTCTTGCAGTAATTTTCTGAACGCGATATCTGTTTCAACTGCCTTTGACCAAACTTGGCTTACTGAATTATAAAATGTAAAAGACTTTGAACTAAAATGACTCGCTGCCTATAAAGCTGATCGCAAAATATTTATTAAGTTTTTTTAGTCCATTATTATTAAACTGGGTAAGATCCCATAACAAAAAATGACTAGCAATCCAATGCATCATTTTTATTTTAGATGTCACTTTAACCACAAACCGTGAAAAAATGGTAAAATCATTGAGTAAATGAATAGATGATGATCCCTATTTAACGTTTTCGCAGTTTTTGACATTTTCTACTCAAACCACTCCATACATGAATTGATTAAATACTAGCAGCATGACCTGGCATTGCCGTGCTTGATTAAAAAATTGATTGACTAACAGTCATATCACTTGATATTAAAATATTTTTAGCCCTTCCTTGAAATTTAATGAAAATGGCCTTTTTTACTGGCTGATGTTTCATATTTTTACTTGATATCTCACGCTGCAAATTTTTTCAAACTCTATATTAAACATTAAAACGTATACGAAAAAGAACTAAACAAAATGAACACAAAAACTGCAAAATTAAAAAAGGACTCGTAACTGGAAAAACCGAAGGAAAGAAGGATGTTAACAACAAATTCTTTTTCATCATCCAGACCCAGTTTTATTAGAATCAGAATCAAAATTGAGTTTAATGAAAGAGAATGAAGTAATTGGAGAAAGACTCTGCAGATTTAAATTTTTTCCCATTTTTGACGAATTCAGCTATCGATTTTTTTTTTGCTGATTAACATTCGTGGCAGTCAGTATTGGCTCTTTTTTGGCCAATTATCTTCCTGCCTATTCGTGGCATCCAGCTTTTTAATAACAGTGTTAAAAAGATAAAATGGCCGCAAACTAGATGAAAATTATATCACATGGCATGAAAAAATCGATTATTTAAGATGGCGATGGGAGTTGGGACATCAAAACACTTCTTTGTTCTTCCCACGCTAACTTGGATTATGTTATATTTTTCTGCAAATGTCGAAAATGTATTTCCGTGCATTCTTCTGGAGCATTAACACACACACACATCACACATCCTGCCTTTTATAATAGAGATTGCTTTTCTTGATTAGGTGAACCTCTTTTTAGAAAACTGACATTATAAACCCTTCCATCTTTTGTTATTTTAATTTCAACCCGGATATAAGAGAGTTGTCGGGACCGGAGAATTTTGTTATATCCGGGTTTCTTTTAAATCCTTGTTTATATTATATTTTTATTTTGGTCTAGTTTTTTTTTTTTTTAAATAAGGCTCTAATTTGGGACCAAAAAAATGAAATTATAATTGGGTGAATATATTATATCCGGGTCTATTTACTCCTTTGAACTTTATCCAGAAGAACTGTATGTGGGAGTTTTCAGATGAACATCAATAATTTTACTATTATATTGTTTTATTGAAATATCAAGAAATTAAATATAAAATCTTTGATCAACGAATTCTAATAAAAATCTATGTCAGTCAGTCAGAGAGGCAACATGAGGAAACAATACTGAAGAGATCATGTATCTTTCGAACAGCTCCCCGATGCCGCGGTCGCCATTTCTTTCTGCGGTAGGGACCAGTTGCCATCTAAGAGCTATAGAACCGACGGTTGTCCTGCTATTTACCCATTGTTCTTGTTCCGGGGGTATATAGTTCGGGTTCATACCTTTCCCAGACCTTGTTAGCACCCTAAGTCCAAGTGTAATGGACAGACTGGAAATCGAACTCTGAAACCCGATCGCTCAATCCGAGCCGTATCCATTACTCCACCATGATGAAATTTCCTATGATATATTTGTCATATAAGTGGTCGGGAGCAAGGTCACACCTTTTTACGGTGGAATGGCTAGATGGAACCGTGATATCTACGTTAATGGTTTTATCTATCGTATGCCCTTCGCCTGTGGAACTCTTTTATATCCCTATCTTATCACGCCCCAAATTTGATCTTCAAAATTGTAATACCCATGTCAATCGTTATCTTCTCTTTTAATCGTTGTTATTTTTCATTCCCCTCTCCCTTAATAGTAGTTTTACTATATATTGTCTATGTATCCATCTCCACCTTGTCGCTCTTATCTGGCCTCATTCGTCGTGTTTTTTTCCCCCTCTGCATCGGTTTCTCTTAGTACCAATGCTCTTGTGAAAAAGGTGAGTGATTTGTGTAATAAAATCTGACATGGTATATATATATATATATATATATATATATATATCCGTATCTGCGAGAGAGAGACTGGGTCCCCCACTCATTGTAACATGTTTAAATCTCATATCCGTCTAATTTTTCCCCTTCTGGATAATGTATGAGGCTGACCAGTTTCTTTATCGTTTTTTTAAATGGCATCCATCCGGTCACTAAGGTTCACTATTTCAAAAGAGTCTAATCATCAATTCCCTTTTTGGATGTATTAGTACATCCCACGTCAACAGCTTTTTCTTACTTCCGTTTAGAATGAAAAAAATAAAACTGATGGAAGTTTATCCTTGATTGGATTCTTTTTGTGCAGCGTTGGATCAACATTATCAAAAAACTCCTCCACAGAAAATTAAAATTTGCTCTGAAGACTTTCATTGTCTTTATGAAAAAAACATTAAATAGTACCCTATGGCCACACGAATGATTATTAAATTTTGATAATTTTAATTCAGTTATCCGGAGAAAATTAATATTCATTTGATACAAATGTGTCAAAAATCCCTGTTTATCCTTAAACATTATTCCTCGATTGGTACAAAGTTGAAAAATGGCCAAACAAATTTGTTTACCAATTCCTCGTTGTTTTTTGTTTGTTCTCCTGAATAATGTTTTTTTTTCAAACTCACACTATGTTTCGATCTGCGTTTTAAGGCGTTCTCCTTTGCTTGAGATTAAAAGATTGTTTACAAACAAACAATGCAGACAACTAAAACGTAAAAGACATCTGGAGAAGCGGAATCTTCGCTTAAACATTAAATAAAGAAGACACGTTTTATTTAATATAAGGAACCACAGTTTATATTATATTGGACTCAGAGACAATAATCAACAGTTTTTCCAAAACAATCACGCAACCTAAATAGCATACGATTCTGAACGGAAAATTTAGTATCGACTGGTTCATTCGACATTTGACATACAGTAAATAAAAAATTTCATATTTCAACTTTACATACACACACATACACACATACACACACATGCAAAAAACCCCACACATAAATAAGCATCTGCATATATCATTCTTGCAATAATAGTTAGAAAACAAATAATTATATATATATATATTCATATTAGTATTAACCATTTAATTTTTTTTTTTTTTTTTTAAAAGATTCTATCAACCGACATTTCTACGTTTTAATTTTCAATCTCATATGACCTCGTCGAGCTTTAGATAAACAGAAAAAAGCCCAGAATAAATATAGTTTTTTAAATATTTAGATACTTTTTAACGACGCGCACACACACATTAAAGACATACAGAGCCACATCATTAAATTTTGATATAAAAAATATCTTTAAAGGATCCATATATATATATATATATATATATATATATATATATATATATATATATATATATAAATGGACAAAGTCCGACAATTATTTTAAGACATCTTTTTTATTAAAATATTTAGAAAATTCATTTATTTATTTTCATTTCATTAATATATGTTTGTCATTTATATATTCGGATTTATATCGATAGATATGAATGTACGTGAAAAAAACATGAAAAAATTGTATTTAAAAACAGTTAAATCACACACAACACAACACACACACACACAAATCATAAATATATCATATATATGATATTTATATATATATAACAGATTTTCATGTCGGAGGACGCATATTTTCTATGACAATTTCTCGGACATTCAAGCCGGTAAATGTTGTTAATACTGTTTATTATAAACAGAGCATTTACTTAAATATTTGCATCTATAAAATAAAATGTATCAACATAAAAATGTCTTTATATATATATATGTATTTATTCGCTTTTGAGCACTCATTGACAAGCTAAATGACGATTCCATAATTCAAAAATGAATGGATTTGCGACCATTTGGGTCAGAGCACTCAACTAACCATTTACTTAATAAAATGCGATAATCATGAACTCGTCATGTAGTTGTTTGAAGCGCCATTAGATTTTTGGCGCTTAGGAAAATATAATTACATTTTTATGAGGCTTCGGAAAATAAAATCAACTTTCTCACTTTTCTTACCCTAACCCAACCCCTGTCAATACTTAGTCACTAATCATGAGATTACAATCTCTCCTCCAAGAACGAAAAATTGTTCACGTAAAAGAATTTAAAAAATAAGCAATGAAATATTACGTAGACTTTACACGACGTATCACATTTTTAATCACTTCATGTTTTATTGATATATAAAATTGCCCAATGATGATAATATCTATATGCGCAGTTAGGATGAAAACCAGCTCGTCTTGCGCAGGTGTATCCAAACAGCAGTCATTTGTATGAAGTGTCCTAAATTTGGTATTCTAAAATTAATAGCTACGTTTCAAGTTTAAAGATTTAAAAATGGCTCATAAAATTGGTTTGATGGATAAAGACGAGTGATTGATATATTCAGAACGTGAGAAAGTTCGCTGAAGATCATGGACGATTTCGATAAAAATCTAAATGTTTTTGTTCACCAAATATAAAACGTTAAAGCCTATCACAGTAGATGGTTAACAAATGAGGTTGTTGTAAGTACGAACTTTTTGAACCAAAGAAAATGCATATGACGACGATATGTAGAATAAATAACGGTTGACCCTAGACTTTTCACTTCTCGGGAGTTTGGTTCACACTGCAACAGTTCAAGGGAAGAAGCTGTGTGAATGGAACTTCATCTTTACTAATGGAATATGAAGGGGATGGGGATGAGTCGATTCTGTGTACGGTTGACTGGTGATCATAACTGTGAAAGTTTGGATAGTGGAACTAAGGAATATCGTTCGCCCGGATATTTGCTATGAAAATCAACTCCCACTAACGTGCACTGTTTCCAGTATCCAAAGAGAAGTTATAAGAAAATCCACTTGTCATGTTACGAAATTCTGTTTAATTTGCAGCATAAGCACCAAAAGTCTCCAGTCTTGAGAATGTACCATTCTGGTGTGAAATTGCCCGGTTATTTCGAAAATGACATTAAAACATTGCACTCGATTGCCGTTTGCGATTTATCGTCAATGTAATCTCGATCTCTTTCGCGTTGTCCGGCCGTCATTACTGGCGTTGTTTACATACGTTTTCCTCTAGTAGTAATGCGCGGAAGTTTACTTAGTTAACGACCTTTTTACAGCTTTGCGTATCTTACTCGTCTTGATTACTGCGCAATTTTCGTGGATGTTATTTTAAAATGTGCTTATTTTTTAAAATGAAGTTTTAAATGAATAGTAGTTTTTATTTATTGTCCTTAATAAATCTGCTTATGGCTAATGAAACAGAATCTCACCCTAAAATGTAATTTATAAAGCTTTTGATTCAAGAAACTTTCACGACACACACACACACACACACACACACACACACACACACACACACACACACACACACACACACACACACACACACACACACACGCACACACACAAAAAAAAAGAAAACATTGTTGAAAAAAGGAAAAAATCCTTTTTTCAGGCACGTAATTTTTATTTTCTTTTAAGTGTCGGATTTTACATTTTTTTTTGCACATTATTTCCCGTATTCATTTCAAACTTCACGCATTGCGCAGTAATCAAGACAAGTGAGTCTTCTGCGCTGCATGACGTCTTGAGGCAAACGTATGTAGACAAAGCCAGTAATGGCGGACGTTCTGTGTACTGTGAGAAAGAAGTCGAACTTACATGGTCCATAACTTCTAAATGGTAATCGATCGCAATGTTTTAATGTCATTTTCGAAATAACCAGGCAATTTCACACCAGAATGTTACATTCTCAATACCGAAGGCTTTTGGTGTTTATAATGCAAATTAACCGAAATTCTTAGGCAAAACAAAACAATTTCAATGGACAGAAAAAGCACCACGTGTCTAATCAGGAGGCAAAATACATGAGAACAGTCATTAAACCATCTTTGAAAGACATCGAGTGAAATTGGCAATAGAATAGACTTCATGGCCAGACGGATAGTGAAAAATGTGCTAACAGGTCAACAAAGCAAAGATGGTATGTTTCGAGGTGATATTATAAACAAAGGAGTAGACTCATGGAAAGATCTAGAGTGTATTCTGAACAGCTAGCTATACATTGATTCTTTTTGAAGGTACACATGGAGTCATAGTTCAAGAAAAAAACAAGATGATTTTTGTAAACACAACGATGCTCCATCACATTCATCAAAGAAAACTAAAGAAGATCTGAATTTAATGATTTTTCAAAGACACTTACTTGATGAATTGGCGCTAACAAGTTGAGAGGTCAAAAAAGATGGCAGGGTGTTTGGTATGATAATAATGAAAACGTGGGCTTATGGAAATGTTTAAGATGGTGGAAAGATGGCAGGAGTTTTTAAAAGAACATGTGGAGCTATAGCACAAAAAACAAACAATTTTAGAAACAAGATGATTTTTATGCACACAACAATTAGTATAAACAGTGAAGGGAAAGATCTAGACAGTATTCTGAACATGTATACATCTATACATTGATTTTTGAAGGCACATGTGGAGTCATAATTCAAGAAACAACAAAATTATTTTTCTACACACATCAATACTCCATCACGTTCGACAAAGAAAACTGTCTGAAATAAATGGGTTTAAACAGACATGCTTGAAGATTTTGCTGGATTTTTCATGCAACTTTAACCCAATTAAAACTTGTGGATTATTTTGGAGAAGAAGGTTTTGCATTGGTGGACGACAAAGATGAACTTTGGGGGGTTATTTAGGATTCTTTACAGTTTGTTCCAAATGGAGAATCGCAAGAGTTTACAACGTCAATGTATTGCTAAATTTAGTTTCAGGTCATGGAACATACATTTCACAATTTTGGGACATTGATCGTCTGGAGAGGTTCCAGCAAACGATGTTCCGAAGAATCCTTCGCATCATTTTGGGAGAACCGCATCACCCAGCATAGGGACTACCATTCTTTAACAACGCTTCCGCTGGGCGGGCCACATGTCCAGAATATAGCCCATTGGGCTCAATCGTATCATCCTGTTTGGAAAGTTAGCAAATCCTAAGAGGCTACTCGGAGGCCTAAAACGATTCTTCAAGGATCATTTGAAGACGTCCCTGATACAAGCCGGTATCGACCCTGAGAGCTGGGAAACCGTTGCTACGAATCGGCTTTCTTGAACTTTCTTGTCCAACTGTCAACATGAAGAGGATCTGTGAGGTGCTGTAAGGAGGGCTCGACTCTCCGAGCCGCGTCTGCTACCTGCACTCCTCTGTGACTCATACTCACGATTCTTCAGGAGAAAGCTAGGCCTTCGAATAAGTATTAATCTGTAAAACATGAACTCCTTAAAAATGTGAGATGCCGTGTAAAGTCTACGTAATATTTCATTGCTTATTCTTTAAATTCTTTTATGTAAAACATTTTTCCGCCATCTCCGCCACTATCACCGGGAAATAGGAGGGGAGAGTACTCCGATTGCAATGTAGTACCGACGATTGTAGTAAATTTATCAAAATATTACTTATTCTTTTCATTCAACATATTGAAACTGAATTATACCCACAGTAGTTAATTTTTACGCAAAGACATTTAATAAGGTGACAGATTTATTTGAACTCTTGGGAAAACTTGATTTATTTGGACTCTTGGGGAAACTTGATTTATTTCGGAAGGATATTAAAATAATCCAGAATATATACTGAGCAAATACTGCATAAGGATAGAACATGAATTAAACAGGTAAACAAAAATAGAGAGAGACATACGACAAGGATATGTCTTAGCATCGGATTCATTACACTGTTATAACGAGGCGATCATAACAGAACTATCAGGGTGGACAGGGGAACACCAGCACTTAAGAGGTGGTTCCACACTCCTCAAAACCTCCTGATCAGAAACCTTGCTGTCGAACGTAGTTTATCGTCATACCCAGGACGAGAGGGGTGTCTTAGAAAGATGAGCATCTCCATATTTCTATCCAAAAAGACACTTTAATTTGAGTAAAATATAATTAAATTCGTAAAGCAAATATTCAACACGACTAATGTTGAGCGTAACTCACATCGTCTCTCCTAATTTTTAGTTAACTATTTTTTCCTTTCAAGTACAAATATAACTTGAAATTTAAACATAATCGCTTTTCAAAACTAAATTCTCAGTGTACCTTGCTTCTACTCTCTTTCAAAATAGTAATTCAATTCATTTACGGAGAATTGTTTGCTTTTTTAATGTAATGTTTAAAAGTAATAGTTTATTTAATTTAAAACATTTAAATTCCCCTCCAAAATAAAAATTAGTAATTATTTTACGAAGAATTAAGGCTCGCCATAGTTTTTGCTAATATACTGACCTTATACCAGACCAGATTAAATGTTATGACAGATAAGCTCTAGTGTGATGGTGAACAAGCTAGTTGCAATAAGATAAAATTCATAAATAACAATATCGAAGCAGAAAAAGTACCAGCGCATTTCAAAAGGAAAACAGAAAAATAAACATGTAGAAATTAGACATCAATGGTCTTTCATAAATTTTTCCATGACTACTGTGACCGTGCTATTCATTACCATGTTTTCATCTCTCCATCATCTATGTGATCTTTTCATAATACATTTGCTACACCATAGGCATTAGTCAAGCAACCTTTAGCTCCAGCTGTTATGCTTTCTCCTTGCTGTATGTCTCTCACACCTCCATTTTCATTCACATAATTCTATGATCTCGATCATCTTTGTCTTTTCACAGATTCGTATTGACGTCTTTCTCTCCCTTGGGGTTAATCCTGGCACAGATCTTCGTCTTTGTGCATTTTAGTTTGTTTTTCAGTGGGTTTTTTTATTATTATTTCTGTTTTGCACTCATACGGCTGTATTTGTGCCCAATTGAATATAGCTGAAAGTTATATTTAAAGTAGCAAACCAACGCATCCATGGGATTGGTGACAGCATTTTCTAGCCTCCTGGGCACTTTTCTATTGTTGTGCCTCAGACATCAGGGATTGACCATTATTCTTTCAGTCCAATCGTAGAGATACTACTTGGAGGGTGGTGTCTGGAATTGAACACCTCAAATTTCTGCTTTCGATCTTTCAGATCTCAATTAAATCTTATTATTATTGGTTTGGCATCTAGGCACTTCTTACGATCAACAATGAAATGTTTGCATAAAGAACAAAATATCATTCTTTTATAGCCGGTCTCATGCTGTTAAACTTTATTTTTAAAGTTAAACGCCTTTGAAAATGAACGTGAAGAATTCATTCACAGGAGAAACATTACAATCTGTTCGAATGAGGAAGAATAAGTCAATCAGAGTTATCTGCCTTAAAAAGACTTTATTGTAGACGCGAATAGATGGCCATACGATTCGAAACTGGGAACTTGATTTTGTTCTAATTTTATAAAACCGGGTTTAGTATAGCCCAAAGTCAAATGAAAAGAAACAAAGATAGGATACTTATATTGGATCAGTTTCCAAGTGGGATTCACTATCAGGGCCTGGAAGTAAGTATTTCATTTTTTTTAAATCTAGGTACCCATTGATCGTTGCCGTTGGTGTGTGAATGTGGACCTTTCTCAGCAACGGGTTAACTCCAGAAACACGCTTCTCTTAAGAAAAGAAAGGTATAGTAGGCGACTATTAATAAGAAGATTTCATTTAAATAATGTCCATAAACATAGACACTTAAAAGTGTAAAAGAAATATAATAAAAAAATACGAGTATTGCTCCATTTAAAAATTCATCTAAAATGTTTACTACTTGGTATAAAAGAAATAATATGAAAGAAAGGCTAGACAAAAATGTATAATGGTTTATATTGTAACCGAGAAAATGTTATTGAATGAGGAATAGCTAAAACGGAGCTTGGAAATGAAATGGTAATCTTTATAACATCAACAAAATACAATACTCGCCAGCGGCGTGAAGTAGGTAAACCACTGCTACCACCACTTACAATAGTGTCCAACGTATTTATGAGGATTGGGACAAGCCCATTAGTGTTCATAGGTACGGTATAATACAGTTTACAAGGCGTCATCAAGGACACATGGCACAGTGGATAAAGGCGTTGGTTAGATCCATTGACAGGACCCAAAGAGTGTGAGTTCAATACCCGGTTAAGGCAGTGGAGAATTTGGAAAGGGAAATTAACAAGAGATAACTGATAATTGACATCCATTAAACATGGCACGTTGAACTAGAACAGTCTACCGCAGTGAGCGAAATAAAGGGTTCAGTTCGACATTCCAACCACCTGAAGAAGGCCGGAGCGTACAACGGCCGAAACGTTCTAATAAATATGGTGAAAAAGATGATGACAATAGTCCGAATAATGTAAATAGTGTCATCGAAGAAATTCAACTAAATCGGGACTATTATTTCTTGGTATAAAGTCATAAAAAATAATTTGAAATAAAAGTTGTATAATATTTTGCTATAATCTACTAAAATTTATCTGAAGTTAATAGTTGTATTTTGGTTGGTAGTGATATGATTTTCAATATGTGAAGTTTCGATAAGTGACAAATCAACCAACTAAAGAACATGGTGTATGTGTAGCCAATATAAGAATTTAATATCGTTTTCCGATTATTAGTATTTATGACACAATCTCACAATTGACTTGAGAATTTCTAAACGATAGTACTGTTTTTTTTTTTAAATAGAGCGGATTCTTTTCAGTTCAATGCCAATAATAAAAGAACAATAATTTTTTTACATTGGCCGCACATGTACTACATTCGATCGTAGGTTGATTTGTCACTTGTCGAAATTCGTTCACATATTGATAATCTCACAACAACAATCAAAATGCAACAAGTAATTTCAAACAAATTTTAGTAAATAATAGGAAGATTTGGTAGATAATAGCAAATTTGCATTTTAATATGATTTATCAAAATTTAGGAAGTTTGACAGCATCACAGACAAAATATACAGAATCTATCAAAATAAGTGTCTATATTTCTGAGATGAGGTATTATTTACATTATTCAAACTATTCGGACTATTGTCCTCACCTTTGTTGCCATATTTATCACAACGTTTCGGCTGTTGTACGCTCCAGCCTTCTTCAGGTGGTTGGAATGTCGAACTGAACCCTTTACTTTGTTCGCTGGGGTAGACTGTTCTAATTCCACGTGCCATGTCTAACGCATGTCAGTTATTAGTTATCTCCTGCTAATTCCCCTCTCCAAGCTCTCCACTGCCTTAACCAGGTATTGAACTCACGCAGAGAGTAGAACAACCGAAACGTTGTGATAAATATGGCAACAAAGATGAGGACAATAGTCCGAATAGTGTAAATAGTGCACTCAAAATAAGATAATTCTCATTAATAGTAATTACCATAGGAACTTGAAATTTATACAATTTGTATCTTTTGGCATTCAAGACAAAAGAACATGAAGTTTGGACGGTTTATTCATAATTTCAGCCCCGGTGTATAACTATATATATATATATATATATAAAATATATATATATATATATATATATATATATAAGTAACGAAAATCTTGGTAATCCGTATGTATAACCCAAAGGAGGATGAAATCCTGAGAGCTCAATGTTAAGTCAGAGCGAATAATTTAATTTAAATGAAAAACAGACCACTTTAAGGCTCCATTGTAATAATTTATTTCACCAGAGAATTTTATTTTTCTCTGGATCTTCAGACTTCACTTTCAAAGGCGAAACGAAAAATGAATTTAAAATTCTACAGAAGGCAGTGAAGGAAAGTGAGATAGTGAAACATACCTTCAAAAACTAAGCAAAGTATTAGGAAATAGAAATTTTTTAGAAACAAACAAAAGAGTACTGAAGTGTTATGAATGATGGAAAATCTCCTCACAGATGAAGAAACTTCAAGAACAGAAATATGGTTTTTCAGAAGCATGGTGAGAATATCATGAACAGAACATGTGAGCAACGGTTAATTTTGGAGAAAATAGAAACAAAAAGGATACTTAGCCTTAATATCAGCAGGAGACAGTTAAAATTTCCAGGGAACATAAAGAGGAAATACGGCTTGGAAAATGTGATACTCACAGGACAGATTGAAGGCAACATGGACAGAGGAAAACAACGTATAACATACTTCGTGAACTTGAATAAATGGATGGTGGAAGAGGGTTTAGGAAAGATAAGAAAAGACAAAATTTATTAAGAGCTACAATAGAGAGGAAATTGTGGAGAGCCATGATCACATATATCCTGAGGGGTCATGGCACATAGAAGAAGAAGAGTGAGCTTGAGTAAATGGATGGTGAAACAGGCTTTAGAGAAATAACAGAAAGACATAAAGAGCTATGAAGGACAGGAAATTGTGGAGAGCCATGATCGCATATATCCTGAGGGGACACGGTACATGGAAGAAAAAAATGAGCTTGAGTAAATGGATGATGAAACAGAGTTTGGGAGAGATAAGAAAAAGATAAAATTTATTAAGAGCTACAAAGGACAAGAAATTGTGGAGAGCCATGATAGCCAACTTTCTGATAGGACACGGTCCACTGAAGAAGAAGAAACAAGTAGAAAATATTACTTCCATTGATGATGGTCTGTTGAAGATGTATATAAACACGGAATTATTTGCATAACAACTTTCTGTTCGAATTTTTTAATGAGTGTATATCAGAACTTGAGGCTTCTGGTTTTCATTTTACCGACTGCAATTTTTAATTGTTTTTTTTATTCTTTTTTTTAAAAATTCAGCTTAACTAAGAATACAGACTTTTAAAGAAAAGTGTATATAAAAGTGATTTATAAACCACACTTTTCAAAAAAGTGTCGTTTACAGACCAAACCCACACAAGAGGCAAAGTTTTTCTACTGAATAAACGTTTCTTCTTGTTTAATTCTTCTATTTTTTATTTTATTTTATTTTTGTCATTTCCTGCTATGAACTTGGTATCGTTGATGATGCTTTGACATTTCGAAAAACTTCCTACCGGACGCAATTTCAGTAAGAGTCCATCTCGCATCCGGGTTTTACTAAAAAGAACAAAGACACAAAAGACTTTTTTAAAAAAAAAAAATAAAAATAAAAAAATAAAAAATAACTTAATGTTCGAACTTAAAATTCACTATTAAGATTTCTTCTAACCATTGGGTGAATCTGTGAATCATAAATTTGACAATTCTAACGCGTATATGAAAATGTCTCTTTCAGCCTTTATAATTCTTTGTATTGGTCTTAAAACCTCGACAGATAACGTGTCATAATTATTTGTAGATGTTCTTCACTTGCATGTATGATGACAAGGCATTGCAGGCAATATCAATGAAAAATAATTGAATCATACAAAGAATTTCACGAGTAGAGAATATTTCTGTAAGGAATCAGCTACGCAGTTCTTCAACACGAACAATAATAGCGCTTTTACTTAATGAATGAGGTTAAACGAAGGATGGTCCTCGCTACAACCTACAGGCTTCATTCCCTCGAAGCCATTTTGATCTGGGGAAAGAAGTAGAAAATAGTCAGACTTGTCGATTTATCATGCCTTAAAAAATATCTTCCACTGCAGACATCTCCCAATGAAAACATCTACATCAACGAATGGGGCCCTGCATCAGAGTGAGGAATTTTTTACGTGGTCACCCATGTTAATACTGACCAGGCTCCACACTGCTTAACTTCACTCATCGAACAGGAACAGTGTTTTCAGCGTCATTTGACCGGATCCTACAGCATATAGGCATACAGCATACAGACATCTGTATGAATGAAGATATTTATCTTTGCAGGCATACACCCTTGTGCAATATATTGAAACAACCCCTTTCCTTTCTTTGACCACACGGTCAGTTTTAGACCCACTGGAATGACAGGGTGTAATCGATTTCTATTTTTCCTTTTTGATTTAGAAAGATAGATTGATAGAGAGAATTAGAAAGTGTGTGTGTGTGTGTGTGAGAGAGAGAGAGAGAGAGAGAGAGAGAGAGAGAGAGAGAGAGAAATAAATATCAACCGGCCTAGATCGGCAAGTCTTCATGGTAAAACAATTCTCAATTACCTATTTTTCTTTAGCAGGAATTCTTAATCGAGATCAAGTGATATTAATTTCATTTCTTAATGAAAAAATACAGGGATGTCAGCACATACACGTGTATCCTTTTAAAAATAGCGTTTATAAGAATATATATATATATATATATATATATATATATATATATATATATATATATATATATATATATATATATATATATATATATATATATATATATATATATAAGAGCGCTATTGTTTGATCGATTTGGGCTTTGTTTGATCAGGTGGTCCAACGTGGCCGAGAAGTGAAAGCACGTCAGATCTAATGATGATTACCCCGAGGGGACGCAGGTTCGTATCCTGCCGGAGGCAGCATATTTTCTAATAAGATTTCTCGAATATTCAGACCAGGAGATGTAAATAAATAAATATACTGTTTAATAAATAGAACGTCTAGTCAAATATGAGTATCCATTAAAAAATAATGGTTAAACAAATAGATTAAAAATATGTCGGATTTAATGCTTTTTTTCCTAAAAAAATTGTCTTTGTTTACGTTAAGATAGCAAACAGAGCCACTATTCGGGTTATGCTTGACCAGGAGATCCTATGTGGCCGAGAGGTCAAGACACGTTAGATTTAATGACGGTTTCTTCTAGGGGACGTATACACACACACACACACATACACACACAGATATATATATATATATATATATATATATATATATATATATATATATATATACACGCTATTTATCACCATACAGTGGTTGGACAAAATAATTGAAACATTTGTTAAATTCAAAGAAAATTTATTTAATATGGAGTTGGTCATCCTTTAGCCTCACAGACAGCTTTAATACGTCTAGGAATTGAATCATACAGCTTCCTGACTTCATCCAGAGGAATTTTCAGCCATTCTTCCATTAACACCTGCTCCAGCTCTTTACGACACGACGGTGGAGGATAGCGGCTCCTAACTTGTTGCTCCAAAATGCACCACAAATGTTCAATAATATTGATATCTGGAGATTGGTGAGGCCACTCCATGTGTTCAGGCTCACTTTCATACTCTTCATACCAATTCTTAACCACTCAAGTAGTATGTATTGATGCATTATCGTCTTGGAAGATGCAGTCACCACCAGGGAATAAAGTCTTGGCCATTGGATGAACATGATCTCCCCAAATGTTCAAGTAATCTTTGCTGTTGATTCTACCATGCAGGGCAACTATTGGACAGACATTTCTATGATATGGCGGCCCAAACTATCACTGATCCACCTCCATGCTTCACTGTTGGAAGAAGGCAGTCAGGGTTGTAAGCTTCTTTGGGCTGCCTCCACACATAAACTCGCCCTGAAGTGGGAAAAAGAGAAAAACTGGACTCGTCTGAGAATATGACTTACTTCCATTGCTTCCAGGCATTGTGATCTCTGCACCACTTCAACCTCTTTTGAATGTTCCGAGTGGAGAGAAGAGGTTTCCTCACATCGGCTCTTCCATGATATGCAGCCTTATGGAGCTCACAATGAACAGTTTTAGTAGAAACTGGACTATTCAGATGATTATTCAACTCAGCAGTCACTTTGGCCGCATTTATCCGAAGGGTTTTTTTTACATTGCGTTTCAATGCACGTCGGTCCCTGTCTGTAAGTTTAGCAAGTACGGCCCGAATTATTACGATTGCTACAGGTTTTGTCCTGTTTCTCGAATTGCGTCATAGTTCTTGATATGGTAGCTCTTGAAAAACCAAAATTTTCAGCAGACTTAGTGATCGAGGCACCTGCCATGCGAGCTCCAATAATTTGCCCTTTTTCAAACTAGGAGAGGTCACGCATTTAGCTTAAATTTTACGAAATTCTAAAAATAAATAAGACAAAGACAATAAATTAGATAAATAAACGTATTTACAATAGATATAACCTGCAATTACTAGGTTTTAGTTTAAGTTCTTAATATAATAGGTCTTTGAAATATAAAAGTGGAATTTGCACCTGTTCCAATTATCTTGTCCAACCGCTGTATATATATATATATATATATATATATATATATATATATATATATATATATATATATATTGAACAATAAAAATATTAAAGAATTAAAATCTTCAGACACACTGGGTTGTATATTAATATTCCTTCGTTTTTATTATTATTTCATTTAGATTCCTCTACTAGTTTCGGCCAACATGGCCATCATCAGGAGAAGAAATATTTCTGCTTGCTGGTAGCAGTGAACTACAGAAATGAATGTCTTGATGAAGGAAAAGAACTTTTGTCTGTAGTTTTCATTTGTTTTTTGCTTTTTTAACATGAATTTTGGTCAGTCCTTGTGTGGACAAACAGTCTCTTTTAAGTTGTTATTTAATGATGGCCTATATTCCGAAGGAAATACATTTTTTCAATAGTTTAATTGAACTGAAAACCAGGCAGGACGTTTTGTTTAATTTCAAGTCCCTTCTATGTTCGTATATTTTCTTTAAAATTCCATTACATTGCATCATCTTTATCTATCTATCTATCTATCTATCTATTTTCTAAATTTAGTATAAAGATAACAAAAAAGTCGTCGGTCAATTGCTAAAACCTCCTGAAGACTGAACTGACTAATTATGGAAAAGTGTGTCTACGAAACTCTGCCATCAAGTTGCTGAATCTAACATCAAACAGCCAAGTGATACATTTTTTGTATCAATCCTATCTATCTATATAAATATATAAATACATATATATACACACACACACAGATGTACATACATACATACATACATACATACATACATACATATATATATATATATATATATATATATGTATGTATGTATGTATGTATGTATGTATGTATTGGTGCATGTTTCATTAAATAATATGTACAGGTTTTGTCTATTTATTTTATGTAAATTCTTTTCATATCAATTTAATAAGCTTAATAACATTATCATTAAACGATGAAAGAAAGTCACCAATTGATACATATTTTTTAATCCTAAGCTTTCGGCATACATAAGCCATAAGATGACAATTACATTACAGTATATTAAACAATACATGGACAAAACAATAATGATAGTCTGTTTTTGTTTGCATGGAAAATTTCCAAGAAACGACAAACTCGTGCTTACGAGACGCTGGAAGCGAAAATCGCACCGCAGCTCATGACATCGTAGATGACCACGCGAGAGTGTAAACGAGAAGTATAGGAAGCCGTTGGTATAAACCAATGGCTTCTGTTATCAATTATAGGCATTTAAGAATATATATATATATATATATATATATATATATATATAAAAAGTCCGCCCTGACGAAACCTAGGTAGATTTGTCTCGCTCATTAGGTTTACTTAGTTCGCTCGACGATTATTTTCGCCGGAAATACATGTTGTTCGTTCTTTTTTTTTTTTTTTTTTGTACCCTTTTTTTCCCTTGGGTATTGGTTTGTTCATTTGCAAGCTAAAACACCTATGGTTTTGCCGGACGAGTATAACTGCTTATATTTATTAGATTATTAATGTTATATATATATATATATATATATATATATATATATATATATATATATATATATATATATATATATATATAAAACGTTATTTGAGTGGACGCTCCGTTAATTTCTTAAACTGTATATTTATTTTCATCTACGGTTCTGAATACTCGAGAAATCTTATTAGAGAAAATACGCGATCTCCGGCATGATTCGAACCTAACGAAACGCAGACGACAATAAATAAATCTACTGTTTAATATATAAACGGATCGTCTACTCAAATACGAGTATCCACTAAAAATAACGTTTAAGTCATAAAAATCTGTCAAATTAATAAATAAAAAAAAAATCGTCCCCCTTTCTTTACGTATAAAATCTTCCCTGAATGCAATAATTTTTTTTATAACTATCTAACCGTCTCAACTTATACGTAGTCAGCCATCCTTTGGCACCGATCTCCGTTAATGTAACGATCCTTAGCAACGTTTCTAACAATTTCATCATAGCGAAAAAGTTTTATCATGGAATCAAAGCTGGAGTCGTTCTTTTAGAATGACACACACAGCGTAAAATTACTTTGATGGCTTAATAATGATGTTATGAAATTCTATAAATAAAAGACTTTGTTTTTTAAAAAAAAACATTTCTGGAAACTTTCTTTATTAACCTAATAATTACCATTTCTTTAGAGTTTGGAACTGATATCCATTCCTTTCAGGAATTTGTGTTGTCTACGAGTAAGTCAACCCATTTTTGGCACAAGCATATTTGCACATTCTCACGTAAGCGCCACAGTTAATTTGTCCCTGGAGTTCGCAGGAAAACACTAAACAACTACTTAATATTGCAATAAACTCCAACACTCTGGTCGATTGTAAAAAAAAAAAAAGAAAAGTAACATAGCCACCCTTCCAATTAATTGAAGTTTTTTTTTAGTTAAATCAACGCCATATTATGACTTTCACATTAGAATAAATTCTGTAAAAATCATCAGAAGTTAAATAATATCTTTGTGTAATCATTCTGTATTTATGTTGTGATATTGGATAAATTATCATGGGAGCAACAAGGTTATTTTGTTTAAAAGAGTTATACCATTTTAGATGAAGCCTTACACGCGTCTGTGGATGCGTATTTACAGGAGTTCTTAGGCATAAAATCACAGATGGAACGTTTTCCCTTTGACGCAGATAAACGACGTGAATAAAAACACAGAGGAACATGGAGGTTCATATTGGAAGCTTACAAACCGTTGATATCTTCAGAAGACATTTAATATTGTTTAAATAAGAATAAAAGACAAGCGGATATAAAATCTAATTGGTTCAGTCAGAATTTGGAATTGGAATATAATTCAGAATCAAGAAATGTATAATGTTAGTTTCACGCTAAACAAAACAAGGAATTTGATGTTTTTAAAGACTCGAGCCCATTTTTTAAAACAAAATAATCCCGAGCTAAGTTACGCAGTTGGTCTAACAGTCAACCGTGCAACGCGTAGAACCAGCGACCAGAGATCGAATTCCGATATAAGCAATTTAGAAAAAGTATTTTTTTTTTAATGATTTCATCCCAAGCAAAGCGTTAATACCACTAAGACACATGAATGAAAGAGAATGAGAAAACTTTAGTGAGGAGAAAGGACAATAAAAGTAAAGATTTTAGGAAGACAGAAGATGGTGATAATGCCACTAAGACACAAGAGGTTGCTGGGAATGAAAGAGAATGAGAAGATTTTAGTGAGGAGAAAGGACAATAAAAGTAAAGATTTTAGGAAGACAGAAGATGGCGATAATGCCACTAAGACACAAGAGGTTGCTGGGAATGAAAGAGAATGAGAAGATTTTAGTGAGGAGAAAGGACAATAAAAGTAAAGATTTTAGGAAGACAGAAGATGGCGATAATGCCACTAAGACACAAAGAGGTTGCTGGGAATGAAAGAGAATGAGAAGATTTTAGTGAGGAGAAAGGACAATAAAAGTACAGATTTTAGGAAGACAGAAGATGGCGATAATGCCACTAAGACACAAGAGGTTGCTGGGAATGAAAGAGAATGAGAAGATTTTAGTGAGGAGAAAGGACAATAAAAGTACAGATTTTAGGAAGACAGAAGATGGCGATAATGCCACTAAGACACAAGAGGTTGCTGGGAATGAAAGAGAATGAGAAGATTTTAGTGAGGAGAAAGGACAATAAAAGTACAGATTTTAGGAAGACAGAAGATGGCGATAATGCCACTAAGACACAAGAGGTTGCTGGGAATGAAAGAGAATGAGAAGATTTTAGTGAGGAGAAAGGACAATAAAAGTACAGATTTTAGGAAGACAGAAGATGGCGATAATGCCACTAAGACACAAGAGGTTGCTGGGAATGAAAGAGAATGAGAAGATTTTAGTGAGGAGAAAGGACAATAAAAGTAAAGATTTTAGGAAGACAGAAGATGGCGATAATGCCACTAAGACACAAGAGGTTGCTGGGAATGAAAGAGAATGAGAAGATTTTAGTGAGGAGAAAGGACAATAAAAGTACAGATTTTAGGAAGACAGAAGATGGCGATAATGCCACTAAGACACAAGAGGTTGCTGGGAATGAAAGAGAATGAGAAGATTTTAGTGAGGAGAAAGGACAATAAAAGTACAGATTTTAGGAAGACAGAAGATGGCGATAATGCCACTAAGACACAAGAGGTTGCTGGGAATGAAAGAGAATGAGAAGATTTTAGTGAGGAGAAAGGACAATAAAAGTACAGATTTTAGGAAGACAGAAGATGGCGATAATGCCACTAAGACACAAGAGGTTGCTGGGAATGAAAGAGAATGAGAAGATTTTAGTGAGGAGAAAGGACAATAAAAGTAAAGATTTTAGGAAGACAGAAGATGGCGATAATGCCACTAAGACACAAGAGGTTGCTGGGAATGAAAGAGAATGAGAAGATTTTAGTGAGGAGAAAGGACAATAAAAGTAAAGATTTTAGGAAGACAGAAGATGGCGATAATGCCACTAAGACACAAGAGGTTGCTGGGAATGAAAGAGAATGAGAAGATTTTAGTGAGGAGAAAGGACAATAAAAGTACAGATTTTAGGAAGACAGAAGATGGCGATAATGCCACTAAGACACAAGAGGTTGCTGGGAATGAAAGAGAATGAGAAGATTTTAGTGAGGAGAAAGGACAATAAAAAGTACAGATTTTAGGGAAGACAGAAGATGGCGATAATGCCACTAAGACACAAGAGGTTGCTGGGAATGAAAGAGAATGAGAAGATTTTAGTGAGGACAAAGGACAATAAAAGAACAATTTTAGGAAGACAGAAGATGGCGATAATGCCACTAAGACACAAGAGGTTGCTGGGAATGAAAGAGAATGAAAAACTTTAGTGAGGAAAAAGGACAATAAAAGTAAAGATTTTAGGAAGACAGAAGATGGTGATAATGCCACGAAGACACAAGAGGTTGCTGGGAATGAAAGAGAACGAGAAAACTTTAGTGAGGAGAAAGGACAATAAAAGTAAAGATTTTAGGAAGACAGAAGATGGTGATAATGCCACTAAGACACAAGAGGTTGCTGGGAATGAAAGAGAATGAGAAGATTTTAGTGAGGAGAAAGGACAATAAAAGTAAAGATTTTAGGAAGACAGAAGATGGTGATAATGCCACTAAGACACAAGAGGTTGCTGGGAATGAAAGAGAATGAGAAGATTTTAGTGAGGAGAAAGGACAATAAAAGTAAAGATTTTAGGAAGACAGAAGATGGCGATAATGCCACTAAGACACAAGAGGTTGCTGGGAATGAAAGAGAATGAGAAGATTTTAGTGAGGAGAAAGGACAATAAAAGTAAAGATTTTAGGAAGACAGAAGATGGCGATAATGCCACTAAGACACAAGAGGTTGCTGGGAATGAAAGAGAATGAGAAGATTTTAGTGAGGAGAAAGGACAATAAAAGTACAGATTTTAGGAAGACAGAAGATGGCGATAATGCCACTAAGACACAAGAGGTTGCTGGGAATGAAAGAGAATGAGAAGATTTTAGTGAGGAGAAAGGACAATAAAAGAACAAATTTTAGGAAGACAGAAGATGGCGATAATGCCACTAAGACACAAGAGGTTGCTGGGAATGAAAGAGAATGAGAAAAATTTAGTGAGGAGAAAGGACAATAAAAGTAAAGATTTTAGGAAGACAGAAGATGGTGATAATGCCACGAAGACACAAGAGGTTGCTGGGAATGAAAGAGAACGAGAAAACTTTAGTGAGGAGAAAGGACAATAAAAGTAAAGATTTTAGGAAGACAGAAGATGGTGATAATGCCACTAAGACACAAGAGGTTGCTGGGAATGAAAGAGAACGAGAAAACATTATTGAGGAGAAAGGACAATAAAAGTAAAGATTTTAGGAAGACAGAAGATGGTGATAATGCCACTAAGACACAAGAGGTTGCTGGGAATGAAAGAGAATGAGAAGATTTTAGTGAGGAGAAAGGACAATAAAAGTACAGATTTTAGGAAGACAGAAGATGGCGATAATGCCACTAAGACACAAGAGGTTGCTGGGAATGAAAGAGAATGAGAAGATTTTAGTGAGGAGAAAGGACAATAAAAGAACAAATTTTAGGAAGACAGAAGATGGCGATAATGCCACTAAGACACAAGAGGTTGCTGGGAATGAAAGAGAATGAGAAAAATTTAGTGAGGAGAAAGGACAATAAAAGTAAAGATTTTAGGAAGACAGAAGATGGCGATAATGCCACTAAGACACAAGAGGTTGCTGGGAATGAAAGAGAATGAGAAGATTTTAGTGAGGACAAAGGACAATAAAAGAACAGATTTTAGGAAGACAGAAGATGGCGATAATGCCACTAAGACACAAGAGGTTGCTGGGAATGAAAGAGAATGAGAAAACTTTAGTGAGGAGAAAGGACAATAAAAGTAAAGATTTTAGGAAGACAGAAGATGGTGATAATGCCACGAAGACACAAGAGGTTGCTGGGAATGAAAGAGAACGAGAAAACTTTAGTGAGGAGAAAGGACAATAAAAGTAAAGATTTTAGGAAGACAGAAGATGGCGATAATGACACTAAGACACAAGAGGTTGCTGGGAATGAAAGAGAATGAGAAGATTTTAGTGAGGAGAAAGGACAATAAAAGTACAGATTTTAGGAGACAGAAGATGGCGATAATGCCACTAAGACACAAGAGGTTGCTGGGAATGAAAGAGAATGAGAAGATTTTAGTGAGGAGAAAGGACAATAAAAGAACAAATTTTAGGAAGACAGAAGATGGCGATAATGCCACTAAGACACAAGAGGTTGCTGGGAATGAAAGAGAATGAGAAAAATTTAGTGAGGAGAAAGGACAATAAAAGTAAAGATTTTAGGAAGACAGAAGATGGCCATAATGCCACTAAGACACAAGAGGTTGCTGGGAATGAAAGAGAATGAGAAGATTTTAGTGAGGAGAAAGGACAATAAAAGAACAGATTTTAGGAAGACAGAAGATGGCGATAATGCCACTAAGACACAAGAGGTTGCTGGGAATGAAAGAGAATGAGAAAAAACTTAGTGAGGGAGAAAGGACAATAAAAGTAAAGATTTTAGGAAGTCAGAAGATGGTGATAATGCCACGAAGACACAAGAGGTTGCTAGGAATGAAAGAGAACGAGAAAACTTTAGTGAGGAGAAAGGACAATAAAAGTAAAGATTTTAGGAAGACATAAGATGGTGATAATGACACTAAGACACAAGAGGTTGCTGGGAATGAAAGAGAACGAGAAAACTTTAGTGAGGAGAAAAGAAAAATAAAAGTAAAGATTTTAGGAAGACAGAAGATGGTGATAATGCCACTAAGACACAAGAGGTTGCTGGGAATGAAAGAGAATGAGAAAACTTTAGTGAGGAGAAAGGACAATAAAAGTACAGATTTTAGGAAGACAGAAGATGGTGATAATGCCACGAAGACACAAGAGGTTGCTGGGAATGAAAGAGAACGAGAAAACTTTAGTGAGGAGAAAGGACAATAAAAGTAAAGATTTTAGGAAGACATAAGATGGTGATAATGACACTAAGACACAAGAGGTTGCTGGGAATGAAAGAGAACGAGAAAACTTTAGTGAGGAGAAAAGAAAAATAAAAGTAAAGATTTTAGGAAGACAGAAGATGGTGATAATGCCACTAAGAAACAAGAGGTTGCTGGGAATGAAAGAGAACGAGAAAACTTTAGTGAGGAGAAAGGACAATAAAAGTAAAGATTTTAGGAAGACAGAAGATGGCGATAACGCCACTAAGACACAAGAGGTTGCTGGGAATGAAAGAGAATGAGAAGATTTTAGTGAGGAGAAAGGACAATAAAAGTACAGATTTTAGGAAGACAGAAGATGGCGATAATGCCACTAAGACACAAGAGGTTGCTGGGAATGAAAGAGAATGAGAAGATTTTAGTGAGGAGAAAGGACAATAAAAGTACAGATTTTAGGAAGACAGAAGATGGCGATAATGCCACTAAGACACAAGAGGTTGATGGGAATGAAAGAGAACGAGAAGATTTTAGTGAGGAGAAAGGACAATAAAAATAAAGATTTTAGGAAGACAGAAGATGGCGATAATGCCACTAAGACACAAGAGGTTGCTGGGAATGAAAGAGAATGAGAAGATTTTAGTGAGGAGAAAGGACAATAAAAGTACAGATTTTAGGAAGACAGAAGATGGCGATAATGCCACTAAGACACAAGAGGTTGCTGGGAATGAAAGGGAATGAGAAGATTTTAGTGAGGACAAAGGACAATAAAAGTACAGATTTTAGGAAGACAGAAGATGGCGATAATGCCACTAAGACACAAGAGGTTGCTGGGAATTAAAGAGAATGAGAAGATTTTAGTGAGGAGAAAGGACAATAAAAGTAAAGATTTTAGGAAGACAGAAGATGGCGATAATGCCACTAAGACACAAGAGGTTGCTGGGAATGAAAGAGAATGAGAAGATTTAGGTGAGGAGAAAGGACAATAAAAGTACAGATTTTAGGAAGACAGAAGATGGCGATAATGCCACTAAGACACAAGAGGTTGCTGGGAATGAAAGAGAATGAGAAGATTTTAGTGAGGCGAAAGGACAATAAAGAACAATCTTCAGGAAGACAGGAGATGACGATTGACGTTGCATTGAAAATTTTGAACATTGTATGTGGCACGGAAACGAGAGACCGGAAGAGATTTCCACAGGTGATAAGTGCGAGAAAAGAAAATATTAGAATAGAACTTCCGGTTACATCTAGCTATTTTAACACTTGCCAATCAAGAAAAATCGTGAAAATTCATGCGGTTGAAGCAACGTGGAGGATGGGGGGGTCTCATTAGAACAATTGCTATGAATATATTTATAGAAAAGACAGAGGGAAGCCACATCATGGCGATGGAAATGAGACTGAAGACGAGATGCCAGGTCAGGACCGATGACATCAGAGGACCTTCTTTGGATTTTGTCGAGAATCTTGAGTATAAATCTAAATTTTCAAATGTGTCAGTAAGTGATCCGTTTTGTTAGCACAATGTAACCTGATCCAATCTGTTGCTTGGGCACCGAAGGTTAACTCTTGTTTTCCCCCGAGAAATGTCATGATGATCTCAGAATGGTATCACGGCAATAGATGTCGAAAGTAATGTCATCTGTCAGGAACGATAACACATTAGCTTGAAACGTCTGGTTAGATTTTGCGGGGACGATATAAATATTGAATTAAAATTCTGTTATATCTATATCTATAATTCTCAAAATGTGTTTGTATGTGTGTGTGTGTGTGTGATCAGATAATGTTTATGTGTTTCCACAGTTTCCATCCGATTTCCATGAAATATTTTTGTTTGATAGATAATTCTTCAGTGCCGGTTTTTATATTACATTCGAAAAATCGAAAAAACAGATTCTTTACACTTTGCGCAAAAATCAAATACAAAATTTAATGTCTGTAACAAAGAACAGCGTTCAATCAATTTAGAGAGTTGAAATCTAACGCAAAAGATTATTAGAATTATAAAAAAAATTAGATTATAAATAAAAATTATCATATATTATGACGGTCCATGGAAGAGGTTCCTTCCTTGCAAGATAGAAAACACAAAAACGGCCCTTTTCAGGGCCACCTCCCCATTCAAATTATTAACTCCCCACCAGCCATTTGGGGATGTGCCTCAGTTGCATCCAAATGTTGTTACTAACATTGATTTTCAGGAGGGCTGACTTTAAACTTAAACTGCTCCAATTGAATGTCAAAAATCCCATTAATGAAACACCCGGTCGAAGGCGGGTTATACTGCTAGTTTATTCTAAAAGTAACTAATGCCTTAAAATAAAATAAAAATATTTTATTCTCACCGATAGATTCCCTATAGATTAACCGCGATGGAGACAATAGTTGTAGTTTTTTTGATAAAGCATAAAAATGGCGTTGGCATTCTAACCATGAGACTCATGTTCGAATCTCAGCATGATCGATTTGTCAGGAAAAAGAGGTCGGTCCCTTTGGAAAGTGCCTGAAAACCATAACACGGGCTGACCCAAGCCTTGTGAGTGTAACTGGTTAGACGGAAACCCATGCGGACCGTCGATAGCTGTGCTAGAACGAAGTCACGAGTCATTGTGGCCGAAGCCTTCAGTGTGCAGGCCTTGTTCAGATTGTTGTTCTTTCCCAGAAACTGTAACTAAAGTCTGCTCGGCATAGTTGCAGTATAGACCACAGATGGGGTCTGTGGATGTGGAGCAAACACAAAATGCGCCTGAGCAAGCGTCTGCAATAGGGATTGGCTAGCCACCCTAATAGACGCTTATCCTCGAATATGAGTGGCCAGCTACACATACATACATACACGTACACACACACCAAACATAAATAAGCAAAACTTGGGCGCTTCTTTTTAAATCGGTGAATAAAGACCTAATAAATTATGAAAATTATCGGATTTAAATTTAGATATTTGTATTATTCATCTCAACATTAAGTCTCATTGTCAGAAAATTATATATATATATATATATATATATATATATATATATATATATATATATATATATATATATAAAGAAAAGAACAGTAATATATATAATCCGGTGTTCTTATAGATATTTTATTTTTTACAAAATAGTGCTCAATGTAAATTAACAGGGCATTAATATTATAAATTAATTGATTTAAAATATTTTTTTTCGCTACACAGTTCTAACCATGTTTCAAAAATGGAAGCGAAAAGCTTCGAATTTAATTTTGTAACCAAATTAAAGACATTAGTTCCATTTCATAATCAAGCGAATTTTTTGCTTGAGGATGAAATGGAACTAATGTCTTAATTTTTTTGAAACATGATTAGCACTGTGTAGAAAAACATATTTTAAATCAATTAATTTATAATATATATATATATATATATATATATATATATATATATATATATATAAAACAAATGTTTGGAGGTACAAAATTTATAAATAGTTTTAAAACTAGGAAACCATTGATTTTAATATTAAAAGTCTCTAGAGATATAGAGACTTTTAATATTAAAATCAATAGTTTCTAGTTTTAAAACTATATATATATATATATATATATATATATATATATATATATATATATTTGTAAAAAGTTACTTGAATGAACGATTAACAAACTACTTTCCCACGTAAAAGTGGCCTAGTGGAATAAAGCGTTGGTAATTGTGAGTTGAATCTCTGTGTAAATAGTAGAAACAGGGCGAGCAATAACCGAGCAGAACTAGACGAGATATCCCTAGAAGTGGAGTTAGAACAGTCTAAAGCTGTTCATTAAATGAAGGGTTAGTTCGGAATTCCCTATAGATTAACCGCGTCGGCGTACACCTGATGAAAGCCGTTGGGAAAAACAGCCGAAATGTTGGAAGAACAACAATAAAGATGCAGACAATAGTCTGCATGGGAATAACAGCCTTTGTTTTATGCTTTCTGCTTATCATAAACTAAATTAAAAAAAAAAAAAAAACACGAAAGATTTATTCCCAACTTGAGGCAGCTAATTTTAAATGATTTTTTTTTTAAATAACGGCTTTATAATGTTTTTTGATTGCAACGAGTTGGAATATGCTAATATCCTTTCCTAAATTATAATAAAAGTTACTCTGAACACGAAAATTAATCTGGGCTGGAGCTACACAGTCTTCTCTTTCAAGTCTCTCAAAAGCGTGTATGCGACTTGTGGCTGATGAACTATTTTCCACACTGCCGCGTCTAACCCAGAGAGGAAATGTCGAAAGTGTCTTCTTACTATATCGCTATTTCCATGGCAAATGTTCTAACATGTTGCATTCCTTAGCTGAAGTTATGCTTTTTATTCCCTTCGTATTCCATTAATAAGAAGAAAGTTCTACTCAGACGATTTCTTCACAACAACCATTACTTTGTGCAATGGACTCCCAAAAAGATGCTTCCTCGATCACCACAATCATAACCTCTTCAAGTTTAGGGTTAACTGTTCTTTCCTACATATATTCATAAACTGCACTTCTTACCTCCTCCTCTTACGTTCATACAACAAATTCATTCAGTAACATTGAGTGGCTCTTCAGCCTTCTACAGGGTGAATATTAGTAAAAAAAAAAAAAAAGTACCAACATTTCAGTCTAAAATTATTCAAGGAAATTTAACTGAAATGCTTAACAGATTGCAACATTTATTAGAGATGAAATTTAAATTATTATTGCTTTATTCTAAAATTTTAACACATAGCTATTAATGTCAACAACTGAGAACAAATAATTATTAATTCAAAAAATTAGTAATTATTGTATAATATTAATCATAACTAAATGTACAATAATGTTTTTCATAAAAGTTAAAAAAATAACCATAAATACGTAAACAATGCGTATATTTTGGAAAATTCCTTTTTTCACAATATAACTATTTGTGCCATGTTATAATGCTTATTACCTAAACAAGAATAATACTGAATAATTTTTTTTAAACATTAAAGTATATTTAATCACATTTCCTTAATAGCAGTCGCGATCTGTAAATAAAAATGAAGTTATGATTTTTATAAAAATTATAGTCATTTTTAACCATCGTAAATACTCAAGGATAGTGCAAGTTTTTTTATGATCAGCTTTTATCCCCAAAATAGGGTTTCGCACTATACGCATGTATTTTTTGAAGAAGTTATGCATTTTTGGTGACAGGTTGCACTATACACAGGTAATTATTTTCTGCAGGGGTCAAAATTAATGACAAATATTCAGACGTGGCACTATACCTGACATTGGCTTATATACGAATATATACAGTAATTTATTTGTATTCATTTTTAACCTACTTTAGATTATTTGTAACTTATTTCTTAACCATTTTAATGCTGTTTTTTTATGATGCTACTAAAAACTATTAATAATAAAATTATTAAAAAACATTTTAATTTAGGAAAGTTTTCAA
Organism: Acanthosepion pharaonis; assembly: GCA_903632075.3. Lineage (NCBI taxonomy): Eukaryota > Metazoa > Mollusca > Cephalopoda > Sepiida > Sepiidae > Acanthosepion > Acanthosepion pharaonis. Next base: position 2,089,534 of record CAHIKZ030005024.1, on the reverse strand, counting down.
TTTTTTTCGGAACGATTAAAATTTTTTGTTCCGAAACAGTTTGTCTTGAACTTTACTCTACAATCAACTCGTAGAATTCGTAGAATAATTTGATTGTTTTTAAATAAATTATAGCTTGAAGCATCTACTTTAAATGCATTCTGTTTATAAGCAAGAAAATTACGAGGAGAAATAATTATTTTCTTACACCCTTGTGCAAATTAATTCAAACAAAACGAATAATTCCATTCTTATTTACTTTTTTCCAATGCAACATGACCCAGTGCACATGTTAGTACTTCCGATGTCCATTCCATGAAGTCTTTCCTGGCAGAGTGACCACAGATTCTCGATTGGATTTAAATCAGGAAAGTTTCTGAGCCAATCGACAGTAAAGTTTCATTATGACGGATTATACAGGGTGTCCATAAAGTTCGTGTGCACTTTAAAAACTTATAACTTTATTTGTATTTGGGATAGAAATAATCTGTAAAAAGAATTAGAAAGAAGTAAATCTATATTTTTTAAGGTTTTATTGAAATTTTATTGAAGTTTATGGATGCAACACTTTCGTCGCTGATACATGGCCTTCCAGACTGTGACTTATCATGGACTGAGCCTGTCTCTTTACATTTTTTCATCCATTTAGCAATGATGTTCCTATGAGGTGGTTCTTTATTGTATTCAAGTCTAAACTTTCTTTGTACAGCAATAGAAGATATAAAATCAGCCAACCAAAGGACACAGTTTACTTTTTCCTCAGTTGAAGCCATTGATCAAATTGATTCTGGAAAAAAGAAAATATTTTTTTACTTATCTAAAAATTGTTGCAAATTTTGAGGGAAAGAATTATTCAATAACTATACTTAAAACTAGGTACATTAAACTTTATAATATTTTTATAGATTATTTCTATCGCAAATACAAATAAAGTTATAAATATTTTAAAGTGCACACGAACTTTATGGACACCCTATATATAAGGGTGTTTCATTAAGACGGATCAAATTCAGCAGTAAATAAATCAGTGTTATCGGTAAAAATTTATTTATTTCTCCATTGGATCATGTTATTATGTGTGAAAAATAATATCTCCAAAATGGCTGTCAAATCCGAAAGAAAAAGAAAAAAAAATCATTAATCGCTTAAGCTTAATTCACATTAAAATCGGTCGAAGTTATTAGAACAACCTTTACTTTGATTTGCTCACTGGTAAGGCTTGCCAGTGTGTTTATGCAGTGTTATAATTTTCATATGATTTCTTGGAGTAATGTCCATCGCACACAATGGCCGTAGGACAACTAATCGAGAGTCGAGACAATAGGGTATGGGCGTGATGATGCAATCACGGATGATGAAATATTTTTCAAGGCCAAACCAATTTCATCATACACTCCGAAAATAGATCCATATTACTGCACACCACTGCAAATAACCTAATCTGAGGAAAAAATAGAAATCGATTACACCTTTTCATTCCAGTGGGTCTAAAACTGACCGAATGGTGAAAGAAAGGAAACTACTAAACTCAGTATTAAACTACTTAGTAGTTTCAATTAATTTGCAAATAAACATGAATGAGCATAAAAAACGGTTAATTTTCAAAGATCGGAAACTGCTCTCTGCTTATCTCTTTTTCCTTTTATAGGAATTCTGTACAATCTTTTGTGAAAGTGTGTTACTGTCAAGCAAGCAGAGATCAGAAGATAGAAATAAAATACAAAAAGACATTATATCTCTGTGTTCACAAGTAAATACTTCATATTTTATGCCTGACTTAATACAGCAAATGCACTTTAGGTCTATGTGATATAAATGGTTACCGTCCTCATGACTGACAACGTGTACGTTAGCTAATGTAGATGTTTTGCAAGATCAGAACCTATAAATAAACTGCTTCACTCACGTTAATCATTTACTTTTTTTCTATATTAACGTTGCCAAGAACCCGATGATTGACGGCAGAACAAACTGTGAGCATTGACGAATCTCTGCTTTTCTTTTAACCAAATCTTTATATATATTCAAATGTTTTCAATCGCGCATATGCGTGTATCCGTGTAGTCCAGTGGTTCCCAAACCTTTTTCTAGCTGCCACTCCTTGACACCTCTCCGACATTTATATGAAGACACTTCTTTTAAAACAACAACCAATCTAACACTGTAAGCATGTATATGCATTTCGACTTTTTATCAGATGCCATTACATAAAACGTCATACGAACAGCTGCGGCCATATTGCTACACCTACAAACCTAGATAACTAACCTTGGCAGACGATAGCCGTCCGATTTGACTGGTGTGTCTTGTCCAAGTAACATCAGCAAAATACAAAAGTTCGGACAGCCAAATATAATAAATTAATTCTATTTTTGTAAAGAATAAATGTGGCTGAAGTGACTTAGATTTCGTCATATAGATTTAAAAAAAAAATACTTGATTTTAATGTCAGAAACCCTTTTTTTTTCTACCCCCCTACTTTTTTTGATATCTCTCACTGGATCTTTTCACCGACCCCAAAGGATCGGTAAAGCCCTTTCTTTGGTAATCCCAGGTGTTGACGATTCGCGGTTTGCGTCCCCATTCAAAAGAGTCCTTCTGCACAAAATAAAGATAACTTGCCTTATCTTATGCATTTAGAATAAAACTCAGCCAACAGATCTTTCCAGAAGAGACTAAAATTGAAACAAAAGGCCTATTTCTCTAACGGTCAGGCGCCCAAAATGTTTCAATAGTTGCAGCTTATAAAAAGGCCCTATGCAGTATCTGTCTATATTTCTGAGATGAGGTATTATGTAGAGTATTTATATTATTCGGACTATTGTCCTCATCTTTGTCGCCATATTTATTACAACGTTTCGGCCTTTCAGTATCTGTCTATATTTCTGAGATGAGGTATTATGTAGAGTATTTATATTATTCGGACTATTGTCCTCATCTTTGTCGCCATATTTATTACAACGTTTCGGCCTTTCAGTATCTGTCTATATTTCTGAGATGAGGTATTATGTACACTATTTACATTATTCGGATTATTGTCCTCATCTTTGTCAACATATTTATTACAACGTTTCGGCCTTTCAGCATCTGTCTATATTTCTGAGATGAGGTATCATGTACATTATTTACATTATTCGGACTATTGTCCTCATTTTTGTTGCCATATTTATTACAACGCCTCGGCCGTTGTACACTCCGGCCTTATTCAGGTGGTTGGAATGTCGAACTGAACCCTTTATTTTGCTCACTGGGGTAGACTGTTCCAGTTCCACGTGTCATGTTTTAATGGATGTCAGTTATCAGTTATCTCCTTGTTAATTTCCCTCTGAAATTTCTCAACTGCTGTAACCAGGTATTGAACTCACACTCTGGGTCTTGTCACTGGATCTAACTAACGCCTTTATCTACTGTGCCATGTGTCCTCAAGGACATAGCTTAGTGGATAAAGGCGTTAGTTATACAAGTCTATACAAGTAGACAGAATAAAAGTAAATCTGTTTTGTTTTGCTATTATTACTATTGAATATTTTATTATTATTGCATTTCTTCTGTTATTATTATTGCAATTTTATTTGCTGTTATTCATTGTTTTCTCTGGCACTTCTTATTACTAGTTCCCATATTGTACTCATTTCTATGCTTGGTCGGCTCAGGATATTTTTGTGGCCTAGAATATGTGCTGATTCCTTAAGTTTCCAAATTTTCCAGTGATATTCTCTGTTTATTATTTCAACCTTATCCCACAGGCGGCTGTGGTCTCTCTTTTCTGCACCGCTGGACGAAATAAACGGTTCGTTCGAAATTACAATCACCTGAAGAAGGCCGGAACATACTACAGCCGAAACGTTGTGAATATGCCAATGAAGATGAGGATAACAGTCCAAATAATGTAAATAATATAACTAATTGTAATACCTCATCTCAGAGATATAGACAGACCACACTTTTCTTTCTACTTCACTTTTCTTTGTTACTCTCTTTCCTTCTCAGTTTCTTCATACATATCTTTCTTTCTACCTCACTTTCCTTTTGTCTGTCTATTCTTATGTCTGTCTATTTAATTCAGTTTGTTTATACCATATATGTATACATATGCATCATATATATTAATATATCTCTATCTCATTATATTTTTCTCTCTCTGATATACATATATATATATATATATATATATATATATATATTACAAATTAACTGATTTAAAATATGTTTTTCGCTACACAGTAATAAACATGTTTAAAAAATGGAAGCTAAATTGTTAATAAAACGTATTCTAATGCAAGCACGCCTAAAAAGAATCTCTAAGTATACATGAAAAAAGACCGAAAAACAGACGACATCCATTTAACGGATGTCAGAATTCGTTGAAAAATACACCCCTACTCTTTTTTTCAAACGTAACTCATAAATGATGCAACAATAGTTCATAAAAACGAACACGCTACAGCCCCTGTCTTGAATGATTAGATTTCTCTGTATCCTTGGAAACAGTAAATTATGAATTTATATGTGCGTTTAAAACTGAGTAAATTTAAAAATAAGTTATTCCAATATTCGCTTGAAAATGAAACGGAACTAATGCTTTTAATTTAATTATATAATTAAATTTGAAGTTTTTAGCTTCCATTTTTGAAACATGGTTATTACTGTGTTGCGAAAAAAAACATAAATTTAAATCAGTTAATTTATAATATTTATGCTCTGTAAATTTACATTAAGCACTGTTTTGTAAAAATAAAAAAAAAATAACAAGATTATACTGGATTATATATCTTACTGTTCTTTTTTTTATATATATATATATATATATATATATATATATATATATATATATATATATATATGAGTATAAAAAACCAACAGGGAGAGAGTATAAAGAGACAAATAAAGAGAAAAACAATGAAAAGGTGTAATAACCACAGCATTTTACAAATGCACAAATGCGCACACTCACACGTATATACACACACACAAAAATAAAATAAAATCAACCTATCATAAGAGCATAAATTATTTTATAAAAATAACGAAAACGAGAAAATCAATTGCTGGTATCTCCTGACGAGTGAACAGAGCGATTAATAAAAGATCCGTCTACGAAACTCTGGATTCAGGGTGCTGAATATAACATCAGTTAAGTGACAAATTTGTATTTACATTTGTATTAATCACACACACACACACACACACACACACATATATATATATATATATATATATATATATATATATATATATATATATATATATATATATATATAATATCTTAATGCCATTTTCAATCTTCAGGTGCACCTGAAGATTGCAAGTGAATGAAACTCCGAGCGTGCAATTAACAGAAACTATTATGTATATTTTTTTAATATATTAAATAGCTCTGTTGTTTAACATTGAGCACTGTTTTTTACTTACGCTATAGAGTATATATAAATGTATTTGTATACGAACGCTTGTTCGTGCATATATTTATACATCTGATTGTATATATATATATATATATATATATATATATATATATATATATATATATATACATACAGATAGAGAGAGGTTAGAATGAGAGAAAGCGACAGAGATATGGCGAGAGCAAGAAATAGATGCATACAAACAGTTTCTTTAAACATATATATGTGTCTGTGCATGCGTAAAACCAGATAGATAGATAGATAGATAGATAGATAATGAACAGAATTAGATAGATAGATAGATAGATAGATAGGTAGATAGATAGATAGATAGATAATGAATAGAATAAGATAGAAAGATAGATAGATAATGAACAGAATTAGATATGAGCAAACTGAAAGATAGATAGATAGATATGAAGAGAATTAGGTAGATAGATAGATAGATAATGAACAGAATGAGATAGATAGATAGATAGATAGATAGATAGATAGATAGATAGATAATGATAGATAATTAGATTAGATAGATAGATAGATGGATGAATAGATATGACTAGATAGATAGATAGATGGATAATGAATAGAATTAGATAGATATGTGCAAACTGAAAGATAGATAGATAGATAGATAGATATGATGGATATAATGAACAGAATTAGATAGATAGATAGATAGATGGATAGATGAATGGATGAACAGAATGAGATAGATAGATAGATAGATATGATAGATGGATAGATAGATGAATAGATGAGATAATGAACAGAATTATGGATAGATAGATGGATAGATGGATAGATAGATAGATGAGATGAATAATGAACAGAATTAGATAGATGGATGGATGGATGGATAGATGGATGGATGTGACTAGATGGATGGATGGATGGATGGATGGATGGATGGATGTATAATGAACAGAATTAGATAGATATGTGCAAACTGAATGGATGGATGGATAGATAGATAGATGGATGGATGAACAGAATTGGATGGATGGATGGATGGATGGATGGATAGATGAATAGATAGATAGATATGACTAGATGGATAGATAGATAGATAGATAGATGGATAGATAGATAATGAACAGAATTAGATAGATAGATAGATAGATAGATAGATAGATAGATAGATAGATAGATAGATATGACTAGATAGATAGATAATGAACAGAATTAGATATGAGCAAACTGAAAGATAGATAGATAGATAGATAGATATGAAGAGAATTAGGTAGATAGATAGATAGATAGATAGATAGATAGATAGATAGATAGATAGATAGATAGATAATGAACAGAATTAGATAGATAGATAGATAGATAGATAGGAACAGAAATAGAAAAGATTGAGATTACGAGAAAGTGTCGTTGATGGAATGAAATGAAGGCGCGGTGAATTGCTGAAATAAAAAAACAAGGCACCCGACGCAACTGCGCCAAATCCCAGCCTTGGAAGCCAAGTGCAAATGAAACGAAAAACAAAAGTAAAAGAATTAAAGAAAGGAAATACCAAGATAAAATTAGCAGCCGATTCGGTAGATGAGAATTGGGTCTGAATACGTCAGCTTATGACCCACCTGTTAATATAAATTCACTCTTCTGTAAGGACAGGGCTGGCTACCAGGTGGATGGGTACGTGTTTGCTACCAATGATCTCATTTTCACTTTCTCCTTGTGTGTGTCCCTGTTTGTGTGTGCACACGCGTATGTGTGTATTTGTTTGTTTGTGTGTACGCGCACGCATATATGCATTTGTGCATCTCGAAACAAATATAGGTAAGTACGTATAAATTTTGGATGCGTGTACACCTATCCATATATATATATATATATATATATATATAAATTGTTCCATGTTATTCTTTCTAGATGCGTTTTTATATAAATATATAGACACACGCACACGTACACACACACACACACACACACACACACACACATATATATATATATATATATATATATATATAAATATGTGGCCTGACGATTGCATTAAACAGACTGTCGCCTCTAAGTGTTGACTTCTATGTTCACTTTTATATTTACACACGCTCTATCTCTGATATTGAGCATTTTATCCCATAACTATAGCACATCTTAAGACTATATTTCTTCATATATATATATATATATATATATATATATATATATATATATATATATATATATATATATTTATTTTTAAGCAACAGACAAATTTAAGGGTTCATGGGATTATAATTTATTTTTTTAGAACCGGGATTTTCGTCCTATTGTACGAAAATGGAAATCTGATGAATTAGGAATTCGTCCAAAGGAAATAAATTATAATCCTATGAACCCTTAAAGTTCTCTGTTTCTTAATATAATTAATATTTGCTCTGTTTTTACATTGAGCTCTATGGATTACATCCTCCTTAGAATTATCCATACAGATTACCAAATAACTTCATATATATATATATATATATACCTAAAGAGCCAGAATGTATCTACCTAGGTTTCACCTACCGGATCATCAGGATAATTCTGCATCTGATACAAAATAAAAATGCGCCTTTGTCTTACTTATGAAGCTGGCAACTACGAAAGCGGGTTCAGAAAAATTATCTGCCCGACTAAAAAGCATTCTAAATTCTGCTGCTTGGCTTGTTTACCGTAATTATTAACATACACTCTGCCTAGTTTATTACGGTAGAAGGAAAAAAAATTCTGGTAAGGAAATTATCTGTCTATATTTCTGAGATGAGGTATTATGTACATTATTATCAGAGAAAATACAAAGTATCTGCAGTCCATATAACATCAGGACAAGCTTCAAAAGCTTGACGACACTTAGCAGATATCTCTTCCGAGTAAGACCCCCCCCATAGAGGCGAACATGACTAAAGACTATGTATACGCCATCCCGTGCAGCTGCAGAAAGAAATATAAAGGAGAGACAGGCCGCACTCTTAAGGTAAGGCTTCAAGAACACCAGAAAGCTGTAACATGAGGGGAAGTGGAAAAATCAGGCATGGCTGACCACATATGGAGAGAAAAGGGAGATCACAGCCCTCTGTGGGATCAGGTTGAGATCATAGACAGGGAACACCATTGGAAAATTCATAAACTTAAGGAATCAGTACATATGCTAGGCCACAAAAATCTCCTGAGCCGACCAAGCATAGAAATGAATACAATATGGGAACCAGTAATAAGGAGTGCCAGAGAAAAGCGATAATAACAACAAAAATTGCAATATGAGCTCTGGTAAAAACATGTAATGATAACAGCAAAAATTGCAATATGAGCACAGGTAAAAATGATATCTGAAGACATTAGGTTTATAATACCCAGAAATTCATACTCAGATGTCCTCGAGGACACATGGCACGTTAGTTAGATCCAGTGACAGGACCCAAAGAGTGTGAGTTCAATACCCGGTTAAGGCAGTGGAGATCTTTCAGAGTGAAATTAACAGGAGATAACTGATAACTGACATCCATTAAAACATGACACGTGGAACTAGAACAGTCTACCCCAGTGAGCGAAATAAAGGGTTCAGTTCGACATTCCAACCACCTGAAGAAGGCCGGAGCGTACAGCGGCCGAAACGTTGTAATAAATATGGCGACAAAGATGAGGACAATAGTCCGAATAATGTAAATAATGTAAGGAAAATATGTAGAGCCAATCATTTAAGTGAGGAAATTGCGCTTTCGACTGCACCGGTGAAACTCATTTCAACTGAATGTACTCGAATGTCTACGACACAAATACTATAAGGAAGCCAACATTAGAAAATTGTTTGAAAAGACTGAAACCGTCAACATAATGTCATACCTTAAAGAACCAGTTTTTTACTAAAACATATAACACCGACAACAGATAATCTACAAAGTTTATATCTGTAAAACATACGTGTACCTTGAGAGTTTAAAAGGATGTACAAAATATCTGTTGTTGAATGAATAAAATTGCGTTCAGTATATACAGGGTGTCCATAAAGTTCGTGTGCACTTTAAAAAAATTTATAACTTTATTTGTACTTGCGATAGAAATAATTTGTAAAAAGGATTAGAAAGAAGTTAATCTATATTTTTTTAAGGTTTTATTGAAATTTTATTTAAGTTTCCACATGTCCTCCATTACAAAGGGTAATACGATTTTACAGTTCATGGAAAACATTTGCCAACAGTAATGCCTGAAATCACATTAGTTATTTTAGCTATACTTAAAATTAGGTACATTAAACTTTATAACATTTTTTAAAGATTATTTCTATCGCAAATACAAATAAAGTTATAAATTTTTTAAAGTGCACACGAACTTTATCGACACCCTGTATTTAGCTGAAGTAAAATAAAAATTGCGTACAATTATTTAGATTTTGGCATTAAATAACCCATAGATGCTGATATGTCGCTAGACAAATTAAACCAAAGCAAACCTTAAGTGAGGAATTACCTACCTACCTACTATATTTTAAAACAGCATCCCAAACCATGATCTTAACCGGGGTATTTCAAACATTGAGTAAAGGCAGTGGAAGCAAATATAGTACCAAATATAGAGCCTTGACACTTCTTGCTTTTTCTTACGCTCATGCAATATCATACGATAATTATCTACCTTAAGTGGCACTTGAGCCTTATATTATGGTGAACATTAGTGTAAAAAAAATTCAGCTGTCTATGATATATCTCTGAGATGTGGTATTATGGCTACATGCAATTTTTACATTATTCAGACTGTTATCATCTTCATTGCCATATTCACAACGTTTCGACGTTTGTACGCTCTGGCCTTCTTCAGGTGATTGGAATTTCGAACCGAACCCTTTATTTCGTCCACCGGCGTAGATTGTTTTCGTTTAACGTGACATCCCTCTTTGGTATGTCTCAGTTATTTCCCTTTACTCTCCAAAGTTTGGGTTCACTACTGCTGTGGTCAAGTATTGAACTCAGAACTCTTTATCCACTGGCCAAAAAGTGCTAAAGAAAAGCAATGAATGACAACAAAAATCGCAATATAAGCTCTGGTAAAAATGCACTAATAACAACAGAAAAAAATTGCAATATAAGCACTAGTAAAAAATGGTTACTGAAACAAAAATTCATACACAGATGTCGTCAAGGACACATGTAAATAATGCAAGAAATTCAGCTGTATTTAGTATTATATTTCCTTCCACTGTATCTAAGCAGGCTCAAGTTTTCTGAACAGGTTCAAAGTCATGTCAAAGTCTCAAATTATTCAAAGTATCCAGGAATTATCAAAGACTCTAAGTAGTTTTAAATTCTCCAAGCAATCTCAAATTCTTCAATCAAGTTCAAAGCCCCTAATTAGTGTGAAAGCCTTCAAATATCTTCAAGGCTTCCAGAAAAGAGCAAAGACTTCAGGCAAGCTAAAAGCCTCTAAACAAGCTAAAAGTCTTCAAGCAAGCCTCGAAGTAGGTTCAACGACTTCAAAGCAGCTTGGAAGCCTCCAAGAATTCTCGGTGCCTCCAAGTTGGTAAGAACCGCTTCTATGTAATATTGTAGCCTCCAAACATACTTAACACTTTCAGAAAGCTTCAAAACCTCTAATTTCAAATCTTCTAAGCAAGCCTCCTAAAAGATATACGCCGAGATCTTAGAACGTACGTACGTTACGCCGTGTCAATACCTCATAAATAATGGACTATTCCGTTTTGACCGCGTGAAAAAATGGAAATGATATATCGGAGATGCTACTTGGTTTCAGTGATAAAAAGAAAGAAAGTAAGAAAGAATGAAATAAATAAAGAAAGAAGTGTTTAACGTCTCCTGCTACTACCTCATATTCCGTTTAATTCGCGTGGAAAGACGGAAAATATATATCAGAGACGCTACTTGGTTTCAGTGAGAAAATGAAAAAAAGAAAAAAAGAAGTGAATATAGAAGGGTTTAACGTCGCCTATCAATGCCTCATAAATAATCGACTATTCCGTTTTGATCACGTTGAAAGATGCTATTTGATTTCAGTGAGAAAAAGAAAGAAAACAAAATTCAAACAGGAAAGCCGTGAAATTTTCAGTGGTACTACTAGTTTATATATAATAACGGTATTGCAGTATATCTATAAAATAACTTCTTTTAAAGTACGAAGATTATGCTGTTACGAATCTGTCAATTAGGCATTTTGTGGGAATATCTACCCCAACGCGACCACTCGGCAACGTGGCCTGCAGGTAGAAAATGTCTTGATTAAAATAAAAATACATCGGTCCTTTTTTTTCATTTTAGCCGTAAAACTTACAAGATTTTCAAATATCAGGAACTTTATATTAGATATTTAATAAGCATGAAAATCCGGTAATGTAGTAACACTTCCGGTAGGAACATCAGCTCTCAGCTCATCAAACAAATTTTTGACCTTATCGTAAATACTATCACAAGTAATTTCTTTTTCTTTAAACCGCACTCAAAGTCCGCCATATTTAACGAAAGATATCCTTTCCTTATCTTAAATAATTTATTTAAGATAAGGAAAAGATATTTCGTTAAATATGGCGGACTTTGAGTGCGGTCTATTTGATTTTACTAAATATGGTTAGTTTCGAATACTTTTCAATTCATCCTTGTTTTTGTTTTTTGTTTTGTATTGTTTTTTTGTTTTTTTAGTAAGATATAGATTGTTGATTTCACCATTCCAAATACAGCATCCATTTTGCTAACACTTGGTTCACTTTTATGTATGGAAATTATTTCCTTAATTTCTCCACCAATTGATTTTTCGCTCGCTTTTCTTCATTCAAATTATTTAAATTAATTGAAACAAAATAAATAATTCCGTTATTATTTTTTTTTTTTCGTATTTTTCCAATGAAACATCACTCAGTGCACTTCATATGTCCATTCAACAAAGTCGTTCCTTGCAGATTGACCACAGATTGGATTTAAATCAGGAGACTTTCCGGACCTGTCTATAGTATTTTGATTTGCTTACTGGTAAGGCTTGCCAGTTTGTTCGTGCAGCGTTATAAATTTTCGTACGCTTCCGCAGACAATGGCTAAGGATAACTAATCGACAATCGAGACAATAGTATCTGGGCGTGATAAAAATCTAATGCAATCACAGATGATGCAAAAGTTTTCAAAACCAAATAAATTTCATCCTAAACCACGAAACTAGATTCATATTACTGCACCTCACTGCAAATGACTTAATCTGAGGAAGCCAAAACCTGTTTATCATTGAAAAACCCAGACGACACGCGAAAACGGATGTCATTGTTTGTGAGCAGACACCACTACCCCACCTTAACTTAACCGGATTTTAAAATCAACTTATATTTGATACAAAAGTTGTCTCAGGAAATTAAAACCCAACCATCAAATGATTGGATTTTTCCGTAACCTTAACAACTTAAAATAATAAGATTGTTTTGTGTTTATAAATTAAATAAATTTGTTAATAGGTTATTCCAAAACTCACTTGAGAATCAGCAAAGCTATGGATTTTTAATTTAATTTTATAATTAAATTTAAAATTTTAGTTTCTCTTTTGAAACATGGTAATTCATGTGTAGCGATGGAACCATATTTTTAAAATAGAAAATAATTATAATATTATGCTCTACTGCTTTGTATCAAGCACTGTTTTTTAAAAATAAAAATAATTACTAAGAACACCGTATTGTAAATCTTACACACACACACATATATATATATATATATCAGAGGTAACAGCAAAATTTTGTAGATCGTGTAACAGCAATATTGTCCAATGGGTAGACTAAGCTATGAACCGTTGTATCTTAGAAATGATTAAAGATATCTTACTGGATTTCACTGAGGTTTTTATTGCACTATTGGACTCTACTTTGAGCAATAAGAATGTATAATTACTCTCTAAGCTTAACAAAAGAATCCTGATGAAATCGAGCATGAATTTATTCACCGATATTTTGATGGTTTTTGAATGGACTTTGAAGATGCAAGTTAGAGTATGAATGTTGGTACCATTACTGAAGGCCTGGATGATCTTATTTTCCTCTCACCATTGCTCAGTTAGGAAGACACAAAAACGATTTGAGTATGTTCTCTTTCTAGCTGAATAACTCTAACTTTTCGGTGATTTTTTGGCGACAAATGTTGTCTTATTTGAAAAACTTGGAAGAAAGAAACCCAGTTTAGTGTTTTTTAGATATTAAACATTTTTGTGGATGGACAATTATGCTGTTACAACCGGTATATATATATATATATATATATATATATATATATATATATATATAAGACATTTTTATGTTTATCCATTCTTTTCATAGATACAAATATTTACGTAAATGCTCTGTTTATAACAAACAGTATTAACAACATTTACCGGCCTATATATATATATATATATGTGTGTGTGTGTGTGTGTGTGTGTGTGTGTGTGATGACCCCCAAAAATATCTGACGAGGTTACATATAAGTATGTATTCTATATTCTACCATTACACCAACTGTTAGGGACAAATTGCTATTCTGTTAAGTAGCAAATTCTTGCGTACCCTGAAAATCAGCATTGTACAATTTACCGTTTCCCATGTGTTTGAACGCCAACCACATGCACTGGATGCAATCATGTAACTGCGCCAGAGTCTCTCAAGACTTGCATTGAGAGAGGCAAAGGAACGAAGGAAAGAAAAAGTTTGAATTATATATATTTTTTAATAATAATATTACCGAAAAGTTGAGACAGATTTTACCAATAATTATAACCGGACGTCTAGCCACACTGAAGAGCTGTGATACAGCGAAACAGTCTGTGGATTACAATATATATATATTACAATATATGTGGATTACAATATATATATATGTTTTGTACCCTCCCTACTCCCTACTTATTTATTGGAAAGGGCGACTGTCCTTGAAAATCAACTTTCGAAATTTTGCTTTTAACTGCGTCAGAACAGCGATGGCTCGTAGCTCAGATAAATTCTCGATAATTTACTTATCGCAAATATTAATTCACCCAAAGCAATTATAAATTTTAAATCAAAGTTTTTTTGTTTATTAAATTGGTGGAACTCTTTTGAAATTATAAACTTTAAATCAAAACCCAACCGGAGTGCAATGGAATTTGATGTGAATTTTAGCAAAATTATTTTTTTCTTTTTTATTTTGGAGTCAACAAGAAAAAAAATTCTCAAATATCTTGACGAAAAAAAGCCCAGATAAATTGACGATAGACAAGGACATTGATATATATATATATATATAAATATATATATATATATATATATATATATATATATATATATATATATAGAGAGAGAGAGAGGAGAGGGGAGGGGAGGAGGAGAGAGAGAGAGAAATTAAATGTGAAAAGAATGTAAGATAAATACTGGTGTATTCCACAAACAAATCACGCGACGTATGCCAGGTCATCGCTTCCAAATCCATTGTTTTTTGACTTGATTTAAATACGCGATACATTGTTTAAGAGCGTGCACGCACACTCACAGACACGTGTGCGTGTGTGTGTGTGTGTGTGTGTGTGTGTGTGCTCGCTTCGAGGACATTTCTAGTTCTCGTTATCGCAGCAGAGTAGAAAACATAATGAAAGAAAACAATGAAAGGCAGCACGCGTCCCGGGTACCACATGAAGTGTGTACCCGGGATTCTGTCAATGTTACCCTCAGGACGACGTTTTAATTCTATTCGTTCGAGGAAAAAGCGCTTGAGGGTCAGCTTTTATCCTTGGGCCCTGCGTAATATAAACGCCGGCACACGCTGAGAACTTTCAGTGTATTTGAACGTAGTAACATTTCTTCTTTCGATAGTGTTTTTTGTGTGTGTGCACAATATATATATATATATATATATATATATATATATATATATATATATATATATAATGGACTCTCTCCCGTCGGTTTCGACGTATGAGGATCTGACAACTTATTGATTCAGTTATGAAATTTTGTGCGATAATCTTAAGTGGCATTTAAGACCCGCTAGTGATTTACAAAGGAGGCCACATATGGAACAAGTGTGAGGATTGTGAGATGAGATCACTGTTAGATTGGCTGACCTTTTAGATCTTGCTCTCGCTTCTTGAAGCTGATTAAGACAAGCAGAGTGAAAATTGCTAAAACACGTTGATCTCCATTCTACCCGCTCCAGTTGGAATGATGTGAGCTTGTGACCCTGGGTTTCACGCTATTTGCGATCGTCAGACAAAACTGATTAATTTTTAAATTTTGGATTTATATATTTAAAAATTTTGGATTTATATATTTAAAAATTTTAGATTTATATATTTAAAATTTTGGATTTATATATTTAAATATTAATCACTTTGTCTGACGATCGCAAATAGCGTGAAACCCAGGATCACAAACTCACATTAATCCAACTAAATATATTAGCTCTATCACTGACATTGAGCTCTTTCTAATAAGTACCGCGCATATATAAATAATATATGTAAAAATGACACATATATGTATTTATATTTATATACATACACATTTTACATATATATATATATATGTGTGTGTGTGTGTGTGTGTGTGTGTGTGTGTGTATAAAATTTCATATATAATAAATTTCACCGCAAGCGAGACAGTAAATTCACGAGGCCACTGGGTCTGTAAGAATGAAGAAAAGAAGAGTAATGAGGAGGACAGTAGAAAGCGATTGACATGGCATTTAAATTGTTGATGGTTAAAGTTGGCTGGAAAGCATGGAACCGGAAGAGAATTTCAAAAGCAAGAAATGCAAGAAATGAAACTGTTAGCATAGAACTTACGGTTCGCCAACTCAACTGTATATTGGTTAGACATCGTCGCTAATCTAATACTGCGCTTAAATTCATAAAGTCTAGGTACCATAGTGAAGAGCTTATCCAAACAGTTGCCATGGAAGTATTCATAGAAAAGGCATAGAGAGCAACTTTACAGCATATATATATATATATATATATATATATATATATATATATATAGAGAGAGAGAGAGAGAGAGAGAGAGAGAGGGAGAGGGGATATATATATATATATATATATATATATATATATATATATATAAATATATACATTGAAGTCAACATTGATGCTAGACGCAATAGTCAAGCCTGCCGATTGCATCTAGCATGGGAAACAACCTGTCGCCTCTAAGTGTTAACTTCAATGTTCACTTTTATATTTACACACTCTATCTCTGGTACTGAGCACTTTATCATAAATATAGCACACCTAAGATTATATATATATATATATATATATATATATATATATATATTTATGTATATTTAGGCAGCAATTTTTCATTGATGCAAGTTTTGTCTATCTATTTTTAAGTTCCTTTCATATTGTCTGATAAGCAATGACATTATCATTGAAAATCGAAAAAATCACCATATTGATACATGTTTAAATCCAATCTAAGCTTTGATAATGGTTTATGTAAGCCAAAAGCTTAGATTGGATGGATGTATCAATATGATGATTTGCTTTCGTCCTTCAATGATAATGTTATTAATCAGACAAAAAAGAAACTTAAAATAAATAGACAAAACTTGCCTTATATTATTTAATGAAACTTGCATCCATATATATATATATATATATATATATATATATATATATATATATATGTAGATAGATAGATAGATAGATAGATAGATATGTATATATATGAATGTTTCATTAAAAACGACAAAATTTCAATTTCAGTTGTCTGTTTTGATTAGTCTTACTCTTATGTCCATCGTCTTTTAACGTTGAATTAAATATAGTCTAATGTTAATTATGTTTTATGAATATGTCCTGAAGATGGTCTATTAGACCGAAACGTCCGACGTTGACATTATTTTAACATTAAAACAGCATAATTGCATATTAGGATTTTTGTTTGTTTTTTTTCGTATATTTTTTCTTCCTATATATATATATATATATATATATATGATTTTGTGTTTGGCCGTTCATCTGAGGGACCCCTTTCTGCTTTCCTTCATCATGATTTTTCTCGCCAGAATCTATTTTATATATTTATAAGTCTCCCACTCGACCATGCTTTGAATATTGCCGCCATATATGGTATGGTGCTCCTGATATATATTTAAAAATTCTTGATAAAATCCAAAGATGTTCCAAATAAATTCTGACGAACTTTCCACTATGGCACCTAGATTTTATGAATTTAAGCACAGTATAAGATCTGCGGCAAGGTCTCATTATTTTACAGTTAAAATAGATAGATGCAACCATAAGTTCTATTTTAACAGTTTCTTCTATCGCACTTCTCGCTTGTGGAAATCTCTACCTAATTCTTGTTTCCCAGTCAACTTTGATCTTTGGAAATGTAATGAAAATCGTTATCTTCTGTCTTCTTAATTCTTGTTCTTTTATTGTCCTCTCTACTTGGTAGTTTTCTCATCCACTTTAACACTTAGTAACTTGTTGCGTCTTAGTGGCTTTACTGCCTTGCTTGGGGTAAGACAAAAAAAATATTACGCTGATTCTAATTCTAGCAATCTAAAAAGCATGGATTTAGTCAACATTTTTTTGTTGTTGTTGTTTAAACCCAGTTTTTGACAACAGCGTTAATAGTCGAAAGTACTTGAACATAAAAGCAAAAAATATGAACTTTGGATAATTTATTCATGACTTCAATCCCGATGTACAACACATTCGAAAATTGGTAAGTTATAATCCTATAATTTTACATGTCCTTCTCTTAGTTAGCACGACCGTTACACCTTGCCAATACTTCATAAATAATGGACTGTTCCGTTTTGATTGCGTGGAAAAACAGAAATGGCATTCAGAGACGTTACTTGGTTTCAGTGAGGAGAAAGAAAGAAAGAAGGGAAAATAAAACATCTTTTTCAGTGAAATGGAAAACTTATTCATTTCAAATCTTTTCATTTGCACCTACTTACTTTTTAAAATAACGACTAACATTCAATTTTGATTGTTATTGCAATATTTTGTTACTCAAATATTTAACGATGCGATATGGAAATTACAACAGATAGTTTATTGTCGTTGAACTCGCCAGGAACTTATTCAATCGTTAACTTAGGAAGTAACATGCATCATAAGTTTCAAATAGAAAAAAACTGTCAAATTTTTACGGGTAT
The DNA here is from genome assembly GCA_903632075.3 of Acanthosepion pharaonis. Lineage (NCBI taxonomy): Eukaryota > Metazoa > Mollusca > Cephalopoda > Sepiida > Sepiidae > Acanthosepion > Acanthosepion pharaonis. The sequence continues at coordinate 2,071,074 of CAHIKZ030005024.1, read as the reverse complement.
TTCTAGTAAAATATTTAATAGATAGACCTTGTCGGTGAAATTTAATAAAACTTGTTTTATATATATATATATATATATATATATATATATATATATATATATATATATATATATATATATATTATATATATATATATCAATCATAAAACTTGTTTATATATATATATATATATATATATATATATATATATATATATATATATATATATAAAAGTGAACATTGAAGTCCACATAGAGAGGAGACAGGCTGTTTCATGCTAGACGCAATCGTCAGGCCACCGTCATTTTATATATAAAAGTAAGTTTGTCGCCTCTTAGTGTTGACTTCAATGTTCACTATATTTACTCTATCTCTGGTACTGAGCACTTTATCGCGTAAATATAGCACACCTTAAGACTATATTTCTTCCTATATATATATATATATATATATATATATATATATATATATATATATATATGTGTATAAATACACAAATACGTACACATACATACACACACACACACACACACACACACACACACACATATATATATATATATATATATATATATATATATATATATATATATATATGTATCTGCAGGCATTTATAGACCTAGGTCAATATTTATTCATCGCAGTATGTTCATAATCTAGATATCTAGCTACATAGATAAACAGAGCTGGGTATGTATGTATGTATCTATCTCTCTCTCTCTCTCTCTCTCTCTCTCTCTATATATATATATATATATATATATATATATATATATATATATATATATATATATATATATATATATATATATATATATATATATATATTAGTGATGCCCTCTAAAGAGTGGACGGAGTGATTGGTTGAGGGACGGTCTACGAGGTCTGGAATCGTGAGTCTGAGTTTAGCACTAATCAGCTGACAAACTTTATATTTGCATTAATTCTCTCTCTCTCTCTCTCTCTCTCTCTATATATATATATATATATATATATATATATATATATATATATGTGTGTGTGCATGTGTAAGTGTGTTAGTGTTTTTTGTCTGTAGTTATATATATATATATATATATATATATATACACACATTTATGCATAAATCTATGTAGCATTTATCCATCAAAACAAATATATATATATATATATATATATATACATTTATGCAAATAAATATATGTAGCATTTATCCATCAAACAAAATTATTATATATATATTTAAATATATATGTATTAACTCTATAGTTATGTGCATATATATATATATATATATATATATATATATATATATATATATATATATATATATATATATATAGAGAGAGAGAGAGAGAGAGATAGATAGATAGCTACATATATATATGTGTGTGTATGTGTGTGCATGTGTGTGTATGTGTATGTGTTTGTGTCTACACACGCACCAATATATTTATATATGTTTATTTATCTACGTTCTTACCAATACTCAATGTTTAGAAAGCTTGTTTTGAAAACGAACAGTGCGTTTCCTATTACAGTGCCATAATGCCAAACCCAGCCATATATATGTGTGTGTGTGTGTCTGTGTGTGTGTGTGTCTCTGTGTGTCTGTGTGCACCAAGGTAATTAGTCATTGTTTGTATCCTAGCTCAAGTGAGATGTAATATAAGTTTCAAAACATTACACATATATATATATATATATATATATATATATATATATATATATATATATATATATATATATATATATATATATGTCTGTTTGTGTCAGGGGGGGACATGTTTGCTGCCTCGATCATTACCCCATCACTCATCAGAGTCCTATCTTTTGTATCTCCCGTGCTTCTCGAGCCAAAACTGTGTAATGTACTTTAAAGCCTGTCTGGGTTTCGACTGCGCCTTCAGCGCTGTTTTTCTCTTAGAGAAGGAATATATTATGGGATATATTCCTATCTCTGCCTTCTCATAACCAGGGTTCGTGCCGTTTTATTAAAAAAAACAAAGCTGTCAGGTATATATTTTTTATGAATTAATCTCTATATGTTAATTCTAATATCTGCAGCTGGTCTCATTGCTGTCGATATAGTTAATCTTGCTGGTAACTATGCTAGTAGTCCTGTTATTAGTTTGACTAATATTAATATAGCCATTACTAACGTACATTGTCAAAGCTTGACATATTAAGGAAAAATACTGCGTGTTTGAATAAATAATACGAATATTGAAAAACTGGTTTCGTTCATTTTTCTTTTCGTTTTTCATAATTTAGTCTCTTTTTCTATTTTTTTTTCATTCATATTCATTCTCTTTTTTTTTTCATTCATATTCATTCTCTTTTTTTTCATTCATACTCATTCTCTTTTTATCGTTTGCTTTCTTTCTTTTTTTTCTTTCTTCTTCTTCTCTTTATTTCAATTTCTCTCTTTTTCGTTTTTCCTTCACGTTCCTTCTCCTTTTTTATTTTTATTTCATCCTTTTTTTCTTCTTTCCTCCTTCACATTCATTCTTATTTTAAGTTCTTTTTTCTTTCTTTTTTTCCTGTCTTCTTCATTATTTCAATTACTCTCTTTTTCTTTTCTCTTTTTCTCCTTCATATTCCCCTTCTTTATTTCAATTTCTCTTTTGCCTTTTCTTTCCTCTGATTTCATTTTACTCTTGCTGATTTATTACATGTTTATTCTTAATTTTTCTTCTTCTTCTTCTTCTTCTTCTTCTTCTTCTTCTTCTTCTTCTTCATCATCATCATCATCATCATCATCATCACTTTTCTTCCGTATCTTCTTTTTCATCATGGTCATTTTTCCCCCCTTTCTTTTCCTATCCGTTCTCTTTTGTACGGTCGATGCGCCGTGCTTACTAGGCTCGTCTTGCAGACCAATATTCCAATAGTGTCTTCGATTCTTCGATTCCTAGATGCCTGACATTTGTGGCTTTGCTTTAAGCTTTGTCAATGCCTCGGCTTCACAGACCCCCTCAATACTACAAGGAATTCAAGCTCTAATCGATGCACTACTCTTGTGCCAGACTAAGTCAAGCTTACTAAATATCATACGTCACAAAGCCATATGAAGAAATAACAATTAGAAAGATTGCTTTGCGCCAAGATTATATATTTCATTACTTGCTTTGAAAATCAACATTCGAAATTCTAAGGTTTTCTGACCTCAATTATCTGTGGAAAAGCTGCAACTTTTCCTAATCTACATATATTAGAAAATCGTGTTGCGACTGTCTTTCAAGTAAAGAATGCCTGTCTGTTTTAAAAAAACTGACTTTTATCTGAACTTGAACCCTTATCACAAGTGCCACTGGGGAAAACGAAACTATTTTTCTCACCAAGCAGAACCAAATCTTGGTGACTTTCTTTCTTCAATTTTCGATTTCTAGCCCTTCCCCCTACAAGACAATAATACCGTGGCACACACAAAAATTTAGGAAAATTCTACATCAACTGTAGTAAGGACTGAAGCCAAATAATAAAGGCATGAAATGAACAGAACTTTACACTGTCAAGGCAAAGACAATCCTATTTCATATTGTCGAAGAGATAAACTCGGCTAAAACAGTACGTACTTCCAATGTTGATGACTATTTGTACTTTGCTTGGGGGTATGGGACGTTGTGGTGAAGTTAAGTTGGTTTGTTGTATTTTACGGCATATCAACATCAATGGGTTATTTAATGCCGACAATGTTTTTATTGCTGGTAATATTTTGCTTTGTCAAAAATCTATTTCTGCTAATAATTTTTTTTTCAAAAAAAGTAATGCTGGTAATATTTTTGTTTTCCTCAAAAATGTATAGCTGGTAATATTTTTTCAAAAACGTATTATTGGTAATAGTTTTTGCTTCAAAAATTTATTGCTGATAATTTTTTTTTTTTTACAAAGTATTCCTAGTGTTTAAAACCCATTTTTATCCCAGTTTCAGGGTTGACTATTTGCCCATAGCTGAGACCCTAACAGGTGCTACTACCCTGGGTCAGGGTGGACCTGGGAACGCCAGCATTTAAGAAGTGGTTCCACGCTCCTCAAAACATCCTGATCAGAGGTCTTGCTGCTGGACGTAGTTTATCGTCTTACCCAGGACGCGGATGTAATTTATCGTCATACCCAGTACGGGGTGAAGTTAATACAACGTTGAAATCAACTATATTTCAAACCCCATCTAACCGCCCATCGACAACGTTGTCACAATGTTATGGCAACAATTTCTCACGGGTCATTTATAAAATCAGAACGATTTTTCTTAACAACTTGCGTCGAAGATATAACATTTATTTCCGCATTTTTTTAATTGAGAACCCCTAATTTAAAGCGATAAATGCACATTCTAATATCTTCCTGGAATTTATTATTCATTTTCTGTTTATGTAACGTTACAGGGAGGCGTGTTAACAACGTTACCAGGTAACACTCTGCAGGAACCTCTGTGAAACATTCCAGAAAAGTTGTATTAAGGTCATTTAGTTAACTGGTTAACCATTAAATGTTAAACAGCCCCTATTCTCAATGGCACGGAAAACTAATTGGACAGACTGCATTAGCTTCAACAGACCTAAAACTTTTGGAAGACCTTCCGTGACCGAGAGCTAACAAAATAACTTTTTTTATTGACACCAGAGCTATCATTTCTACATTAGTAATTTCACTAATGAGGGGAATTGTTTGAGACCCGAGTCCTGTTTCAGTTTCATCCGCTATTGGTGAGAAAATAAAATACAGTAGAATCCCTGACAATCTGATTAAGAAGGCCTTTCAGATATGAGGAATTGGTTACAAAGTCTGGATATGAGGGGGTTATATTTAGATTCAAATAAAAGAAGTGAAATCAGGTTTAACATTTATTTTCAATGTTTTATAGTAAACAAAATAAGCTAATGGTGAGTGAAATATAACGGAATTGATTTTAAGGAAAAAGAAATAAATTATGTAATGTTAATGAAAATTCATTAAATTAAGTATGCCACATATGCAAAACAAATAATGTAACAAGAATTTTTTAATCGCTGTTGCATGATGAGTCTTTCTTTTCTAATATCATTCTCAACTTTTTCCGCATTTCGTTTTGTTCTTGAATTTTTTTCAAAGAAAGACACTTTTTAACTCTGTGTGCGTTATTGCAATCGTCATAGTTGAATGCTGGCTTTCTTTCCATAAAACTGACAACCTTTTCAATAGCTTTTTCATTTCAGCCGAGAATTCATCACAATCATATTTTTTATTTCTTTGTTCATTGTGACAGTGTGGACGCTGGAAAATAGTTTCTTTGGAAGATTTTATATCATACAATGTTGACCTTCCTATGTTGAACTAAGCCATTAGTTACAATGAACTTTCACCAGCGTCTAGTCTGTTTAAACTTTTCACTTTTTGCCATAACTTCAAAGTTGTTCTTTTCCTTTTATTCCCATCATCTTTTGCACCAATACAAGCCATTAAGGTGAAATAAACATAAGCAATTATCCAAATTAAATTTCCTGAAAAATAGAAATTTCAAATCAGTTACATATCACCCAAATAGTTCAAATATACACATCAAAATCATGTCCGGATATGCGGAATTCCGGATATGAGGGATTATACTGTAAGAAAAAGAGGCGAATCTAAAATAAACTGTTGTTTAAAAAAGTCTATCATCATCGCGGATGTCGCTAATCATTTATTGGGCCTGTTTTTTTAAACAACGTTTTTTTTTTTCGACAGCAAAAATAAAATTATTCAAGGCAATTTTACAGAGAGGAAGATTAATTTAACTGTAATTACATCGTTGATAAATTAGTTTAAGACGTTAGACTTCCTCTATTTGGGAGTGAATTAACCAGAAAATACACAAGTCTTACTTTACTAAATGCAAAGACAACAGGAGAAAAATGGTGGTTCTCGCAGGAAAGACATAGGAAGCCATATTTTATTTTTAGTACAAATCAGACGAATTTCTGTAGATAGATCTACAACAGCATAAGCAGAAACTTTGAAATCTTGAAGTGATTTTGTGTCATGTGCTTTCAAGATGTAGGCAGTTGGGGGTTCTCCATTAGAACAGGTTGATATTTCAATTTTTAAGGGAATCATTATTGCACTCGGTGTGAAAACTGGGGTTTGATGTGATAAGTTCTGACACCAAAAATTAGATTTATATCTTACATCAATTTTTCACCATTTAGTTTTAAAGATCGCCTGAATAAATGTACGGAAGCACCTAATTTCCGCAGGCTTTTGTTTACAAACGGACTTCAAAATTTTACTATTTCAAGAATAAATCAGATAAAGTTAATATCTTTTGTCTTAGATACATTGAATGGAAAATATATTCAAACCAGAATTCTGAGTCAGTACAAGCAAAATATGCGTTTTTACGATAAGTAAAAACTGTGTAAAAAATTGTAAAATATTACAAAAAAGGCAACTCAATGAATGAGATTTGTTAGCTCATAATATAAACAAAAAATAGATAAAAGTCTATATAACACCATAATACTGCTGGGCACAAATTATAAAACAAAATGTTTTAAATTTGCATTTTTATTGAAAATCACAATAAAACTACTTCTCTGTATAACATATTAGATCATAATAAAGCTAAATTGTTCAGTATAATTTCACTTTGAAGTAAATGAAGGTCTTATTTGATGGCACAATAATTTAGTAATAATGTGCTTGTGTCATGCATCTTGTCCATAGCCAATTTGTAAAGCTTCAGTAAATTATAAATTTTAAAAGGCTGTGCTCTAAGGCTTTCATTGATCACCGGAATGAAATTCCAACGCTACAATTTTGAACTTAAACTTAATGTTTAAACTCGTTTCCTCAAAAAAAAAAAAAGAAAAAAACGGTAACGATTTGAAAAAAAAACTGTGACATAATTTATCATGTCAAACCCCAACTTTAAACTGAGTTCATAGTTCTAAAATCGACCTTATTCTATATATATTTCTGTCTTTTCTTTCTCAAAGTAACTTTTGCTCCTTCACCATCACTCTTTGGCACTGTTCTGCCATCCACTCACACAAAACTAAATTACTTACGATTTTCTCCTGCTTCCAATGTCCTGTGAGTGTTAAATTCTCTTAACCTTCTCTTCTTATACATCGTAGAAATGTTAACTGTGTCGACAATAATTTTCTTGTCGCATCTTCTCTCCATGTTCTTCCCAACAATCTTCTGAAGAAACACATCTCTGCTGCTTCAAGTCGCTTCTTTCTCTGCGAGGAGATTGGCCAGCATTAACTGCCGTATAGAAGATAAGATATAACAAAACAGTTCAGCACCGTATCCGGAACATTTGCCGTAGGAAAACTTGCCTCAATAATTTTCGCCGTAGGAAACTTCGCCGTAAGACAATTTCACCGAATTTTTTTTCTGATAAATGAGATGAATGACAATGCTCGCCAAATGTTTTACATAAAAAGAAATTTATCATTTTTCCAGCATGGTATTCACTTTAGCTTGATATTTTTTTTTAAGCATTTCACCCGAAGCAAGGCGGGAAGCCACTAGGACGCAAGGGGTTACAGAAAATTTAGAGCAAGATCAGATAGGAGTGATAGAAGAAAGGATGAGGAGAAGGGTAGTGGATAGATCAAGGCAACTGGAGATGTCGATTGACATTACACTTGAATAGCTGGAGATTACAGCTCTCAGGGAAACTGGAATAGGAAAGGGAGTTCCACAGGCGAGAGGTGCGAGACATGAAGCTATTGGAGTAGAAGAGACGGCTACATTTAGGAGTTTCGACAGTGAAGGGGTGAGAGCGGGATGCCAGCCTCGTAGGGCGCTTGAACTCATGGCGTCTGGGAAGCAGCGAATGCAGCTCCTCGGAGCAATTTCCATGAAATTATTTGTAGAACAGACAGAGGGAGGCGACGGCGCGTCTGTGAGAAAGTGATTTTCACATTTCACCGTATTTTCTATCTATTCTGTAAACAAAGTTACGATCTTCAAATAATTTCACATCGCCTCTGGTACTTTCCACTTGGTAGACCATTGTTATGGGTTGGCTGCACAAAAATATTGGCGAATGAATAAAGAAACTTTAAAGAATTTAAGATATAACTTTTCTCCTTCTTTAAGTGTTCAAATTAGATATTCAATTAAGATATTTTAATTATATAACAAAATGGTAAATTGTTTAAATGCTTTTTGTGTTTGATGAATTGAATGTCAATTATACTTTGGATCAAAAACTGGTGTGTTGTTATAATGTCTGTTCAAATATAAGAGAATATGGAATGATGTAAGATTTTGATCGTATAACTTCGCTTATTAAAATTTGCGGTGAAATTGTCTTACGGCAAAAATCATATACTGCAAAATTTATACGCCAAAATTCCTAAGGTAAGATTTATACGGCAAAAATGTTAACGGCGAATGTTTCTAGAATCGTACAGTATACTTCTCTTCATTTCTAAAGATATTTTCTTATGTCTTGATACTTATTTTCCGGAAGACAACTTTGCTACACGCTTTAAGATTTGTGTCACATTACATGTTGTCTGTTACGACACTATCCACGTAGTTAAATTTTTGTACCTGCTTCATTTTGACATCTTCAATAGGGTGTCTCTTTTGCTGACACCTATGCAGCCTAGAGCGACTATTTCCTTCTAAAATATTGTCACTCTAAGTCTGACAGTAATTACTAATACTTCAGTAGTTATCATATTTTTAATAGTATTACAAAAGCTGACCGATATCCTCTACCAGATATTAATTCATTTACCTCTAATAAACAAAGAGATGTGACAGCAAGGCTTCAACAACTACAGTAAAAAGCGAAGATAGCAGCATTCATCAGCAAACAAGTTACGTTTATCAAACGTTTATAGTTCCACTCAGAATTATCCCACGGAACAATAGTCTTGTGAAATAATGCGCTGTTTTTTGTTTGTTTGTTTGTTTTTTAATTTGATGACATAGTAATTGCGAGTTCAATTCCTGAGCTGGGCAATGTGTACTTGGACTCAGTAGACACGTGATGAGCAAAAACTAATTAGTAGTAAGAACTAAGCGAGATATTCCTGGATAGGGTTAGTAGAACGAGAACATTTTATCCCCGTTAATTAAATAAAGGCTTTAGTTTGAAATTCTCTGAAGGTTTAGTCAGTCAGTTATGTGCCATGCGTGATACACGCTTAGGTGATCACGTATCTTTCGATACATGACTGACAAGGCAGATTTTTTCAACACTTCTACGCCAAGTCTGTTTTGGTCGACCCACTTCTCGCTTCCCTTGTGGATTCCACTCAAGGGCCTGCCTGGTGACACTAGAGGCTGGTCCTCCAGGTTTGGGGTTGTGCAGTAGGCTAACAACCTACTCACTTAAAACCTAGTTTGTTACAGAAACCACAACGATGTCTTCAAACAACGACATGGCAGAGGTAGAATCCTCCAAAGTGACGCATGTTGGTGAAAATCCTCCGGGAAGTCAGTGCGCCGACAAATCTTCTGACGACTAAGTCAACAAGCAGGAGAGGGACCTGCAATATCAGAACCCGATACGAAACCAGCAAAATAGCACAGGCTTGCAGAGAATCTTCATTATATTAACGAATAATTGTTCTTAATTTGGTTGCTCATCTACTGAATGAAGCAGAATTCGATGCACCAGTGTCGTCTTCGAATTTTTGTTTCTTAAAATTAAGACCCCGTTCATTTTAATCGAAAGCTGTTTGATAAAACAAAAATGTTCTGTACGAGTTACACGCCCTTGCTTCTTCGGCCAGAATTCAATATTTGCTGAATCATTCCAGAAATCAATTTTAGATTATTTAAACATATATCGGTGTTCATCGGAAAGTCTTTTTCAAATCGCACCATCCTCATTTCGCAGACCCCACCCACTTTATATATTATGGATACGTTGATTTATTATAACAATGATATACTCGTGTAATTAGTTTAAATGGGTTTTCATTTTGATATGTACACTTATTTTACTTTGAACTTCTTTCGAAAATAGTTTAATTAATGGCGTTTATAAATATTCGCGGCACACCTACGATCCACTCGCGGCTCCTCATTGAGTCGCAGAACACTAAGTAGAAGTGTATCAACTCAATCAATGATTGTCAACATGTGTTCTACGGCTCACTGATGAGCAGCGAGTGGATCGTTGGTGTGCCGCGAATATTTATAAATGCTACTAATTCAGTTTATTTTGTGGTTTAAGTTTCAGATGAGAATAATTAGAAAATGTTTTTGGCCTTCGGTGTATGGATCAGTTATAAGACATTTAGTAAAGGAGATGAGGAAATACTTAAATATAGAACAGGCTGCGGTAGAGACAGTTTCATTCAACACCGCCTTGACAAAATCCAGAGCCGAATATGCAATATGATAGGTCCTGCTCTGGCATCTAGTCTACAATCGCTATCCCATAGACGTGCTGTGGTCTTCCCTCTGTCTCTTCTACAAATATTTTCACGGCGACTGTTCCGACGAGATACTTTCACTAGTTCCCGGATTTCATGAATTTAAACAGGCTGGCATCTCGGTTCCATCCTTTTACTGTCAAAACGGTTAAATGTAGCCGTCTCTTCTTCTCAAACAGCTTCTTCTTCCGCACTTCCCGTCAGTGGAACTCCCTTCCCCTTACTTGCTTCCCCGATGACTATAATCTTCAAATATTCAAGTGTAATGTCTATCGACATCTGACACCTTGAGCTCCTCCCCCCTGCTTTTCTCTGTATCCTTTCCTCAAATACGCCTCTTTACTCTTGTTCTCAATCCTCTGTAACCCCTTGCGTGCTAGTGGCACTCCCGCCTTGCTTGGGGTGAATTGCTTTAATAATAAAAAAAAAAAAAGATAGCCTCGTCAAATCGTCAGGTCATGCATGGCGTCAAACACATTCAGAAATGTCTAAAATGTCAGGTGTGTACATCCGCTTTCTAAGATCAATGGTTAAAGCGACTGAAACCTGTAGGTCTCCGTGAGGGCCGTCTTTCTTCGAACATACTCAACTGTCGCTACAGAATTACAGACAAAGAAATGTACCAGATAACAGAAACATCACTTGAAGACTTTCAACAAAAACAGCAACAATTAAAGTGGACAGCATACGTAAGGCGAAGAGAAAATAATAACATAATCATAATGTTGATATTCAGCACTACTTCAAACAAAAGGTTAGGAAGGAAACCTCCATCAGTACTGGAAAGAGCGATAACAGCTACGAGACTTAAGAAAGATATTTTCTTGACAAATTGTTTTAAGAGAAAATGTTTTATAAATTCCAACAGATACTTGCACTGAATAAGGAATTTTTCCTTATAAGAAAACGGCTAATATTATAATTTCCATTTAACCAAAAATGTACCAGTTTTAATTTTGGGGTTATATATTGAGTATAGAATAAAAACGTTAATGAATCGAAATCTTTCCCCTACCCACAAAGCTTCTAATTAACCTAAATTGATGGATATGATGGGCTTTTAACGTAAAATTATCCTCAGTTATACCAAAATAGTTTGAACTGATGAAACTATTTCCATTTTGTTCTTTTTTCGAATTATCCGTTATTTACAAAAGACTCTAAATTATGTAAAAGCTTTGTCATGTGACTACCATAGCTCACCAGCAATTTGAAGATTTTGCTTATCAATTGGTCACTGACAATAATCAGTATTCAGTTCTGTTGGTTCAGCATTACAATAAATGATAGATTAGATACCTACAGGGTTCTCTTTCAGAAAAGAGCCAACTCGGGATAAAATATTCTACATTCAACAGAGAATTGCTAGCAGCTTATTTAGCAGTTTCAACTTCGCCACTTCACTGAAATTCACCAAATTATTTTTACTGACCGACTCTTTGGGAAATATCACAGTTTAAACCAAACAGAATCGGATCACCAACATTAAGTACATTTCTGATATAACACACATCAAAGGTAATCAGGATGTATTATCTGTTTCAATCTCACAACCGGTTTTTGTGATACAAATAGATGCTTGTGGTTAACCAGAAAAAAAATGTTGATGAAGAAAAAAAATTAAATCTTTTACAAAAAGAGATTTTAGTGTCAGGTAATAATTCTCGTTATTATGTGATACAGCCATTTTTTATCCTAAAAATTTTGTATCAAAACCTTTTCATGATTCTCATTCATTCTCAATTTGGTATTGGAACATCTATAAAATTAATTAACTCCAGATACTAATTGTTAAATATGGACAAATCTATATATATTTTCGATGCCATACTCACAATGTTTCGGCCTCTATATCTCTGAGATGAGGTATTATGATTACTTGCATTTTTTACATTATTCAGACTGTTATCCTCATCTTCATTGCAATATTCACAATGTTTCGGCCCCTATATCTCTGAGATGAGGTATTATGATTACTTGCATTATTTAGATTATTCGGACTGTTATCCTCATCTTCATTGCCATATTCACATCGACCATAGAAAGAAACGGCACACTACTGCAGGAAAGTTTATTGTCTAGTCAGTCATGAATCGAAAAAGATATGATGACCCAAACGTGTATCCTTTTGTCATTTAACAGACTGTTGAAATTGCTAGTTGTAACCGTAATTTCCACGCTAATAATGTCACCTCACGGATTTCTCATTTGTAGAACTCCTTTTCTCTTCCAGGTCATTGGTTTGTCGCCACCTTACGATCTTTAAAAATGTATATGCAATGTCTATTGTCATGCTCTGTCTAAAAGAACATCGTTCTATTATTTCCTGTCTGTTTCTTTCACTTGCATTTGTAGCTTTTACCTCCACAGATTCACTAAAAATGAGCATTCGTTGAGACCAAAGATTAATCAAGGAAATTTTAGCGTCTTTTTTTTGCGTTGAAAAACATACTGATTTAGAAATTCTTGCAAAAATTAAATAATTGTCGAATTTTAATGAAACTTTCAGAGCTTATTTACAGACTAGCTTAAAAATCGCCCTATCGGGCGGGCATTTAAGCTAGCTTTTGTGGAGGCCTCTTAATTTGGCCCTACATTACGATAGGTAAGAAGGAGTAGATGCGATAGGTAACAATAAACTACAGAAGAACTTAAAATTTATCGCTGCATTTAAGTAATGCATTAATATTTACCTTTTTTTTTTTTTTTTTTTTTTTTCAAAGCGTTTCACCCCAAGTAAGGCGGGAAGCCACTAGCACGCAAGGGTTTACAGAGAGTTGGAGTAAGAGCAAAGAGGAGTGATAGAGGAAAGGATGAAGAGAAGGATAGGGGAGATTGACATTACATTTGAAGAGTTGGGGATTATAGCTATCAAAGAAACAGGAAAAGGGGAGGGAGTTCCACAAGCGAGAGATGCGAGACATGAAGCTATTGAAGTAGAAGAGACAGCTACATTTAACAGTTTCAACAGTGAAAGGATGAGAGTAAGATGCCAGCCTAGTTGAACGCTTAAATTCATGAAGTTTGGGAACCAGCGAAAGCAGCTCATCAGAACAATTACCATGAAAGTATTTGTAAAAAAGACAGAGAGAGGCGACGGCACGTCTGAGAGCGACTGCAGACGAGATGCCAGATCAGGGCCAATGACGTTGCATATCCGTCTCTGAATCTTATTAAGAACTTTGAGACAAACATAAGGGCCACCAGACCATATATGGCAGCAATACTCCATGCAAGGGTGAATGGTTGATTTGTAGATTTAAAGACTCCGGCGAGAAAATTTCCTGCGGTGGACGAAGCTATTGATTCAATCTATTTGTTCTCAGGTCAGCAGCCAATGAGAGGCTGAGTCGTCGCAAAGAGGAACTCTCGAGAAGTTGAGCGTCAGACATTCCAATGGGGGGGGGGAGCAGATAATAACTTTCTCAAACAGCTTCTTTCCCTGAACCATTAATCTGTGGGACAGACTCCCAAGAATATATCCCACAAATCCCGATCACGACAATCTTAATCTGTTCAAGACTAGAGTCAACCGTTCTCTTCTCCTCCTATCCAGATAATGTCAGTTATGTGCCATGCATGATACACGCTTAGGCGATCATGTATCTTTCGATACATTACTGACGAGGCATATTTTTCACGCAGTAGGTTGCCATTTCTTTCTGCGATAAACCAGTTGCCATCCAAGGCTATAGAACCCAGTATGTCCTGTTATTTACCCATAACTGGGGGTGAAGAAGTGGATTCATACTTTTCCCAAGGTTATAAGCACGTAAAGTGAATGTAATGGATTTGACTGGAATTCGATCTCGACTCTCCGATTCCTCAATCTGAGCCGCTATCCATTACTCCACCGTAACCCTTAATGTAACATTCAGCCTAAAGTGGTCTCCGGGCCTTGTACAGGGTGAACCCTACTCTAAATAAATAAATAAAAAATAAAAAAAATAAAAAATGCATATCTCCATGTTAAAAAATCCATTTCTACAATATTTTAAAACAAAAAAGAAAGTAATATTTATTTCAAATCAGATTAATTCAATATTAAATCAGATAATTTTCCTTAAAGTTTCAAAAAAGTATATTTTATTTTTGAAAGATTTTTTTTTAATAAAGAGAATAACATTGTGATTACAGATGGTTAAAAAATAGCGCTAAAATCAAGGGCCTTTAGTGATTTTAAAACAAAACTCCTTCCAGTCAATTTATATTAGTTTTGAAATACAACGAAATATTTTCCTTACTGGAAATATTAAATAATTTAATCTATTGGCTTAAAATTAAAACTAAAATAAAAGCTTCAAGAAAGATTTTTCCTTTTTAAAAATGCATTTTAAATCTTAGCTATCGCGAATCTGTGTAGGTGATTATTTTTACTGTCTTTGCTTGGTGTGAAATGATTTAAAAAGAAAAGGGTTAGACTTAAACTTGAACTCGGCCCGCCAATTTTAATTACCGCGCTGATATCCGCTACACACTTCAGTTAAATGTTTCCTCGTTTTTTAATGCTAGTAATTGTTGAAAAGAGAAAAATCTTAAGTTAGCGATCATTGCAAGACTGAATCTTTTTACGAGTAATTGCCACGTGTTTACAAATGGCGGAACAGTAAGAGGAAATAAGCCTTTCCTACTTTTAAAAGCATTTCTCTCAACCTCATTTTGGCAGCAGTTGGCCTTACATTGCTGAAGAATTCCAGCAGTCGTGACAGCAGGGGTGGGGTCGGGGGTTCAGGGACTAAAGGCGCGCTAATTAGCACTGCTGAAATATTTACCACAATTAATTCATTAAATTTCAAGAGCAATTAATTACTTATAATCGAGCGCGAACTAATGTTCAACAACATCCTAAGGTCAAGGTGGGGGAGGGCCCAGGGGGGGGGGGCAGGGGGGGGCAGGTTGTATCATTGAGCAGCATTTACAATATGTGCTGAGATGTTGAAAATAACCACTTCACAAAATATTACAAATGACAAAACATTACAATTTTATTGTTTTGGTCGGACTGAGAATTTTACAGCAGCCACAGATAGATAGATAGATAGATAGATAGATAGATATGAGCAAACTGATAGATAGATAGATAATCAATAGAGTAAGATTGATAGAGATATAAATGAACTGAGATAGATATGAATATGATGA
The DNA here is from genome assembly GCA_903632075.3 of Acanthosepion pharaonis. Classification (NCBI taxonomy): domain Eukaryota; kingdom Metazoa; phylum Mollusca; class Cephalopoda; order Sepiida; family Sepiidae; genus Acanthosepion; species Acanthosepion pharaonis. Next base: position 2,055,597 of record CAHIKZ030005024.1, on the reverse strand, counting down.
TATATTTCCTACTGCCCTAAACCAATCCACCGAGATTTATACAACAGTTCCAAATATCTTTTGAACAATGTTAGCGAAATATTTACAGTGTCTTTGTGATTTACCATTTCAAACAATTATATTCCGTTTACAATGAAAATGCGGCGTCCTTCATAAAATTGCAAAAGTTTCAAAACTTATCTTTCTTTTCTGTCTGAATATAGAAAAAGTCATATTTGTAAAATAGAAACCACAGTGGATGTAAAAAATGAATTTATTGCTAGAATTCCAAACAACGAAAATAATATATGCACAAAATGGAAGTAATAAATTCTGTTAAATGTTTGTCGTTCAAATTTTGGCTCTGAAAGTTTGCATTTACTATGCACTAATGCTCTCGAGAAAGGCATAACTCCGTATCTTTCACCCGCAGGCTATAGTTATATTGAAGGACAGTTTGACCCCTTTAAGCTTGTAAAGTAGTCCATTTTGGACGTCGGCTAGCGCTGTGGCCATACAAACATTCCCTTGCTACAGAAAACGCAGTGTTTCCTAATCTCCATAAAGATGTCTACGTGAATAAACTGCAAAAATGGTTATAAGTCTATATTTCAACTCTATATTCTGACGTCTCCGTCTGAGTTCTGAAATTATATTTATTTTTATTTTTCTCCTCAATAGTGTAGAGAAGAAGGACGATTGGTGAGACGGTCCCGGGGATGGGGAAACACCGGTCTTCACCGGCGGTGTATAAATACGGACGGTCTTGGACTCGGGGGTGTTAAGTCAACTTTACCAATAGGAGTAGATTGGTTTGCCCATCGTCCTGTTCACACATCCTCCCCCGGTCTTTTGATCAGGGGTAGAATTTAATCTTTTGGTCCCTCTTTAAGATCGGCTTTCCAGTTTCTACTAAAATATTTTTTTATTCTCTTTCACTCTCAGTAGCCCCTTGCATCTTAGTGGCATCGTCACCTTGCTTGAGGTGAATTGATTAAAAAATATTAACTCGTTTATCTCTTGTAACTGCCAGCATGCTTCATTAGATTAGGAGTAAGATATTTGGGTTTCTTGTCGAGGATCGAACTCACAACTCTAACAAATGGTATCACTAACTCGAAATCGTTCTCCAACAATAATGAAGAATAAATACTCAAATAAAGTTGAAAAAGACAAGCATTAAAAACTTATTATTTTAAGGATTAGTTTAAAAAATGTGTTACTGCGCCATACTAACTTAATATCTATGGGGTGTTTATCGATACTGAGAAACTTATAGTCTGACAAACCAAAGAAATGATTTAGTTCTTTTCGAATCCCGCCCAAATTGTGCACTAGTACAAAACTAAGCGAAGCTTAGTAAACTAGATGCAGTATTACTTAAGGTAATTGGTCCAATCTTTTTAAAAATATAAAGAAAATTTTTAAAATAAATTTTGGGGTTTAGCATTTATTAGATCTTCGTCTCTATACGACATTTGTTAGAATCGAAACATACTGATTTTTTTTATCATTTTAGAAGTGGATTCCGCAGTAATATAAATAAATTGATATATAATATAAAAAATTGATCCTTGATTTTTTAAAGAGTTATCTGTATTTTGTTTTATTCACAAATGTCAAGTTTGAAACTGTTTACGTCATTCATAACGACTGAGAATTGCGAAAAAGTGGTACGCAGTTATCAGTGACGTTAGCACTGTTTAAACAAAGGGTAGATAACTCTTTCAAAAGTCGATTTGACACTGTATTTATATTCTAAAATAATACAAAAATCAATATTTTTTTCTTTATATGAATCCCCTTCTAAAATTATAAAAAAATAAACATCAATATTTTTCGATACTGACAAATTTCATGGGTAAAGGAAGCTCTCATGAATGTCATCTACAAAAATTGTTCCTAAAAACATTCTCCTCTACAGTTTGCGAACAGACTAGTAATGTCCTTGATGCTTATTTTCGATTAATGATCGAATTTGTTTTGTTTACCGTTATATTCAGACATGCCAATGTTAAGGGATTCCTTTCTTTTCTTCTTCAATGGGGATAGTCTTATATAAGTGGGTGAATTTGCCAGTCAAGTTTTATACTTTATTTCAGAGCCTTTGTTAAATAAGGCCGTACCACAACTGGTTCGATTTTATAAGAACATGTGTGTATATCTTCGTTCTCGTTTCTTAATGATTAATTGAGTATCGATTTTCTCCCTCTATTAACGTTTAATACCCGTTTCTTCTTTATTTACTTTTATGTTTTAAACGAAAGAATTATGTATATAAAAAACCAAACTTTTAATCCTCAGCATCAAATAGCCCGCTTTTGTTTCTTATTAATGCGTTCTTCTTCTTCTTCTTCTTCTTCTTCTTCTTCTTCTTCTTCTTCTTCTTCTTCTTCTTCTTCTTCTTCGTCGTCGTATCCCTTCAGGACATAGGCGGTCATGGCTTGCCACAATTCTTTAAAATAATTTTTTCTCTCCGTTATCTTTCCTTAACCTTGTTCCGCCATCCATTATTTACTCACTAAGCCGGTTAGGCGTGGTTTTCCTCTGACCCTCTTGCCTTTAAACTGTCCTGTGAGTATCAAATTTTCTAAGCCCTCTTTCCTCATTATGTGCCCTAGAAACTTCAACTGTTACTTTCTGACCCTAAGTAGAAGGTTTCCTTTTTGTTTCCATTTTCATCGTCGTTGCTCACATCTTCGGTCCATGGTATCCCCAGCATCCTTCTGTAGAACTATATTTCTGTTGCTTCAAATCTCTTCATCTGTGAGGAGATTGTCCAGCATTCGCTGCCATATAGGAGGATTGCATTGCATTTCTGCAGGAAAATCATTTGAAACGCATTTTTATAGTTTGTCTGCATTTCTATAGTAAAAATCATTTATATTGCATTTCTATAGAAAAATAATTGATGATGCATTTTATGGGAAAAATTTTGTCGAGTATTTCTGTAGTAAAATAATTTGCATTGGATTTCTTTAGGAAATATTATTTACGACGCATTTTATAGTGAAGCATACATTTCTATAATAAAATCAGTCACAATGTCTTTCTTTTATACATAGAACACTTTTCTTCTGCAAATAGCAATTGCTGACCCCTGAAAATACATTTCTTCCTGGTTTTCAAAGTCTATAAATTGAGTACCGAAATTTGCTAAAACGATTCATAGTGCAAAAATGGCAAAAATTATGATTTGTCTAATTTTTCTCTACCGGTAGTAAAAATATTGCTGGTACAAAAAATGGCTTTTACCAAGTGAACTAGTGGTAAGGGTAACAAAAACGTTAACCGCTTCCTTACATTTAATTTCATTGACTGAACGGTCAGTGCTAATTACGATTGAACTCTATAGAATCTTTTTCTTAAAATGATTTTACAAGAAAAAAGGTTTCTCAAGTCCAGTAACTGTTATCGCTCTTTCCAGTATTGATGGCGGTTTCCTTTCTAACCTTTTATTTGAAGTGATGTGGAATGTCAACATGTTGTTTATGTCATTATTTTCCCTTCGAATTACATGTATTATCCATTTTCGTTAAAAAACCTCAGGTGATGTTTCTCTTAAATGGTACAGTTTTTGAGATGCTGTAGTTTCAAGAAAGGTGGTTCACATTAAGACCTACATGCTTCATTCACTCGAGGCCAATTTTAACCATCACTCTGAGGTGGAGTATCGATAAAGTCGATGGGCTTCAATGAATAAGCTGAAAGGCAATTAATACAGTTTCGGATTATGTAATTGAAGCAGATTTTTATTCTTCAGAGAGAATCACGTGACCACAGCATTACGAGACATTCAGCAGATAAGCCTGAAAATAGGCTCCCCGATTAATTTTACGAATTTATATTTCTGAGATGGAGTATTGTAACTATTTAGACTATTGTCCTCATTTTTATTGCTATATTTCGGCCGTTGTACGCCCCGGCCTTCTTCAGGTGATATTCGTTAGAATTTCGAACCGGACCGTTTATTTAGTCCACAGGGAATCTACCCACATGGACTAAATAAAAAGTTCGGTTCGAAATTCTAAAGAATATCACCTGAAGAAGGCTAGAGCGTACAACGACCGAAACGTAGTGAATATGATGATAAAGGTGATGGCAACAGTCCGAACGAGAATCACGCGTTCAGTTAAAATATTTAACAATAGACTAGCTTGATATTAGTTTATTGACCGATTGATTCGTTTTTTACGATTTATCAACCCTTTCCAGATTTTTTAAAGCCAGAAAATATTTTTAACTTGAAAGAATTTTTTTATTGTTCATGTAATAATGATTTAGTGATACAAGTTTTACCCATAGTTAGGGGGATAAGATGTGGATTCATACCTTCCCCAAAGGTATTTGCGTGTTAGTGAATATAATGAACCCAACTGGAATTGGAACTCGATTCTCCGTTCAACAATTCCGTGCCATTATCCTTTATACCACCCGCACACCCAAGCTTACAGCACCTGGTATTCTTATGCAGTCAACAATCTATGTACTGACCAGGGTCGATGATGCTTAACTTCATCGATCGTATGGGAATCGCGGATGTGGCCGTAAGCTTCGCCCAATATTGGGTAGTCATTAGTTTAGTAACATGCATACTATTTTCTTCTTTCATCTGATAGATACGTATATATTGGCATACATGCCTTCATATATATATATATGTGTGTGTGTGTGTGTGAGAGAGAGAGAGAGTGTGTAATAATAATAGAAAATATTTGTAATCCGCATGGAATTTCCAAGAGGATATAGATTCAGTGAGAGTTCCATGTCTGACACAGAGCAATAATTATTATATAATGAAAAAACAAACACTTAAAACACCATGAGGTGATATTTATTCCGTTGAGGTCAGTAAAAATAGCCTCAATTCTTCAGACCTTTTCATGCAAATATAAATGGAAAAAATCATAAGAATAAATTTACGTTAACTATACTGATCCTATATTGAGAGAGTGGAGAAAAGAAAGATGCAAATTTATGATCGTGTAAGCGGAGGGGAGAACGGAGATGGTGTGTATAGAGAGAGAGAGAGAGAGAGAAAATAATTGAATTGACTGTGAGGCAAAAAGAGTTCGTCTTAGTGATATTAATTGACATTAGGACACGTGGTGATCTAATTTAACATACGGATTGTGAACATAAGTTGTTACATAAAATAGGAGTTGAGAATATCCATAAAAATAAGGAATGTAAAGAATGAAGCAAAGTATTGGGGAGTCATATTACTAAAGAATTATATTTTAAAAAGTATTTCTTAATAATAAAAAAAAGTGCCCTTCAATAGGGTTCCAACGTCCGTTCACTTTTGTAGGGGAAACCACCACCTGATTCGGAGTGCTTTAGACCGTTAGAATGGGCTTTGAAGCTCTCTGTGACCGAGCGGTTTAAAGCAGCTCATATCCTATTGTAATGTCTCTTACAAAGGGGGACGCAAATTACCTGAAGATACCGAAAGGCTGAAACCAAGGTAGCGGGCTGAAACCAGGGTAGCGGAATCGTCTGATTTCTATCCCCCCTCCCTCCCTCTCTCTCTCTCTCTCTCTCTATATATATATATATATATATATATATATATATATATATATATATATTAAAGACATTTTATATTTAACGTTCTTTTTTATAGATACAAGTATTTAAGTAAATGCTCTGTTTATAATAAACATTCGTCCTTAACATTTAACCGCATCCTATACGGACGAATATTTTTCTATGAAAATATTCGACATTCAGGCCGGTAAATGTTATTTAATACTGTTTATTATAAACAGAGCATTTACTTAAATACTTGTATCTATAAAAAAAACGTTAAACATAAAAATGTCTTTAATAAATAAATTGTCGGACTTTGTTCATTTCTTAATATATATATATATTAATAAGCTTATTTTAACTCAATTTAATTTAAATAATTTAAATAATTATATTGAAGTTTTTGGCACTTGTTTTGAAACATGGGACATCTTATGTCGCGATTTGGAATCATATTTTTAAATAAATAATTATATTTATGCTCTACTTTTGTATCGAGCACTATTTTTAAAAAATAATAACTAAAATACTAAGGGACTTTGGATTATTTACCTAACCAGTTTCCTTCCTATTTTCTATATATTTTCACACACACACACACACACACACACACACACACATATATATATATATATATATATATATGTCTGATTAAATAAATTATAGATATTATATCTGCTTATTTTTAACATAATCCGTTCACACTCACGAATAACCTTCTGAGTATTGCAGTTAAATGATGTGAGAAATGTGCTATAACTGTGAAAATCGCTTTTATTTCCCAAGTACTTTCGATCTTCTTTCAAGATCATCTTCAGGAGTGCAAGTAGTAATGCAAAACTGTGTGTTGCTATCCATTACTGTATTTTTTTTTTCCTTTTTGCTTTTAAATGTAACGGTTGACAGTCATGCTTAGCGTTCATTAGAACGTGAAAAAACAATTATCCACTATGGAATCTTCTCCTATGTTGCAATGTCATGGTCATGCGCGCATTAAAGCGTGAAAAACTGTTCCTTTTATAGGCATTTCGGAATATAACTACAGTATTCGTAGCTGATTCTATTCAGTGTCGCTTTAAAATTTTTTAATGTAGATTGCTTCGAGGATCTGTAGTTTGAATTTGTTATTTTCTTGGTGTAGGATAGTTGTGTTATCAATCAGTATTTTTCTATACTGTGAATGTGGACAAGAATGTTGGTGTAGATGTCTGGCAATGTACGAATGGTCAGACATGTGTTGTGTCGTATATCCAACATATATATATATATATATATGTTTTTTTTCTGTCGGAGATACCTTCTTCCAAGGGACATTTGAATTGATATATAATGTTGGTTTTATGTAATACATCAGTTCGTGGGGATGAGTTATTGCGAATAATTAAAATGGTTGTATTATATTTTTTATAATATATGAACAATTTTTTTTTTATTAGGATCCATGGAAGATATATTAGTACGAATAAAACTTTTTATGATTTTCTCATCCTGTTTGTAGTCAGTATACCTCTGGTTACAATATAAGTGTTTGAAATATTTAGGGTCCTTTGAGGAAGTACCATATTCTATTTGACGTGTGTTTTATATTACTACTACGACGCCTGGAGGTGATCTCGAAAGAAGATCGAAAGTACTTGGGAAATAGAAGCAATTTTCACAGTTATAGCACATTTCTCACATCATTTAATTGTAATACACGGAAGGTTATTCGTGAGCATAAACGGATTATGTTAAAAATAAGCAGACATAATGTTTGTAATTTATTTAATCAGACATGCCTAAAGGAGAATTTGTTGCCTAAATACACAAATATATTATTATTATTATTATTATTATTATTATTATTAAGCTCTAATATTAACACTCTAGGCTCTGATATTAATATTATAGGCTCTAATATTAATACTATTGGCTCTAATATTAACACAATAGGCACTAATATTAATATTATAGGCTGTAATATTAATATTAATATAGGCTCTGATATTAATATTATAGGCTTTACTATTAATACTATAGGCTCTAATATTAATACTATAGGCTCTGATATTAATATTATAGGATCTAATATTAACACTATAGGCTCTGATATTAATATTATAGGCTCTAATATTAATACTATTGGCTCTAATATTAACACAATAGGCACTAATATTAATATTATAGGCTGTAATATTAATATTAATATAGGCTCTGATATTAATATTATAGGCTTTACTATTAATACTATAGGCTCTAATATTAATACTATAGGCTCTGATATTAGTATTATAGGATCTAATATTAATACTACAGGTGCTAATAATAATGTTATGGGCTCTAATATTAATATAATAGGCTCTAATATTAATACTTTAGACTCTGATATTAATATTATAGGTTCTATTATTAATACTATAGGCTCTAATATTAATGCTATAGGCTCTGATATTAATATTATAGGTTCTAATATTAATGCTATAGGCGCTAATATTAATATTATAGGCTCAAATAGTAATACTATAAGCTTTGTTATTAATACTATAGGCTCTGATATTAATATTATAGGATCTAATATTAATACTATAGGCTCTGATATTAATATTATAGGCTCTGATATTAATACTATAGGCTCTGATATTAATATTATAGGCTCTGATATTAATACTATAGGCTCTGATATTAATGCTATAGTTTCTAAGATAATGGAATATAACCAGTAAAAAAATATTCGTGAAATGCTTAATCGAAAATGAGATAAATAATAATTGTGAATAATTGTTTATCTAAAAACCGCTAATAATAAAATTCATCACAGTGAAAATGCGTCATCTAAAAGCTTTTTTTTTTTTAATGCTTTAATTCGTTCAGTACAATTTTTCTCGTTCGATATCTTCACCTTTCAACAGTTGGCCTTCTACCACACTATGCTAAACTTGGTAAATTGCTTTGAACTGTGGCACGGTGACACCGACATGATGAAGCGTCTGTCTTCGGCATATTTCCCAACAAGTAGTAAATGCCAATATACACTCCACCAACCTTGTCTAATTCCCTAGCAGCGATCTGATAAACTGCTGTCTAAGAAAGAATCGATGTTTCCCACAGTCGAGTCAGGTTTGTTCAAGGTAGCGTCTTTCTTCATCTCGACTCGGGCAAATGAACAGTTGTCGTTCGGTAGAAGCAGCAAAACAAAGAAGGAATAAAAAAGACGTTAGCAAACCGGTCAGTCAAGAAGCGGCTACGACGTTTATACAATAAATTTATATTAATTTATTATATATTGTAACTGCGTTAAGACATAGCACCATAGAACAACAGACGTTACTAAAATGACAGAAGAAATACCTCAGCTGTTGTCGTAGTAATAATATCAAGAAGGTTATTATGATTTAATAAGAAACAAATATGAAAGGTTTTTAAATTTAAAATGCTTTGCTATTATTTGTTTGGTCAGAAATTTTTGGAAAGTCATTACCCAAAATTTCTGATGAGGCTTAAAAAAAAAAGAGAATCATTTTAAATTTATGAACGTTTTCTATTTGTTCCTTATTCTTTCATTCTATCGAATTTTAATCCATATTTGAAGACAATTCTATAAATAAGGGTTGTGGAAAAGTTTCTCAAAATCTGACCAAATGACTAAGCTCTGGAATTGATTCTCTCTCTCTCGCCCTCTCTCTCTCTCTCTCTATCTATGTATCTATCGATGTGTCCATATATATATGTATATATATATATATATATATATATATATATATATATATATATATATATATACATATATATATATATATATATATATATATATATATATATACATACATACATACATATATATATATATATATATATATATATATATATATATATATATATATATATATATATATAAAAACCTAGTGAGCTAGGATCTACCTACCAAGGTTTCACTTAACAGATCTTCGGGTTTTTTATGCTTAGTTTATCTTTTTATCTTTTATGCTAATTTTAGTCGACGGTGGTTGTTTTTAGCAATAAAATGTCGCTTTGACCCACCCTTTTTAGCCTGTTTTACCCTAAAGATCCGTTGGGTGAAACCTTCGTAGGTAGATCCTGACTCACAAGGATTTTTATAATCTGCACGATTTAGTGTACTCCGCACTTTTACGTTTTACTTAGCTGACTCAGTTGGTGGTTTGTTATTTTTTGGGGCTCGACTCTTCGGTGCTGTGTAATTTTTTTTCAATCCGTTTTTTTTTTTCACACCACTCAGGAATAGGTATTAAATAATACATAATTTAATATATATATATATATATATATATATATATAAAAATATATATATATATACAAAGAATATATATATATTACAATCCTAGATATTTGAGGTCGAATTGAAATACTTGCCTTGTGTCATAAAGTCTGAGTATTAGAGGTTGATATTCAATCAATTTTGACCATGTTTATATTCTCATAATTTATTAACTTTTCATCGCTCAGTGGAATTTTTGTCTTTAGGAAATTATTTTATGTTCATCGATTTAATCACAAACGTTTACAGTTCTTACCTACTTTATATATATATATATATATATATATATATATTATTTTATATATATACCTACTTTATATATATCTACATTGTATATATATATATATATATATATACTTATATATATATATGCTTTATATATATATATATATATATCTACTTTATCTACTCTAGTTATATATATATACATAAGCAGGTATATATATATATATATATATATATATATATATATATGTATACAAAAGTATATATATATATAAAATAGGTATATATATATATGTACATGTAAAATAGCTATATATATATATATATATATATATAAGCAGGTATATATGTATATACACTAGGTAGTTATATATATATATATATATATATATATATATAACAGGTATACTGTCGGATCTATATCCATATATTTGCTTACATATATATGTATATAAAGTAGATAGTTATATATAGTTATATATATATATATATATATATATATATATATATATATATATATATATATATATATAAAGGTTAAGTTCGACATTCCAACCACCTGAAGAAGTCCGGAGCGTACAACGGCCGAAACGTTGTAATAAATATGGCGACTAAGATGAGAACAATAGTCCGAATAATGTGAATAATATGTTTAAAATATATATTAAGATAATATATAAAATATATATTATGGACACAATTGTCTTAAAGAATTTGAAAAAAAATTAATTAGAATGATTAAATTAAATCTTTCAAATTTCTGCATATTAATACATTGATATTGTTAGTAATTGAAAAATATATTTACTAATTGTAACTGGAAAACGTAGAAAAACTTAAGTAAACTACCGTCTGTCAGTCAAGATGTCTAACTGTCAACACCTTAAATAAACGCCCACCTCGATGTTAAAAATGCATTTCTATAATATTTTAAATCAAAAGAAAGTAATATTTGTTTCAATTCCGATTAATTAAACTTTAAATTAACTAATATTCCTCAAATAAAGTTTCAGAAAAGTATATTTTATTTTTGAAAATTTTTTAATGAGAATTACGTTGTGATGACAGTTGGCTAAAAATGGAGCTAAAATCAGCATTTATTAGCGATTTCAAAACAAAAAACTTCCAATCAATTTAAATTCGTTTTGAAATACAACAAAATATTCTGTTTATTAGAAATATTACATTTAATCTATTAGCTTGAAATTAAAACTAAAATAAAAGTTTCAAGAAAGATTTTTCATTTTTTAAAATTCATTTTAAAAGCTATCGCGTTTCTGTGAAGGTAACTAATATTAAGACAAAAGTCAAAATTTTATTCACCTTTGCGGTTTGTCCTCCGAAGGATTTTATCCAAATAAATGTAAGATTTTATTTTCTAACTTTTATTTATAAACCGAAGTAAAATCGAGGAAAATGTCAAGTTTTCACATTTTAAATTTAAGACCGCTTTAAAATATTCTTAAACCCAACTATGTAAGGAAAAGTAAACTATGGATGATGCTAAGTGCTGTAATTTGTTGGCTAATAAACGAAAGTGAGAAGATTTTGTTGTTGAATTTATATATTTATTTATTTTTGAATATACATGGTGCAAAAGTCGCCATTTTATATTTTTAATTTCGTTCATTAGAAGAGTTGCAGGAGATTCCAAAGTCGTCTGAATGTCGTGGTTGAAGTCAATGGCAATTTTATTGAATAAATTTACACTTTAGTATTTGAAGATATTTTTGTGTCATTTTGATAAACATATCTGTTAAAATGAGATGTCAGTGTTGTTTTCATTTTTGTGTAATTTAGATGACAATTTCTCTCTCTCTCTCTCTCTCTCTCTCTCTCTCTCTCTCTCTCTCTTTCTCTTTGCGATCGTCAGACAAACTGAAGGGTCACAACTCACATCAATCTAACTAAATATGTTAGCTTTATCACTGATATTGAGTGCTTTACAATAAGTACCTCGCATATATAATATATATAAATAATATATATAAATTGCATATATATTTATATACATACATATTATATATATATATATATATATATATATATATATATATATATATATATATATATATATCTTACGTACTCCCGCACAATCGCGCTTGAACCGCACATCCCATGTTCACGCGCACGTATATTTAATTTTTAAATAGTGTACATGTACTTAACATAAGTGTATGCTCATATCATATGTTATCGTTTATTTAATGTTTCATTTTTGTTTTTATTTAATGTTTAGTCGCTTAGTTGTTTTGTCTTCGTGTTATATTTTGAGGTATTAATTTTTGGTGTTTCTTTCTTCTGATGTATGTTTAATATTTGTCCGTTTATTTGTTTATTAATAAATTAAGTTTATATTATTGTTTATTTTATTTATTTATTTGAATTTTGTATTTATTTGAATTTTGTATTTATTTGAATTTTGTATTTATTTGAATTTTGTATTATATTTTTATTTCATTATTTTATTATTTTATTTATTTAGAATTTATATTATAATTATTTTATTTATTTGTTTATTTTTAGCTACTGCTTAGATCGCAAAGTAAATATTTATTTATATGTCTACATTTACCCATTATTTCAGTTTTCTTATTTAGGAGTTTATTTTAATTTTGAAAACTAATTATTGTTAATTTTTCCTCAAGACATAATTACACAATTTTTACTGTTTATTATGGGGCTGCACTTTTTTTTATAATTTCCCATTTGATTTTTGTGGCGATATTTTTTTTTTGGCTCCATATGTATTTTGATAGGGATGCTTGTGTATGTTTTTCCTTTCGAATGAGATTTTGTAATTATAATATCTTTCTTAAAAGGTTTTTTTTTTCTGTGACTCCTATGTAATTTTTTCGTCTGTATTACTGTTATTATTTACGATAACTTTGTATATTATGTTATTGGATAAGCATTTATTGTTAAGTGGGTAATTTTCTTTATTTCTGCACTTACATTTAATGGTGTTGTTTTGCTGCGTGTTATTGTTATTATTGTTGCAATTGTTATTGGTTTTATTGAGTATTTTTTATTGTGCTTCGTGAGTATTTTCTCCATGTTATCTATGCAGCTATAACTAATTTTGATTGCATTTTTGTTGAGAAATTTTAATAATTTGCTGTTTTTAGGGAAGTGTTTGTCAAGTGTTTTTGAAGAAAATTTTCCCAATTGTTGTTTTTATTGTATTGTTGTATGGGAGGGGGGGGCTGAACCAAATTATATTTCTTTTTCTGTTGTTTTTGTTTTAACTCTTTTCGTTTTTGTATACTAGTTTATTTGAATATCCGCTGTTTCTTAAGGCCGATTCATATTTTTTATTTTATATTCACTGAACATTTTTAGGCTACTAGAATACGTTGAAATCCTTTTATTTATAGATATGGGTATTTGTTTAAATACTTTTGAATGTGGTTGGATTTTTTTGCTGTATATTGGGTTGTTGTTTGTTTTTCTTTATGGTTTGCAGGTTCCGTTGTTTAGGTTGAATGTTATATCTAAAAAAAAATACCATCTTTTATTTGATTTTATATCTATTGTAAATCCTTGAAGTTTTTATTATTTCTTGTTTTATTTTTTCTGCCATTGCAGTTTCTTAGAATTACTGGATCGTCGTCCCTGTATAGACCTATATCTTTTTGTTGATAATATTTGTTAGTTAATTGATTATTATATATATATGTGTGTGTGTGTGTGTGTGTATTAATGTATATTTGGGCAGCAATCTTTCTTTTATACATGATTCTTTTAATATGTTAGCCAAGGAAAATTTGATAACTTTTTTAGTTTTTCCAACATTCTCGAATCTAGAGTTTCGTAGACGAACATTCTAGCAATCGCTCCTTCCACTCCTCAGATATAGTATATATATATATATATATATATATATATATATATATATATATATATATTTGAGTTTTGATTATAAATTCTCTTTTATTATCACTTAATAAGCCGAATATTTTGCATATATATTGTACGTTATATTTTTTACGTTAAAGTTTTTACGTTGTATTTTGTACGTCGTATTTTCGCACGTTATATTTTGTACTTTATACATTTTACATGATATTTTGTACACTATATTTTATATATTTTACGTTATATTTTTGTACATTATATTTTTGTACGTTAAATTTTTAGGTTACATTTTTGTATGTTATAATTTGTAGATACATTGTGCGTTATATTTTGTTTTATAGTTTGTATATACTTCATACTTCATTATTTTGAACGTTATACTTTTTTACGTTATATTTTGTACATTATATTTATGTACGTTATATTTTGTAAAAAATTGTAGATTTTAGTTCCAGAAACTTTACCAAATCTGTTTTGTCCAATGAAGATTCGAAAAATCACGTGTCTAATACATCTCAATTGAGAAATATTTTGCTCTTCTTTTTTTTCATATATGCCCTTTCATGAATTTGTCGATCATGGCTCTCCACAATTTCCTTTCATTGTTCTAAGGAACTTTTGGCCGTTCATTCATTCAAAATTGTTAAATAGGTTATTCGTTGTTGCCATTTGTAATTTTTGAATACGATTCTGAGTATAGTAATCGCTGTAGCATCGGAACTACTGTTTGATTTTGAAGCAAGAATAGCGTAAATCTTAGCAAATATCACCCCAGAATGCATGGTTGTCAATAAAAACGTAACAGAAAGTGAAAGCTGTGAATTATGGACGTTAAAAACAAGTAGATACAGAAAAGTTTAATTTATGTAGAGTTTTTGAAACAGATGACAGAAAGTGTGGCACAGAAATCCGAAGCTGAATAAAGAATAGTGAATGATGTTTTAGACAAATTAAGCAAAATATCAAGAGACAAGACAAGGTCATTGGAAACAAAGAAAAGGGGGGGTACTGAATTGCTATATCTCCAGATTTATTTTTACCTACTATTTTCAATTGGTGTCATGTATTTTTTTATAAATTTATAAAATTATAAACAGGATGAATGCAGAATTAAGAACATTATAAAAAAATGCATAACACCAGTTGACAATAGCAAAAAAATTAGATTAATTATTTATTACAAAAAAAAATTTAAAACCTCTAACCTTATAGTTAAAAATAATAATTCACCTCCTAGAACAAAATTAAATAGAGCAAATATTATTTGCGAATTTAAATGTGTATTAAGGAATTGTATTCCTGATCCATTAAAATTCGTAAATAATTATATAGTCCACACTACAACATGTTTGACCCCTTTCTGGCCATAGCTCAATTAGATCTCATTTAAATATTCATGGAGACCTACCGGACATTATTCGTAACATACTTGTTGACAACACTAATATAATAGCATCATGCACATGCAAAAAAAAAAAAAGGCTAAAAATAGTGGAAGCCTTCATTAAATAAAAGCACCTTGTCTGTCGTTTTCATTGAAATGTGCATGAAACAAGGATTGCTGCCTAAATACACAAGAATATATATATATATATATATATATATATATATATATATATATATATATATATATGGCAAAGGGTTAGCAAGCTCATCTTGCTAACCATGGCCGGACGGTAAACGCCCTTTGTTACTTGTATGGCTATGAAAACATTAGAATTGGACTCTAT